>OY744481.1:65799010-66186949 GCA_963556165.1 Tipula helvola | reverse complement strand
GTTTCTTATCGTAGCATTGTTCAATTTATCCCATGCTTCTACATAACTAGTATCAGTAATTAAAAAAATGGTTTACTAGCAGAGCCGCACCTCCAACCAGTTTCTTCAGCAACTTGTGAACACGTGATATCGAATCGTTCTTATATACAGAAGCCTCGAAAATATCCTTAAAAGACGGCCATTTTATGTATTCTCCTTGAAATGGCGGAATATTTATTTTTGGCAGCTTGACTTCATTGCTTTGACCCATGGTGTTGTTGTGCAATGTTTCGAAATATGATTTTTGTTGCAAACACATATTGATAAAAGTGACATTCAAATCGTTATTATTGGAGTGTTCAATTGGCCTCCGCTTCTTTAATTCACGCCACAATGCTGCTTGAGTATACTAAAAAAAAATTTGGTTTCGAATTTATCCGCCTTCGAGGTTTGCTGAATAAAATTCCTCCCACCATGACACGTGTTTCTTAGTATCTGTTTGGTCATCGATATTGTCAACGAATGTAGCCGCCGTAGTTAGAGAACCTACGACGCGACCACGTTTTTGCACAAGTTTGCTCTCGGTCAACGGATAGACGATGGTGTGAACTATAGCGAGAAAAGAAAGAAACCTAACAAAAAGTACACTACCAATAGTTTAAACATTGCAAAACTGCAGGTCTAGTATCTTGAACTACAAAACAAACACTTTTAAATATTATTATTACGATTATTTTTGTTTGGTGTATTACAATTAAACTCAAGTTTGCCACTAACCTTTTTGATACCGTACACTGTATTACGCAAAACTATTTGTATCTTATTCACCTTTATAAAAAATTTGGTAAACAACAATGTAGGTGCAGTAACCCCGAGCCAACTAACAAATTTCTTATTTCCATAAAATACACAGCATTGACTTTATCAACTTCTCACACAATATCATATTTATATACATCATTGATTTTAATCACAGACAACAATCTTTAAGTGGAATAATGTTTATGATCCTAAGAAGAATTTTTGCGTAGTTAAATATTTGTGTATCCATCAAATTATGCCGATAGCAGCAAGATGTCACAATAACATTTCATCTACTACTAGTGTTCATTTTTGTAGATTTTCTGTGTTTTAATATATTTAACTATCAATGAATAATTTGTGTTTACTGTTAGAAGATTGCGTAGGTGTAAATAACACAAGGCAAAAAGAGCAACAGTCAAAAGTATTAATAAATTATTCATAATTAATTATGTTACAATAAATGTATGACATATTTTTGTTTGTAATTTTTGCGTTGACTTGCAAGACTTTATATGCGAAGTGAAGATTATAATCTTAATCATTAACTAGATATTAAAATAATGAATAATGATCTTAATTTATCTTTTAGTTAAGTTTTTTTAATGATTATGTGTGTGCTTTTTTACATTTAATAAAAAGTTAACTGTTTTTGTTGTCGGTGCCGAGGAATAAAAGGTATAAAATATATTCCATTTGGATAACATTTTTGTTTTATTATCCCAAGTTACTTTAAGAATATTGATATGTTAACATGTTTCATGTTAATTATATATCGCGCCTTTATAAAAATGAAATATTTAAATTAATTAATTAAATTTGCTTATTGAAAAGATTTAAGATCGTTATCTTGAATTATAGGTTTTGGCGGATGTGTTTTATTAGGTGGTGTTTTAAGAATTCGAATAAATACATAATTTGATGTTGAGCACGTTCATATATACTGAACCATATTCGTTTGTAAGTGTTCTTGTTTTATGTTTGTAAGTTTAACGCGTGTATGTATAATAAAATTTTTATAAAATTTATGAGATCTTATATTTAACTTTAATAAAAACTTAAAAACGCATAAAACAGGAGAATAATGTGCTATTATGTATTATAATTAAGTTTATACTCAACTTACATAGCCTAGCACTTATCATTAACATTTAATTGGTGTTAATTGGATTATAGTTGCCTTTAATTGAAGTATAAAATTTAACTGCAACACTAGGGAAATACACTTGTGCAACGTGCTTTCGTATTCTCTTCCACTAAATACATTTTAGTTTTTTCAAAATTTTAATTTGATTTATAAGATGCTGTACAAATAAAAGTTCATCTAACGGTTAATTTTAATACGTATTTACTTAAGAACCAAGATCTTTCGTGGAATATCGTATCTTCAAAAACCGTAACTGGAAGTGTTATGAAATTAAAATCATTTATGTTTTTGTGTACTATAAAAAAATTTAATAGGGGCATCCAATTTTTGGCCAAAAAGTAATTCCGGAATTTTCGAGTTAAAATGTTATTGATTAAATTATATAAATTTTATAAATTGTATCGATAATACAAATTCTTTAAATTTTGTAGATTCTTTGTGTTCTATTAATTGTTTCAAGTATGTCTGTTTTATAAATTCTAAAAACTCAAATTTACTTGTTTTACAAATACTAGAATTTCAAAGAATCCTATAAACTTTAAAAATTCTGTAAATTCAATAATTTCTATAAATTTTGTAGGTTTTATAAATTTTTTGAATAATTCTATAAATAATATGCACAAAGTTTTAAAATTTAGTAAGTTCTATAAATTCTGCAAATTCGATAAATTCTATAAATCTTAAAAGTCCAATAAATTTTATAAATTTTAAGCCTGTAAATATTATAAATGCAAATATGTTTTTAAAACCTATATAAATTTTATAGACTGTATGGGTTCTATAAATTATGCAATTCTGTCAGTTCTAAAAATTCAAAAAATTCAAAAAAAATTTTAATTTTTATAAATTTTTTAAATTCAATAAATTCTGTTAATCTTATAAATTTTGTGAATTCTATAATGCCTAAAAATTCAGTAAGTTAGGTTAGATAAGTTGGAGAGGCAGAGAATTGATTCCCTTCATCCTAACTGGAACCATTTTTCTCGCAGTTTAAGCGCTGCGATAGGACTCCCCAGACTAACTAACGATACTAAATCGCAGTTACAATTAAATGCTTGTTTAAATATTTATTTTCCAACTCACACCTTATAAAATGAAGGTGAAAACAAAATTCGGAAACATTTTTAAACATAGATTTAATTGCTACTGCGAGTTAGTACCGTTCTTACAATTGGCAATGATTGAAATCAAATGTTTCCTGTTTTACTGGTTTTTCTCATTAAACTTGACGCATCGAGGGTTGTGTCATTTAGGCTAGAATTTTGATGGCGATATTCCTACATTATCACCGTCCCATAATTAATGAACTAACACAATTAAATGTTTTCTGAGCTTGGCTCTTTGTCGGACTCGTTTCTTTGTCGCTTTATACTGGGCTGTAAAGCCCAGTGCTTATAAACTAAGAAGCACAACAATACTTGGCAGGTGTATTTTAGAGACGAATTTATAATGGTATCTCTTTGGTATCATTATATAAAAATAGATTTAAGCAAGTAATACACGCACTGATTATGATTAATGTCCGCGCATATGACGCGACAGTTTTATATTTCGTGTACAATGAAATCCCGTATACAATTATGAATTTACAATATTAACATGTACAATTATTTACGTTAATATTTTTCACCACTCAATTATGCACGCACTGAGTTTAAAAATTAACTTTGATTTTTATTACTAAAAATTTTGATATGCCGGATTTAATAATATTTCGACCGTGTTCACAAAAAATAGAATCTTCAATGTTTTTTCGACGAGAATCAAAAACGATGTGTCTTAAGCGAAAAAAACCATTCGGCATTTTTACGAATGTAATTTGAAGCGGATGAATGAAATGAAAAGTAAAAATGAATTTGTTTGTTTTGGTTTATTGGTGTTTTGGGAAAAACCGGAGCGATGAATAAATAAATTTAATATGCTCGTCGGTTGAGCGGTTGCGGTTGCGTTGCGGTTTTATGTAAGTAAAATGAGTGCGCTGATATCCGTGGATTATTGTAGTGGAACATGAATGTAAGTATAATTTGCATGAGTGAGTATGTTTTGAATGAGTGTAGATATTTTTTGCATGAGTGAGACGCTACAGGACTCCCCCGCAAGTGATTTCCCCTCCTCAGGGAATTACTGAATGAGTAGTTGCTATACGGACGCTTTTGTGAGTTCGAAGGTTTGACGTGAGATCAGCTGAACTTAAAATTCCGTAAGCTGGTTTAAGTCGATCGATTGAAATGGTTTGGTTTTTACCATTAATCGATACGATGAATTGCTTGCGTAGTCTACGTATGATTTTATACGGACCTTCGTAAGGAGGAGATAATCCCATGCGAACCTTGTCTGTTCTGACGAAGACAAAATCACAGTTGTCGAGTGATTTCGGAACAAAAACATCGTCTTGTTTGGTTAGACGAGTTGCTTTGGGTATAAGGTTTTGCATGGTTTGTCGCAGTTGGTCGACGACTGTGTCGGCGGTTGGAAGAGGTGGAAGAGGATTATCGATAAAGAACTCACCGGGTAGCTTGATGGTTTGTCCGTAAACCATTTCAGCTGGTGAGCACTTGAGATCTTCTTTCACTGTTGCTCGGATTCCAAGAAGTATGATTGGTATTTCCGAGCTCCAATTAATTGTGTTGCTTCTGGCCATTAATGCGGCTTTAAGTTGCCGATGGAAGCGTTCGACCATGCCATTGGCTTGCGGATGATAAGCCGTGGTACGTATACGATGAGATCCGAGGAGTTTCGTTAACTCTGAGAAAAGCTTTGACTCGAATTGCGTTCCCTGATCAGTTGTGATGTGAAGGGGCACGCCGAATCGTGATACGTAATTGTTTACAAAAGTAGTGGCAATGGTTGCAGCTGACATGTTCGTCATGCAGTATGCTTCTGGCCAGCGAGTGAAACGATCGACACAGGTGAGTAGATATGAATATCCATTAGACGGAGGCAGTGGACCTACAATGTCTATATGGATATGCTCGAATCGACCAGGTGGAATGTCAAATTGTCCATGAGGTGATTTGGTATGGCGTTGAACTTTGGCACGTTGGCAGGATAAACAAGACTGAGCCCAATTGCCTACGTCTTTGTTTATGCTAGGCCAAAAGTAGCGAGCAGTAATCAATTTACGCGTTGCACGGACTCCAGGATGCGAAATGTTGTGAAGAGTGTCGAAGATGGATCGACGTAGTGGTGCAGCAATGTATGGGCGATTGTTCCCAGTAGATGTTTCACAAATAATTTCGAGGCCAGGTAGTTTAAAAAGTTCTAGTTTCATTGATGAACTAGAGTGACATTCGGAACCAGAAAATAAATTCTGAAGTTCTAGGTCGTGTTTTTGCGTATTTGCTATTTGCTGTAAGTCGATGGTTGTATCGACTGCGGCCATTTCGTTGTCGGTAGTGCGGGATAGTGTATCCGCGACAACGTTATCATGTCCGTGTACATGTTGGATGTCCGTTGTAAACTGACTGATATAATCCAAGTGGCGAGATTGCCTTGGATTGCGTTCAGTTTTTGACTGAATTGCTCGAGTCAGAGGCTTATGGTCGGTGTAAATGGTGAAGTCCCGACCCTCAACAAAATATCTAAAGTGTTTGACTGCTAGATATATTGCGAGTAATTCCCGATCGAATGCGGAATATTTCTTTTCAGCATCCGAGAGTTTCTTGGAGAAGAATCCCAGTGGTTCCCAACACTCGTTATTGTACTGTTGTAGTACAGCACCGACAGCAGTGTTTGATGCGTCAGTGGTTATGCTGAGCTTTGAGTCGCTCAGTGGGTGTACCAGAAGTGTTATCTGGGCCAATTCAGCTTTAAGTGACGTGAATGCTTGTTGACATTCGTCAGGCCAAGTGAAGTTCTTGGCTGTCTTGGGCTTTTTGAGTAAAGCTGCCAAGTGGCTGTGAATTGGTGCGAGTGTTTGAGCGAGTTTTGGTATGAATCGGTGGTAGTAATTTACCATGCCGACAAACCGCTGTATACTTTTTATTGAAGTAGGAGCTGGGAATTCCCTAATGGCGTTAATTCGTTCTTCAGACGGCAGAATACCATTAGGGGTTATCTTGTGGCTGAGGAAGTCAAGAGTGGATACGCCAAAGACGCATTTTGAGCTCTTGATATGAACGTCAAACTGTGTTAACCTGTGGAAGAGTTGTTCCAAGTGCAGTTTGTGTTGTTCCTCAGATTGTGAAGCCACAAGAATGTCGTCGATGTAGACGAACACGAAGTCTAAATCACGAACGACTTCGTTCATGAAACGCTGAAACGTTTGAGCGGCATTGCGTAAACCGAATGGCATTCGGGTGAATTCGAATAGGCCAAACGGTGTTGTGATCGCCGTTTTGTAAACGTCTTCAGGTGCGACGGGAATTAGATGGTAAGCCCTGACAAGATCGATTTTTGAAAAAATTTTGCAACCATGCAAGTGCATGGAGAAATTTTGTATGTGGGGTATCGGATAGCGATCAGGTGTTGTCACCGTGTTTAATCGCCGATAATCCCCACATGGTCGCCAATCGTGATCTTTTTTTTTAACCATATGGAGCGGACAAGAGACGGGAGATGCTGATGGCCGGCAAATCCCTAATTCCACCATGTGTTGGAATTCTGTGTGTGCGGCTTTGTGGCGGACCTGATCTAGTCGGCGTGGTCTTGACACAGGCAGATGGCCTGCTGTGACAATATGGTGGACCACGTTGTGCTGGACTGGCAAGTTGTAGTTAGGCTCTGCTGTTAAAGAAGGAAACTTCTTGAGCAAAATGCCGTAGCCATTGTCGATTGTGAAGTGGATCGGTGTTGGTGTGTCGACGCAAACCATTGTGGCATTGATTGACAGCTTTGTCGCTGAATCAACCAGCCGTTTATTTCTGAGATCGACAAGGAGTCCGAATTTAGACAAGAAATCGGCGCCAATGATCGGACGATTCACAGCAGCTAAGATGAAAGCATGTGTGAATGTTCTTTTTAGTCCGAGATCCACCTTAAGCAATTTTGTGCCGTAGGTGTTAATTGGTGTGCCATTGGCGGCCGACAGGACTAGATTAGGGTTTCGTTTTGTAAATGAAAACGAGTTTTTATAGTATTGGGCTGGAATAACCGAAAGGTCAGCGCCAGTATCTATTAGGTAAGTCAATTTATTGGTTTTGTCGTATAGGTGTAGTCGGGTGGACGATAGGGTGTGTGACGTTGTCGTCAGTACCCGATTGATTATTGGTTTTTTGATTGTTGTTGCACAACGTCGACGTCCATGCTAGACGTGGAAGGGGTTTGCCGAAAATTACATGGAAGAGTACACCTCCTCGCAGCGGTACCGTATTTGTTATGATACCAGCATATGCCTTGTTGGCGGTTGATGCTAGGGCTGCGATTCGTTGAACTGCCGCGGTATCCGGAACGCGGCGAAAAACGTCGACCCCTCGAACGGCTACGGTTCTTAACCATTTCGTTTAACCGTGCCTCAATATTTGCAAGGCGAGATTCTATTGAGTTGTTTGATGTACCAGCTATGAGTGGTGGACGATCTGCGCCGCGACCGAGGAGCGTGCGGTTACTCGGGCTCGATTGTCTGGTGACGGCGGAAATGATGGCTGTTGATGACATCGCGTCGTAAAGTTTATCGGCCATTGCAGCTAGATCTTCGATTTTTCGTGTATCTGGTTGTGCCAGTAGTGAAATCTTGATAATTTCTGGCATCTTGCGAATCCATAATGATTTTATTGTTTGTTCGGGGAACGATTTTCCGGCTAGACTCTTGATGTGGCGGAGCGCATCCGATGGCCGCCTGTCTCCTAAGTCTTGGCCCGATATTAATGTCTCTAATTTCTTTTCATCGGAGGGAGTTAGACGATTGAGAATGGTTGTCTTAAGTGAATTGTACATTTCTGTGGCAGGTGGCTCTGCCAACATATCGGATATGATGTCGCTCGCTTGAGGAGACAGGGCCGACAGAACATGTAAAAATTTCTCTTTATCTTTTGTGATCCCCATCAGCTCAAATTGCAACTCCGCCACTCCGAACCAATTCTTTGGGTTTTCTACCCAGAATTGTTGCAACTTGAGTGCGCGTGAGACGGCCTCAACTTCGTGTTTCGTCTCGGGCGCGTCCATGCTTTCGTCAGTTTTGTCGGTATTTGGCATTCTTTTATAATTCACGTGATCTCAACAAGCCAAAGAAAATGTTCGTACTTCGATATCCGGAAGTGAGAGGAGAGAAAAAAAATAATAAGAAAAACAATAATACGTATATCCGACAAATGAAAGTCCAATTTTTAGACGACGGGTAAAGAAATGCGACGGAAATACCGATGCTAAATAATGCGGAATGGTTACCGTGTAATGACAAGAGAAAAGGGGAAAAAAAAAAAAATATACATAAATAAATAAATAAATGAAAACAATATATATGCAGTGAATTCTGTTCACCGACGAGACGTCCCCCAAATACGGGACGAGCCGTCACTTTCGTCTTGCGGCAACTCTTGTCGGATTTTAGTGTGAAGAGAAACACAATTAAAGGGAATTATAGTTTGCGGAACGTAAAAATATGATTAATAATAAATGCGATTCTAATTATGTGACGACAAAACGACCAATAAACCAAAGAAAATACCTAATTAACTGCTCGAAAAATTCGAGAAAATTGAACCGTATTGGTGGTGAAAAATTTACAATTTAGTAAAGAAATTGAAATATTTTAAATTGAATATAATAATATGATTTTTTAAACAAATATGATATTTAGTAAGAAAAAAATATTATTTTTTTTTTAAAATTCACAAAAAAAACTTAGCTTTTTCTGGATGTTGGACGTTGCACCACGTGTGTAGGTGTTTGGTCATCAATTGTTGCACCACGTGTGTAGGTGTTTTGTCATCAAATGTTGTACCACTTTGTGTAGGTGTATTTTCATCCAATTCAAGTGATAAATTGCAACACCAATTGACAGTTCCACGGAATATAATTAATTTGATGTACAGTTTGTATTTGTATTTATGCTGCGCTATAGTAGATTCTAATATGTAACGTTGTGCCTTGTTGTTCCAATCTATGAGGCGTTTGTTGTTGTTTGCAAATAAAAATATTTGTGATATGATTTCGTTTGACGTTTTGTTGTTTTAATTTCACTGTTGTATAATTTTGTCCCGTTTCACTCGTTGTTATGGTTTATCCGTGACGATTCTCGTTAATTATTTTTTTTTTTTGCAAAACAAAAAAAATCCTCGTTGATGGACGGTGTACATGAATAATATGAAGAAAATGTATTTGTTATAGTTATTTGTATGTTTAATTTACGCGTTTTTTTTTTTTTTTATTTAAAAAAAAAAAAAAAAAAAAAAAAATTAATACATACCCTGTGCTTGATACGAGTTATCGTATCAAGCGTAGTAGAAATTCCGTTTGTAAAATGGTATTTTAATATCTTGACGATTTATTTTCCATCGATTTCACGATTTTTTTTTTTTTTTAATTTTTATGAAATTGAAATAAAATCACTTGTTTCGCCCAAAACAAAAATTTATTGGATAAAAATGGCGATTATGTTCAAAATACATGCGTATACATGCGTTTGTGAAAAAAAAAAAAAAAAAAATTTTAGACGCGCACCGACTGACACTAAACTTTGAAAACAAAATGTTTTAATTTTTTTAATATTTTTTTTTCTTTGTATACGGGAAAATGTTCTTATCCCTAAAAAGGGCGTCGTGTGGTCACCAAATATAATGGTATCTCGTTGGTATCATTATATAAAAATAGATTTAAGCAAGTAATACACGCACTGATTATGATTAATGTCCGCGCATATGACGCGACAGTTTTATATTTCGTGTACAATGAAATCCCGTATACAATTATGAATTTACAATATTAACATGTACAATTATTTACGTTAATATTTTTCACCACTCAATTATGCACGCACTGAGTTTAAAAATTAACTTTGATTTTTATTACTAAAAATTTTGATATGCCGGATTTAATAATATTTCGACCGTGTTCACAAAAAATAGAATCTTCAATGTTTTTTCGACGAGAATCAAAAACGATGTGTCTTAAGCGAAAAAAACCATTCGGCATTTTTACGAATGTAATTTGAAGCGGATGAATGAAATGAAAAGTAAAAATGAATTTGTTTGTTTTGGTTTATTGGTGTTTTGGGAAAAACCGGAGCGATGAATAAATAAATTTAATATGCTCGTCGGTTGAGCGGTTGCGGTTGCGTTGCGGTTTTATGTAAGTAAAATGAGTGCGCTGATATCCGTGGATTATTGTAGTGGAACATGAATGTAAGTATAATTTGCATGAGTGAGTATGTTTTGAATGAGTGTAGATATTTTTTGCATGAGTGAGACGCTACAAATTCAATTAAATATTTAAATGAATCAGGTAATTTTCAGGAACGAGCATTTATGTTCCTTAATCCGTTTATTAGGTGTCATTACATGGTAAACGGAAAAGAGAAATACTCTTAAACTTCCAAAAGTTGTCCTTCATATTTTCTTTCTAGCCTGACCACCTCCATAGGTTGACCAACATTTCTGGGTCCCTTGAATAGTGACTTTAGAGAAGTTTCGCAGTGTACATATATTTTTTTTTAGTATCCACAAGACAGACTATATTTTTACAAAATTATGTTGAATTTACTTAAATTAGTGTGAAAAATAGAAATTCATTAATTTCGGAATTAGTATTTTCAATGCCGGTATTATCGAAACTAAAATATCGGCCGGTATTCCGGAATACCAGAATTTCGAATTCCGGAACTGGATACCTTTGTAGCTATTGATGTAGTAATTTCCGACTTATACTAGATGTTTTAGTTGTAAAGCATCTCACGTATCGCGTTAATGGCTCATCTCCACCACAATATTTTTTTTAAATCATACGATGAAGATACCAAGTCAACATAGATTTTAAACTTTCCGCTGTTACTATAAACTTTTGACTCATCAATCGTTTTTCAATCATATGCCTAAAATTTACAGGTTACACTTTTATCAGGAAGGTAACAACTGACAAATGAAATATTGAAATATCAGTAAAAGCTCAAAAAATTATATTATTTGATTTTTTTACAAGATTTTTTTACAAGGCAGGCTAAATCTGGCAAAGTATCCGAAAGACTATACAACTCATTGGAAAATAAACCAATCAGATAGTTGAATTTTCCTTAGTTACGCTGTATAATATCGGTTATTTGCGTTGCTAAGTAGTGTTTCGCGAAACACCACTAGTGGTGTTTCGGCCGCAAACAAACAAATCATATCTTCCATGAATATAAACAAACAATTAATATTTTTGATATTTGACATGGTTGATTCGTTGTATAGTCTTAACATATACAACTCGAGCTTCAAAAATCATCTGAATATACAGTTGCGGACTCGATGTGTTACCTAAGAAACACAACTCCACCTGCGGTGTCGTTGTCTTTCCTAGGCAACACAACTCGTCCTATAAACTGTATATTCGGTTATTTTCGAACCTCTTGTTGTATAACTAGTGAAAATCCTACAGAGCAATATAATATAATAAAACCAGCCGTAACAAATCAGCCTTATTAATTTAGGAACGTCATGGAAAAATCTAATACTTCTTTCTTTAAAAATGGCAAATATTCGAAAAGTTTCGAAAATAAAGGCATTGGATGTTAATTTTTAAAGCCTGCAAACATCATTTAAGTATGAAACTTAATAAAAATTTGTGTAATAATATTTAGAAACAACAAATTAGGAATGAACTGTGATTATCCCTCTGTTTTAAATTTAGTGTCCAATTTAAGAACACAAAAAATTCTTTATTTTCAAGAGAAACTAAATTTAAAAGAAGTTAGATAACGGATGTGTTTCCTTCTTAATCCTTATGTAGGTACACAACCGGCCATCCCAGTATCCATTTTGATTTTAAATTATGTAATTTTATAATTAGACGATTTAAGCTACTTGATAATAGAATTGGCTAATTTTACATTTTTTATTTTAAATTAAATTCAGCAAAGTGCAGAAATATTAAAAGCTAATCAAAATATATCGCTAAGATAGTATACAATTTACCAGTTTTGTAAAACCACTATGGGACCGCGGTATTTCAAAACTTACTAGATTGATTGATTTAGTATGTACGACCAAGCCTCAGGCCGGGTCCACCGTAAACCCTTTTACGAATAATAAGATCGAAGGAAAAGAAAGGTATGTTAGCATTAAAGACTCGACCCGGTTCCAGACACCTAAGTAGTCGATAGTTAGTAAATTTTGTTAATATTTTTTTTTTTTTTTTTTTTGACACTTGTTAATCACAAGACAACACAATTTATTCTAATACAGCGTCCCCCCTGTTGTAACCGCAAGATCTGAAAAGCCTTAAAATTTAATTAATTATTAGTCTCCACTATTGTTCCCATAGGCGATTGTGCGGTGATAGGGGCGAGATTTCGTTCCATCATCATGTTATGTTCCCAAGCGGTCACCTAAATTTGTACTAACCGTAGCAAATGTTGCTTGACATCGTTTTTGAAGTTATTGCGTCTCTTATCTCTTGTCTACTCGCCCGCAAAAATTACTAGATGTTGCAAATTCTTAAAGAAGTTTTAAAATTATTGACCGAAAATTTATTAGAATTGATTAGATCATAAAAACGTAGAGGCAATATACCATTATCCTTATCCGAAGAACATTAGAGAAATTGAAAGATTTTAGGAATGCGTTCTTACTTCCGAAAATGAATACAAAGTGTTTGTCATAATGCTAAACCTTTGCAAAACTTAAGTAAAAAAAAATCCAAATTTGAATTTAGTCCCAGTCAAAGGGAATCATTTAAATGTTTAAAACCGAAATTAGTGTAAAAGTCGATATTAGATATATTTTCATCAAAAGACGAAACAGAACTCCACTGTGACGCAAGCGCCAATGGATTTGGGGCAATCTTATTGCAGAAAAAGAAAAATCTATAATACCACCCTGTCAGTTATTTCTCGAAAATAACGACTGCTTACGAATCTAATTATCATTCATACGAGTTAAAATACGGATCATTTGGGTCATATTGGAATTGAAAAAATTATAAAATATATTGGGTGAAATTATTGGTTTCAACATATGAAAGAAAAGGAATCCAATATATTTTTCTAGCTATACTGGTACACCCAGAACAAATGTTCAATTAGAGCGAGTCCATCGAATATTAATTTCAATGCTTGCAAAATTGGTTGACAAAAAAAGACACTTTTATTGGGATGATGCATTAGACAAAAATGAATTCTCTTAAAATAACACCTGTAGTAAAACTACTAAAAGAAACCTAGTATGTTATTATACGGTGTAAATCAAAAAGGCCAAGTTCATCTCCAAGCCTCATCTTCAAGGTAATCTTGGCGTCAAGGACTTTTTTAAAATAGTAATCCCATGTTTCATGCTATAGAATTGAAAACAACGGAATATACATTGTGAGGAAAAAGTATGAAAAGCCCTAGATATATCGCGGAGTTCGGTCAAAAAAATAAATTAACAATCTTAAATCTTTGGTAATTTTCATCAAGGAATACAATGGTGACCTTTGATCTTACCCTAAACCTCATCTTCATGGTCATTTTGAGGTCAAGGTCATTTTTAAATGGAAACCCCTATTTCGACATCAGCTTTGAGAAGTGTGGGAAATTTTACGTACGAATGACCTACCAAGGTCACCTGGAGGAATATATTTTAGTTATAAAGCTCACCTCGTCATCCCTCGTTAAACCCACTCTTTTCGAATCCGATGTCAGGAATAGGGGTTTCGATTTAAAAAATTACCTTGGGCTTAAAATGACAATGAATATGAAGTTCAAGGTCACGTCCAAAACTCCTCGAGATTTCCATGGGTTTCCATAGTTTTCCTCGCAATATATGTTCCTTCTGATGCCCTTGTGAGGTCATGGAAACTGCGTATTATGACGTAAAATTTGTTGGTTATTTGTGGTTTATATTTAAAAAGTCACCTTGACCTTATTATTATTATTATTATTATTACTTGAGGGCCATGTGGGAGCTCAAGCCACCCCGCACTGCGACCTAAAAGATCTTTTGTGCATAAGCTCTACTTAATTATCCGTCCAGTCAATATTCAGGCTCTTAATGAACCTGATAATACTGCCGACCGGTACGTGATACATACAACATACTATCTGGGCTCATTGCTCTCCCTCCTAGATGTAATAACATTTACTTCTGCTAGAAGAGCGGTAGCATTGGGACTCAAGGACTTCGAGAGGGCAGACCCACTCCCGTATATTCCTATCCGAGCCTGGTCTACCGTTTTGATTTTACTCTTGCGAGTTGCTGGGACATACTATCTGGGTTCATCGCTCTCCCTCCTAGATGTTTACTGTTGGAAGTACTTTTACACGTGATACATACTATCTGGGCTCATTGCTCTCCCTCCTAGATGTCTAACAGTTATAACATTTACTTCTGCTAGAAAAGCGGTAGCATTGGGACTCAAGGACTTTGAGAGGGTAGACCCACTCCCGTGTATTCCTTCCCGTTCCTCGTCTACCGTTTTGATTTAACTCTTGCGAGTTGCTGGGAATAAAAAAGTCGCCTGTAGGTCACCCAGGTTTACTACAGGAAGGCTAAATAAAACTGGAGGGTGCCTGGTATCCAGAGTCCGCATATATAGACTGATTAACCTATCAGCCATTCATCCATCGGCATATGCTGTTTCACCTTAGATTAGGGATTTTTTGTCAAGGTTTTCTCCTTTAGCGCCGTACTTTAGCCTGTCACAAAAGTCTATATTCAGCCTAATGGTTACAGTTACCGGTGGTGCCACGAGGAGGCAGTACGTACACTTGCGCCTACTGAAAGGTTACGGAGCCCCTTCCAATAGACGCCAAACCACCCAGCTTGACCTTAAGATAACCTTAAATGTAAGGTTCAAGGCCAAGTTGAAGTTCACCGTTGAATTCCTTGTTGAAAATGACCGAAGATTTAATCTTGTAAATTTTCTTTGACCGAAATTCTTTGATAATTGTTAATATTTTTGATTACTTATTTAAGACACTCATGAATTTTATTATTATTATTATTATTACTTGAGGGCCATGTGGGGGCTCAAGCCACCCCGCACTGCGACCTAAAAGATCTTTTGTGCATTAAGCCCTACTTAATTATCCGTCCAGTCAATATTCAGGCTCTTAATGAACCTGATAATACTGCCTAACGGTACGTGATACATACTATCTGGGCTCATTGCTCTCCCTCCTAGATGTAATAACATTTACTTCTGCTAGAAGAGCGGTAGCATTGGGACTCAAGGACTTCGAGAGGGCAGACCCACTCCCGTATATTCCTATCCGGGCCTCGTCTACCGTTTTGATTTTACTCTTGCGAGTTGCTGGGACACTCATGAATTTAGCATCATAGTTAAATTAATTTAAATTTACACAGTGTAAAGTTGCAGTTTAACCCTTTGGGTTCGTGCAGCTGAAAAAAAAAACTAATTATATATGGAAATTATAATTGTACATTTTAATTACGAAAATAAAAAAAATAAATAAAAATTCAAAAAAATTCCGCGAGATTTCTAGGGGTTTCCATCCTTTTTCCTCACCTAGTATGTGTGTGCACAAATAAAATTAATAACTTTTATAAGTCTTTCCGACCCCGAAAATAAAAGCCGGATACACGAATATTCTCTTGGATTCTTTAAGTTCTGCTGACTCTAAAATCTAACTATACTAAAATGAAAATTACCACACGATTATTTCGAAATTTCATAAAATCAATTACATAAAATATGCCCGCGCTTTCCGATTATTCATTTCCTCTAACCTATACTTATCATTCTCAATTATTTTAATGGTCTGCTATACTAAGAATTAAATTTTCAGTTATATCCGTCTATAGCTTTGGATTGCTTGCATTTCTTCTCCAAAACAGTCTCCCCAATCTGAAATTGTGTCGGACATGTGTGTAGATTTTGTACGTACATATTATTTAAATTGTCCTTACTTACGCATCAATTATAGTTCTGGCATAATTTCTACAGGATCCTGACCATTTTCAGACTACTCCTTCTCTGTCATGTTGGTAAATTCGCCCGCCAAGCAATTTCAATTTTTATCAAATATTCGTAAAATGGGACATTCATCGCGAAGACGCAAGCACTACTATTCTATATGTACATGCTATCTGATTTACGTATTCGTCCATGTTGGTGTTTCTCTTTGTAACTGCGTACATACTAATAAAACGTTTCTGTAAACTCTCTCTGCCAGATTTGCGTGGTTTTGTTCCATATAGTCGATAGCAACAGTTTCCAATGACTGACCAAGGTGATTTACCCATGGGAATTTTCGAAATATCACACTTAACGATATGCGTGTTGCCATATAAAATCTTCATTCTGTTTGTCTTTTTCGTCAAAAAAGGTAATGTAGATTGTGGTATCACAACCGACAGAAAAAAAATCGGTAATGCAGATTGTATTATCCCACCCGAAAAATTCCCTTCAGCTGCCCAGAAAATTGCTACCGTTATCAGAATGAATTTGAATAGGTACACCTCCCCCCTCCCCTAATATGAACCGTTTGAGGGCCACCAGGAAGGTTTCAGTGGTCATGTCGCTCACTTTTTCGATATGTATGACTTTGACAGACGTACAAACGAATAAGCCAATATAGCCTTTTACTCGTTCCCGCAAACATAAAGGACCAGCATAGCCCACACCACTGTGTAAAAATGGACGCCCCTAGCTGACCCTGATCCTAGGCAAGTTACTTATCGTTGTTCGTTGCTTACTTCCTTTGTTTGAATCGTGTTTAACACTTCGATACATAATGCTTGGCCATATTTCTGCAACCGATAATAAAAATGTTTGGCGAAGTATAGATTTATTAATAGTGCTGGCCCGGAATGTAAATTTTGTTTGTGGTATTCGTCGATAATAAGTTTGCTTAGCAGATTAATATAATGTGATGTTTGGTGTCGAATGAGCATGTCGAATTTTCTAGTCTGCCGTCAACGGTCTATAAACGATTTTAGTGATAGAAGTTGACTGTGCTTTTGTACGTCTTGTTTAGAAGATATCGGCGTGATTTCGTTTGCGAATGCTTGCGCTTGTAATTCATTTCCTGAACCGTTGGTGGAGGTACATCTTTGTGAATTGGATTGATTTTTACATGCAAATTATTTTTGTTTTTGAATTTGTTGTAAACCGACAAACATAACCGTATTTCCTTGAGTAATGTGAATTTATTGAACAATCTTGAAATTACATCAGTATTGTACATTCTAATCTGAGGATTTGTACCAAAATTACGTTTCCCTTCCAAAACGGAACGATCATATTTATTGGCGGAACATTTAAATTATTTGACTGAATTGCTTACTGGAGAATTTCTGATGTGCAATTTACTATGAAGCTTTTTCACCTTCTTGGAGGATCGGACAACCATGCTAGAACTATTGATGAATTTGTATAAGCGTGAATAGAAGTAATGTCATTATCCAGATGTTCCATACTTACAAGGCGCCTTAATAGTAAGGCTGCGCATAGTTTTATCCTTAGTAAGAAAAACTGTTTTACAGGAGACAATGTTGGTTTAGCTGCGATTAGTCATATATGCTCCAGTTTCGTTTTGAGTTGTTGAATAAACCATTGCTAAGTAAGCCATTTCTGAGGCATCAGAAAATACATATAATTGCAACTTCTTGACTGTGATTTTCTTCAAATACCGCGGAATTTCCAGCTTTTCAATTTCCTTCAAGTCCCTTGTAATATTTTTCCATTTATCATCCCACGATAACCCTTGTAGCCACAGACTTTGAAGAGTACTTTAATGGAGATGGTAAAGATCAAAAATTCGGGCTGCTTGTGACAGCAAAATCAGCTTGGTTGTTCTTTCCGTAATGGGTAAATTTACTTGAAATGTAAATGTACCGTGATTTGGGTTCTAAAGCAAGCCGAGTGTTTTGGTGGTGGAGTTTGTGTTTTGATCTAATATCGATGATTCACAATATTGTAATGGAATATTTCTTAAAAATGCTGAACATTGAACTGAAAAGCAAAAATGCTCCAGCATTTCCTTATGTTAAAGCCTCATACAACCAATAGACTGTAAGCATATCGTCCACGTAGAAATTTTGCTTGAGAATTAAAGATTCTTGCGGGTAGCATGATTCGTATTATTTGGCTAGCTGGTATACAGTTCTGATTGCAGAAAATGCTGCGTTCGAAGTTCCGTAGGTGTCTGTATTTAGCCGAAAGTGCTTTATTTCCTCTGTTGAATTATTTCTCCAGGCAATGCGTTGAAAATCGAGGTCAGTGGAATGCAGTATGTCGATACATTTTCCCTATGTAGGCGGACGCTGCTACTGCATGTTGCGTGAACTCTGTATCGAAGAAGTATTGCTAAACGATATTTTATTTAATGAGGCTCGGAATGTGGTTTTACAGGACCCGTTTAAAACAACCATGAACTTAGGTGCTGAAACTGGATTACTTTAAAACTGCGTGATGTGCAAGGTAATAATGTTGCCCTTCTGTAATAGGATCCGATTTTTTAATTAAAGTCATATAGCTCAATGAATCATGTAGTGCCGCCCGGTGGCACAGTTCTTAGCATGTTGCTTTAAGCTTTGGAGGTCCCGGGTTCAATTTCCGGCAAGTGATGAAAATATCACGGCTGGTTAATGTAAGGATCAATGAATTAATCACTCATTATCCGTTGAAAAAATGATGACGAAACATCACAATGAAGCGGCCAAATCCCTCTATCTGATGTATCGCCAGCGAAAAAAAAAATTGTATTAGTCAGTCGTCTTCCAATTTGAGCTTGTATTTCGATAGCGGTGTTCACTGACTTTCCCAGTATGTTGCTTCCATTGGTGCCTTCAAAAGGAAACCGTACGACTTGTCGCCAGTTTTGATCTCGAGTTGTAGTTTGTAAATAGTGGTTTTCGCATTATTCTTCTTCGATCGAATATTTAGCATTTGGCTTTAATCCATCCAACTCCCAGAACCGTGAAGCATGTTTAGTTCGACGTCATTGTTGATGATGCTGGTATGGAATCCTAAAATCGATATATTTTCGAAATTTTGATTTACTTTTGCTCCTAATACCCAGCCAAATATTGTCCGATGAGCAAAAATCTGCTCCACAAACTTGATTTGTTGTCCTCTCAGAATTTCATCGGATGTATCACATAATGATCTTACTTCTTACACTTTCTGCCGTAGGCACTTGGCGAAACACACTTAATACACACATTTTTAAAATTTTTTAAAAACACTTGTTAAATATTTCGCAAATTTACAAAAGGTTTAAAAAATCACTCGATCGATTTCGGCTTATTAGGCCATCATCAGGAGTATCTACTCTGTATGTAGATGTCGATACTCCTGATGATGGCCTAATAAGCCGAAATCGATCGAGTGATTTTTTAAACCTTTTGTAATTTTGCGAAATATTTAACAAGTGTTTTTAAAAAATTTTAAAAATGTGTGTAATAATGATCTTAGTTGTTATGTGAACCCTATTTCATTGAAGATTGGCTTAAAAATAATTCGATTTTACTACAAATTTTTTTATGTTGTATCATTTTTGTAATTTTTCCCAAGCCTGCTCAAAGTTAGCATCCAGTCATGGGTAAGTGGCAAGTTAGATTAGCAGCATCGCCCTTCAGTAATCCTTTGTTATAAACTGATCGAAGCATGATAGTCACTTTGTATAATATCCGCTGAAGGTGTCTATGGTTACACGCGGTAGTAGGTTCATTAGCTTGGTAAAATGGCCCGACCTCCTAAACCACTTATTTCTTTATCAACGAAAAATAACATCATCGTCGATATGCAGATTTTATCGATAAGTTTAGGCGATAGGTGCGTATAACTACAATGATTGCGTCAAATGACATTAAACCCATCGTGACAGGTATTATTTTAGGCGTCAACATATAGGATTATAAAAAAATGGTTTGTTGTTCAAAACGTAACATTTTTTTCAAAAATGAATTATTTTGTGGCATTGTCCAATTTGTTATGGTCGTTGAAACAAACATAAACGAAAAAGTACAATAAATTGACGTACCGCGAAAAAAACAGGAACCTTGCTATTTAATGAGTATTTCCAAGTAACTTTGAATTACCATCTTGTTGTATAATGTTTTCTTAAAAACACTGATTATTTACAGATCATTAATTTCTTGTATTCTGCCTAAAACCACATTCTTCAAAGATTAAAATAATTTCAAAAAATTATAATACTTTGAAACATTCGCTGTCAGAAATCCGATAAGGTAAATATTTTTGATAAACAAAAATAATGTTAATACTCTTAACAAAAATATTTACCTACGCTAATCAAAACAAAAAAAAAAAACTTTTGTGCTTGTGCGGTTGCTAAAATTGTAAAACAAAAGTTTTATGTACGATTACGCTTTAAGCATTCAGTAATATTTACGCCGTTGGTACTAAAAAGACACAGGCAAATAAATAATCAAGAAGGATACACTTGTTGATAAGAAAAAGGTCGAATAGCTTTCGATTGATTTTTATCTCTTATCGTTTCCAGTGGCATATGTTCTAAACAACTATATGTTATTTCTTAATCACTACAATATTTCGACACTTGAATATATATGAATATCAATACGGTTGTAAATTATAAAAGACATTCTGATCTGATTAACACGCGACTCGGTGTAACCAACAATTCATGTGAACAAATTTTATTGTAAAAAGTTCTCATTCCAAGGTCATCAAAAATTAAATACCTTTAAGATTTCAAATCTCTATGCTTGTGTATGATTTACAAGATACATATTTAATTCGGAAAAAATGAAATAAAAAAATCATAGACAATAATGCTGGTACTTGAACTTTAAACTTTTTCTATTTGTTGTTTCAAATCAGATTTTTTTTTGGTTTTTCAATTTTTATTTATTCTCTCTCTTGACATTTTAATCTTATCATTTATCTTAACATTAAAAATTACATAAAATAAAAAATTGATTGATCAGAAGTCAAGGATTGTATAGAATATATTAGTTTTGTATAACGGGTGGCAAATACTAATAACGTACGTATCTATGTACGTAGGTAGGTATACATATCAAAACAGCAGTGGGATTTATTTTCTAATTCAAGGTAAGCATCATTTCCAGTAATAGAAAAATCGTGCGATGCACACAGAAATTAATTGCTTTTTTGTAATTAAGACGGTATACCTTGACCCAAAATATATTAATTTTTTCTTTTTTTGTTTTTAATGGCCACCCATGTTTACAACTCAAAAATCATGTAATTATAAAAACATGCAATTAACTATATGTCTGATAAGTGAAATATACTTCCGCATACAAAAAGTAATGTTTAAAACAATAAAAAGCTTTTGTTCGACATTATCACGCATTCAATTTATATACTGCGCGTTTTATTAATTTAATTACAACCGTTGTGAATATACAATCAGGTAACAATCTGTAACGTGATTGACTTGAAGTGTATGTAGATTTTATTTATATGTTTCGTGGACAATGTAATATTTTGTGTGCGCGGTGTATTAGATCGATTATTATATGAATAGCATGATTGATGTATTTATGAAATTTTGAGCATGGAAAACATAAAACATTCTACTATACTACTCGCGCATATGTATTATAAAACAATATTTTTCTAAAACATTTTTAAAGTTGATGAATTTGACTGTTATATGCCAAAACAACACAATTTTAATTGTGGTGAGCTTTTTGTTTTGTGTGTATACAATTTGAGAGATGGTTTGTTTTGAAATATTGTTGTAATAATTTACTCTGTAAATATTTCTCAGTTTCAATTTCATTTTCGTGGTTTTAAAGTATGTTACGTAATTTATACTAACAATGATTTGTGCTTTATAGATATTGGGTCAAAAATGTTAAAAACAAAAATGACGTTTAATTAACATGAAAGGGAAATATAATGTTAACATACAAAATATTTGTTTCAAATGTATTGAACTTTTGAACTGCTTATGTGTATGGTATCGTTTATAGTTTTAAGATACTTAAATTCTTTTCCGTATATTGGGAAATACAGTAAAAAATGACTGACAATATGTCGAAAGATTGAGTTTCAAGCGTGAGTAAGATATTTGGAAAAGTTGGTTAATTAACAATTATTGCTATTTGAAAGTTTTTAGAGGTATTTGAAATATGTTTCAACAGTACTATAACGTAAACTAGAAAGTTATTTTAAATTGTCAAAAATTCTCTGAAAATCTGAAAATTTGTTAAGGACTCGAAATATTCGGAATCTGTAGTTTTATAAGATACTATAAGGAATTATAGGATTATTTGGCTTGTTTTTTCAGAGAAGAACAGTTAATGCATCAAAAAGTACTTCTAAAGTTGGACAACAATTTTTTTTTTCATCAGTGGTTCTTAACCTTTTTAGATATTGACACCCCAAAATGTTTAGTCACACCCCCGACCAAAAAAAAAAAAAAAAACGAAACGTGATTATACATTTTTCCGGTAAAGTCTTCGCCGCAAGTGTATGCCAATGTAAAATGTTCGACAAGTTCAGATGGTTTGAGTATAGAATTTGAATAAATATCATAACACAACGGAATATATACACTGTGGACGATGAGTACCACCTTTCTCAGTTGTGCATGTAAATTTGTAACGAATCTAGTCGCACAGACGCATTTGCGCCTAAAAATATGCAAACTTTGTAATATATGCTTTATTTTACTGATTTGAAATTTTTTAAAACCAAAGTAATTAAAATAACCAAAATGTAGCGATAGTTCTGAAATTAATTCAAAAAATCGTCTAATGGTGCTCACACCCCTATCTAGTCTATGTCGCACCTCTAGGGGTGCGTGCACTACCGATTAAGAGCCGGGACGGGATGGACCAGGATGGTGACGTTTCGTAATTATTTTTTCAACGGATAACTAGCCGTAATTTTTTTATCACCCGCCGAACATCGAACCCGGGGCCTCCGGAGTTTAAAGCAAGCATATGCTAACAACTGTGCCACCGGGGCCGCTACATAAGGCTTACTCCTTTCGCAATATGTTCAAATAAAAGTTTTTCTGAAAAATAAGAAATTCGTTGTTATAAGGAGGTCCAGGAAACTACAGACCATCTTAACTCGCTATTGTTTATGGTAATTGCGAAACCTAAAAGTAATGAAAATTGAAGCCTTTTAAATTCGTACATACTACCGACTGGAATCAATTATTTCACCGCCTGCCGGCACACCAAGGAAAATTGTCCGTTTTCCAGTTCCGGCAAATGCATCAAGAAAAATATTTCTCCAATGTTATTATAAACACTTTGAATTACTCTTGTGTCAGTTTTTGAGCTTTATTCAAATTCTGCTCGTTCTGATTAGCAGAACCGTATATTATTGTACATGTTACTAAAATTCAGAAAATCTATATAGAACTTTATATTTTTATATTGCTAAATTATTTAAATTACCATATTCCCAAAATTTACAATTTCTTAATTTGCAAAATCTTAAATTTAACGAATTTATTTAGTATTATGTTAAATCTCTAAATTAACTAATTCCTAATACAAATTCTAAATTTTAAAAATGGTTTTAAAAATTTTCTAAATATCATAATTTTTAACCCTCCGTGAACAGTCGAAATTTGAAACTCAAATTTCCCTCACATCAATAGACGGCATGCTTCGGTTTTTTTTTTTTTTTTTTTTCGCTGGCGCTACATCCCATAGAGGGATTTGGCCGCTTCATATTGAAGTTTCGTAATCATTTTTACAACGGATAATTAGTGATTAAAACATTGATCCTATATTAATCAGCCGTGATTTTTTCATCACCCGCCGGGAATCGAACCCGGGACCTCCGGGGCTTAAAGCAAGCATGCTAACAACTCTGCCACCGGGGCGGCTTAGGTTACCTCCTCTAAAAAATCTGGGTAGTAGTGGGCACTACAGGCCGAAATGACGCCGGGGTCTGGCAGTTTACTTGCAAACGCCAGCCAGTGCAAGTCGTGCCCGTTCCCTAAAAGGGTCAGTGTACACACGACGTCAGTATTTTCGAAGGTAAATGAAAACAGTTTTTTTGCGTTTCTCGTAGTTTTTCAGTTTTTGCATAGCTAAAATAAGTGTTTTATGTAATATGATGCTGTTTTGGCTATTTTTGACGGACGTGTGGCAGTTTACAGAATGAACCACTACAATATTCATTTATAATATTCCTCCGGCACCAACATGAGCTCGCCGCGCATTGCGTGCCTCCGGTGTCATCCGGTACACATTTTTACTATAAAATATAAAATTGTTCAAAATAATAAATTATGCATTAAATTAATTTACAAAAACTAATTTTGTTTGCAATTGGAAGGAAAACAAGAAACGTATTCTTGGTCATCGTTCGAAACGCCGGTTTGCGATAATCATCGAACGCACTTTTATCACAATTTCGCACTGAAAATTCCTTTTTTGTCGCTAATTATTATTAGTATTTAATAATTTTTGTATTTGCAACAATAAAGACTCATTTTGTGCCAAATAAATACCGTTCCGTTTATTATGACATGCCTGAATCCGTAAACTATTCCCCACTTTCGGGTGCTTAATTAATTCAACTTTTAGGAGCCCACGCCAGAGACACTATATTTTTTTGAAAGCTCATAGTCTAAAATACAAAAGCCTATAACAGTTTTTTTTTAATATTTGTTTAGTGTAGTTACGAATTTTGCAAATTGCAAACGAACATTTTCGCTTTTTCGACTATTCTTCAATTTTTATTACCAACGGTTTTAAACATTGGATTTTGGCAACTTTTGGGCCATATAGTAGACACTTCAAGAAGTAACCCAGAAATTTTTCAGATTTCTTGAAAGCTTAGAAAACTTAGAAAACCCAACTGTTCCCTAAAAGACCCAGTGTACACACGCAGGGTTAAATTTGACGAATTTCGAAGTTTATACTAACTTTAAAAATTTAGATCATAAAACTCCCATTTTCAATTTTTACCTTCCCAAATTCGCAATAATTTTATAAAATTCTAATATCCCCCCAATACAAAACTTCTAAATTTTCCAAAATTTCCAAATTTCGAGCCTATGAAGTTTCTAACAAAAAACAATAAACACATACATACACAAATTCAATTAGAATTTCAGATGTAAAGTTTCTAACAAAAAAAAAAATGGCGAATAATCCAATAAGATTTTTTTATTTTTTTATTTGATTATTTCACATTTTAGTTTTGTTTCTATGGCAAGCTGGTCGAAGAGTAAATAAAACTTCTTTGATCTCCGCAACTTAATATCATGGGGATAAAGTTGATTAATTTAATTCTAACCATGATAGATTTCGTACAATTATAATAGTGAAACAATAAAGTCTCAAACAGCAATAACAAGAGATAAATCTAAGCAGCGAAGTATACGGTCAGCTGGCGTTGGATAATATCGAACATCTTTGAGCTACCCAACTTCATATGGTGGTAAAGTTGTTTAATTTAGTTCCGGCCATGACAGATTTCATGCATGTGTAATTGTGAAACAATAAAGTGTCAAACAGTAGTTATAAGGGATAAATCTAAACAGCAGAATGTACGGGTACGGTCAGCTGGTCCAGGACAATATCAAATATCTTTGAACTTTCAATTTGCCTAAACTGAAGTGAAGGAAAAGCGATTCTTTTCTTTAATTTTGTTTTTGCATGTTCAGAAAATTCACCCGAAATGTATCCCTTAGTCGTGGGCAATTACTTATCAATTATAAGAATTACCTGTCATGGTCGGAATTAAATTAATCGACTTTATCCCCATGATATGAAGTGCCAGTAAAAGTGTTATTATTGTTGAATAATGCTCCATCTCATCCACCTAAAAACGAATTAAAATCAAACGATGGGCAAAATGTCACACCGATCATTCAGCCAATGGACCAAATCGTAATAAGAATTTGGATATGTGAACATCCAAATTGTATATGAAAAAAATTAACTCCCGCAAACATGAACAACCTGGTAAACATGAATTTGCATCTACTGTATTGAAATGCTGACAAACGGGAACCCATGAAAGCAATTTCGTCATATAAGCATCTTTCGAAATAATATCAAATATTTTTGACAAATCCGGAAAGCCTGACAGAAAATTACTAGGTGATAAAATACATAGCTTGATCAAAATATCGTCAAATTTTACAATTTTGCAAGTTGTTTAAGTCCAATTGTCATATTTGCTTTCTGTTGTATTGGTACACCCTACCTGACGTTTCTTAGCATTTTAAGCCAAATGGAAGTTGTCACTAAGATAACCAGCCCATAAACAACTAAACTTGGACAAAACATGAACAAATTTGAAAAAGTCAAACATTTAAGTGAAATTTTATATCTACGTTATTAAGCCGATTCTGTAAATAGTTCCTAATACAACATCGTTATATTCACGAGTCGAATTTCTTAAATAAAATTATATCCAAATTCAAGAAATATTGCGGAACACCTCTACTGATATTATGGAACCATTAATCAAAAATTGCTTCACTAATATTTTTTTCCGTGAACAACCAATCTAGAACCGAAGTATAGGTGGGAAGTTCGTGGAAGAATTTTAATAAAATTTTAGTCGATAAAAGTCGATTCTAAAGAATGAAGTAGTTCCTAATATAAAATTTAAAAAAAAATACGGCTCTGACGGACCCCTTCACCCATATCATCAGTCGATATCTTAAATCAAAACCAATATTCCCCAAATTTATTTTTGCATACTGAGCCAATTCAGACTAGCTTCTTAACTCTATCATCCAATGGAACAAGCTCATTTGTTGACTGATTTTTGTGAAATTTGATGTCTGCAATATTTCGTTCTTATTAAAAATAGTTCAAAATATAACCTATTATTAGGCTTGATGGATTTTTTCGGCCCTAAGGTTGGGCATTTTATTATTATTATTATTACTTGAGGGCCATGTGGGGGCTCAAGCCACCCCGCACTGCGACCTAAAAGATCTTTTGTGCATAAAGCCCTACTTAATTATCCGTCCAGTCAATATTCAGGCTCTTAATGAACCTGCTAATACTGCCTAACGGTATGTGATACATACTATCTGGGCTCATTGCTATCCCTCCTAGATGTTTTAATTATCCGTCCAGCCAATATTCAGGCTCTTAATGAACCTGATAATACTGCCGACCGGTACGTGATACATACGATCTGGGCTCATTGCTCTCCCTCCTAGATGTAATAACATTTACTTCTGCTAGAAGAGCGGTAGCATTGGGGCAAGGTTGGGCAGATCAGAATTTATAAATTAAAAGATGGCCCAACGGTAAAAAATATTTTGGAACATTACTCGTACTAATGGTGTTACGGTCAATACTATAAATCATTTATCGATGTAAACACATTTATCGATATGCTTTTGTGCAATTTTATATTCAATATTTATTACGCCGATTCTGTAAATAGTTCAAAATCTAAAATATATTAAATCACATCCTAAAGAATTTTTTAGGCCATATCATTTGGGCTGAAGTTTGATTTTGACGTGATAACGTTGTTTATTCAATTTTAACGATTTTAAATTTTATGGAAAATAAAACTCAATTTTACAAAATATAAAAATAAATAAATATTATTTTATTATTGATCACAACTCAAAATTTACTTTAAATTTATCCTTGGCTTGTTTATTGTACAGCGGCACTTTAATGAATACTTTAAAAATTCACGGAATTTGCTTAATCTTCAAAATTTGCATGATCATTTGAAAAATGAACATGTTCCACCTAGCGACATCTATAAACCGATATTTCATCTTTGTACAGCATTTAATTCAATAGTGCTGTCCTCTACCATAGAATAGCAAATTGTATTCTCGCTGAATTATAATTTTTTGTCGGTTACTCCAACCCTGGTTTTGTTTTGTTTTTATTATTGTTTTACAATTTGACGTTTTACATAATTTACAAAAATATATGGAACAGCTGGTAAGTAAATTTAATAAATTTAATTAATGTTTTGTTTTTCAGAAGAACTAAAATGAGCCATTTGGATATTTTAATACAATCATAATGGTTAGGTAAGTCAGTTGCAATTTTATTATAAACATTCACACACACCACACTCCTCTCGGCAACTTTGGGAGGCACTTGTCTGGAACTCACATTAATCTGGCACATCTCCGTTGAGACCCTGCGCTTCATATCGTACTTCTCATACCATTGCCCAGTATTTAATCGTTTGCAAACAATCGCTGTACTCTCATTTCATGATGTTAATAATAAAGACATTTATTTTAACAAACCCATACATCGTGCCATTTCTCGCACCTCTTATAAACGTTATCACGGAAAACACCTACGATCATGTAAGACACAGCCTACCCCGAATTGTTTTTTAATTAACATATTTAAATTGTATGGAAATTATTATATTACTGTCCTTCCTCTGAGTTTTCAGGACAATGTACAACATTTTCCCGGACACCCGCAGAATTTGAAAAAGCAAAACATATCTGGACAGGACGTCTGGCCTCCCGTAATTATCACTCCTCTAAAATGAAACAAATTTATTCATTTGAATTTGCATATCAATTTATTGAATAAGCGTTGGTCACAATACCAGAGAAATGCGATTAACAGAAAGGTTAACTCACAAATTATAAAAAAAGGAATATTTTGTGGAATTAGTTTGGCATGCAAAAAAACAATTTTTAAACAAATAATTGTATTGGCCGCCAATAAACAACTACTTTCGAACACTGCTCTAGAGGATATATTTGAAGATGAATCACATTTCTGTAATTTGTCGATAGCTGTCGCTGGAAAAATATCAATTCAATTTGCCCTGAGCAATCTGGGAAAAACGACTTTCCAAAAATCATTAGAAAATTTTTATAAAATCTGCTTTTAGAGTGTTATGTTTGGAGATGGGTTACATTGAAGTGATTGGCCAATTTCGGGTTTGAGTACACAAACAATAATAACGATTCGTTTACTTTCGCCTGACCTTAAACAGGTTCTGGGTTCTGCATTATCGACCGTTCATATTCGGCTATACATTTGGCTAAATCTTAATGTAATCCACTACATGTTGTTGCTTATGAATGCGGTCTATTTGGTTAATTTGTTTCTGTTAGGCTGCACTTATCTTTTTTTAATTTAGAGTTAAATTGAAATTATATTACAAAATTATTGGCAATAATTTAGGTATGTTGTCAAATAATGACCTTAATTTTAGCAAAATGCTTTTTCATAAAATAGGTAAATACATTGGGTATTCCCCCCAACGATAATAAAAAAAATTATTTGTATAACTAGTCACCCTAATATCCGATAAAAATTGTATTTGAGAGAAGCAAGGATACCTTAAATTAATTCCACCGACCGACAATGTCTAACCCTGCGATTTGTTTATTGTCATTGCAAAACTTAGCCGTAATGAAAGTTGAAGCCTTTTAAATTTATACATACTACTGACTGCAATCAATAGTATCCTTCAAATGAATACTTTTCGCCGACTGTGCATCCAGGAAAATTGTCCGTTTTAACTACTTTAGGTTTTAGTTGTGTTATTCTTATAACACAAACGCCCCATAACCAGCATAACAAGCGCCCCAATTTTTAAAGTCATTTCATGTTGTGGAAGTTCAGAAATTTCTAGTGAATTAAGAAAGTTCAGTTCAAATTCGGCAGCCTTATCCAAAACAATTAATGTGTCGACCCTGTTCAAAAGTTTAAGACCACTGCAAAATATACCGTTTAATGAATAATGACATTTCAACAATCTTATTCTAAAATTGGGTTTTATATTGTTGACAAAAACATGCATTTTAATTTATCAACCTATTACAATAAATAGTTTTACATTTGTTGTCAGCAAATGCAATGTGCATTGTGCAATGTGGTCTTAAACTTTTGAAGGGGGGTGTATTTGCATGTACTTGAGAATCAAGGAATTTAAGAATTAAATTGTTAATTTCTTTCACTGTATCGTTTCGCGGCGCTAAAATAAATTTCTGAACGCACCAAATTAAATGCACGTGCTATAATGTGGGACATATTTTGCGCAATTTTGTCCAATTAGCAAAGCTTCTGTTACTTCTCCCTCCCGCGTAACAAAGAAGCCTTGTCGCCTAAAATTGCAAACAAAGAAAGGATATTGCATCCTGGGTTCTTTAAAAACAAATGCCGGACCCCTTGATGGTAAAATAACCATTTGACCAACATTTTCAGCGTGCCCATCTCTACTTATAACATTCTGAAATGAATTTAATTTTCAACACGTTGTTTTGTTTGTTTTAGATGCATAAATAAAAATTCGGAGTTCATGGAGAACGTTTATAAGCGATGATTTAAATGGTACGTGGTTTTGTTAAAATAAATTTATTTACTGACGAAAATTTCGTGAAATTAATAAAAGTGTTATTTTGTTGTTTTTAATTTTAATTAAAATGCATGATGCTGAGACTAACTATTATAATTTAATATAAATTATCTAACACAGTTTCTTTGCGCACAAACTGGCTCCAGAATTGAAAATGATAACCGCTTTCACAGTTGCAATAGTGGGTACTATAAGCAATTCTAAGCCCGATGTATCTCACTTAAATTTTGCATATTGTCATTTCGAAAGCTTAATGTGATATCTCACATTAAGGGTGGCTTTTTGAAAAGGTTTTTCATTCTGCTCTGTAATATTGAACCAATCCTGGTAATAAATTTGCGCTTGAGCTTTTAAGGTATATGCATAAAATTACCTGCGCGAATATCACTGGCTCCTCATCAATTCTATTTCAGATTTTTCATAATATCCTCATCCTCATAATATTTTTTTTCATTACAATTAAAGGTTTAATATAATTTTGATAAAGACCTGAAAGATTTGTACAAATACCAGAAATTTATGAATTTTTTAAATCATTTGGATGTTTTATAATTGAAAAATTAATTATAATTAAATTTATCAAACCTCAATCTTGAGAAGTTTTTTCTATCAAATTCGTAAAACACTTGAAATTCTTTGAAATATTTTGAAAACTTTTATTTTTTAAATGTATTATAAATTTTTGATTTTGCTGAAATTCTGTAACTAAAATGTCAGATCTACACTCTAAGAAACTTTTAATTATAATAAATGTACGGAAAAGTTTACCTACACACAATTGTACTAAAAAAAATAAAAAAATTAAACCGGTGTTTTTAAAATTAAACTGGTGTTATCAGGTATTATAATTTATAATGTATCTTAATTAATTCTTTCTGTTAAACACCCACAAATGGGGTATGGGGTAATGTAGCAGGTGAAATGATTCTTTTCAATTTATTACCTTTGTAACGATATTTTGTGTTGACAATAATATCATTTTGGTTATAGAATTATGTCTAGCTTTTTAAAAAAAGCTCATTCCAAACAAACATTAAATTATCTTATGTAACTCTTTAAATAATTCGTTTTCAGAATGTCTCATTTCTTTTATATAACGATTTTACATCAAATTGTTTATTATTAATTGTTAAATTAGCGTGATGTATTTTATTGTTGTCAAAATCCTAAATAAAACGTTGTTGTTGTCAAATCTATTAAAAAACTGATTTGTTCGATTTTAGAGATTGAACTATGTATGTATGTACATTTTGTGCCATTTTTAGTGTTGATAATAATATCGTTTTAGTTATATTATTTTATGCAGTGCTTAAGTAACTTGTAAGTTTAGAATAAGCTCAGCTCGAACCAAGAGTAAAAAAATATATTTCAGCGAAAATAATATAATAAAATAAACCAGCGGTTTATTACTGCCATGTAGCCATGAGTTTTTTCGGTGATTTTGATTATTCGACGAAGCGCTAAAACTTTTGCATTGTATTATTTGAATTTTTTGTTAGTAGAAAATTGTGTAACAAAATGCCTGATTTTCTGAAGATACATAATATGGTCAAAAATAAATGTTTAATTATTTATTAACAATAAGTTTTTGTTAAGATTGTGATTCATATAATAGTCCTAGTAATTTGGGATAATATCGTAGTTTTTGGTGTAATCGAGATCATTTAAGTCGGCAATGCAGATTGATATAGGGGATAATTTCCAAATAAAACACGTCCTGCTTCTTTCGATTTCCAAATTACAATAATTATTTTTACATTTTAAAACTGACTTACAATAAAATATCGGTACATTGTTAACACACAAATAATAAATTAATAAATACAATAGCGGTATCAAAGAAGATATTTGATATAGGATGATCATATCGTTATCAGTTCATCCGACTTTTATATAAAAATAAATTGTTTATATTTTAAAAGTGGAAGTCTGTGAAGCGATGTTGCTATGAAACTGTTTCTAGGAACTGCTTCAATGAAGGAAATACCAATTCGACCAGATGAATTAGTGGGTTCCTCAAACCATATCAGACCAATTAAAAAGAGAAATGCATTAATAATGGTAAAAACATTGATTCTATTATTTAGTATTTTTAATATTCGTTGGTTGTTTAAATAAGATAATTAATTGAATAAAATGTGACAAGTAAAATGAATTTTAATTTCAAAGTAAATTCTTTTAAAGTGATGAGCAATACAAAAAAATATTGATGACTAGACGTCACTAATATCTAAAATGTTAATTTTCTGCATTGCCTTTACGTTCTGTCTATATACAGGGTGTCAAATATGTTCCGGGACGATCGAATAATTTGAATGGTACCGCATCGAAAAACAAAATAATACGTATTTATTATTTTTGAAAAGGCTATTCAACTACACTAAACTCGAGCCCCCACCTCCACCCCCTGTGGGTGGGGGTGGGGTCAACGTTGATATCTTAAACGGAAACCCTCTTTCTTTATTACAGATTCGGAGTCTAGGTTAAAAAATACGTAAATTTTATGTGATATATTTTTTTTTGTTCGGTGCAGATGGCGCTCTAATTGCTGTTCGAAAAGAGCAAAAAAAAATTTACAATGTGCATCAATTTTTTGCATGTTTTTTGTTTCTCGCAAAAAGAAACTATTATTTCTATTCTAAATAAATTTGTTTTAACGGGAAACAATAAAAAACAGGAAACAATAGCGTTCGTTTTTTTTTAGGATTAGTCGTTCTAGATTTTTAGGATTATTCGTTCGAATTCCCACTTTTTAAGATATCAAATTTGAACAGGGTGTCGGGGTGTGGGTCGCGTTTAGTGTAGTTGAATAGCTTTTTCAGAAATATTAAATACGTATTATTTTGTTTTTTGATGCGGTGTGTACTATTCAAAATATTCCACCGTCCCGGTACATATTTTACACCCTGTACATATAAACACCCTTAAGACAGTTTGTTATTAAAGGTAGTTTGGTCTGATATTGAATTTGCATTATCTCTATAAGCTGTTAGTAAATTAGGCAAAAAGGGGTAACCACAACCCCAAATTGCATGTTCCTCAGGTGTTAATAATGCATTATCCATTGTAAAATTATCACAGAGCTAAAATATAATATGCACGTTAATTTATGGTGATTTGTATTATTTAAGTTATAAATACCTTGTAGTAGAGGTGGAAAACTATCGAAACAAATTGAAAAACTTTCGATATACTATCGATACTATCGGAGAATAAATTTATAAAGCTTCATTAAATTACATATAGGTTGACTAGAACCAGAAAAATTGTGTTAACCGATTAAGATGAAATTCGGCAAGTATTTTGGAAAAGGGAATCAACGGAAATATGTTTGTAAACTTACAAAAAAGAAAAGTGATCTTTTGAAATTTTATTAAGAATTTTATTGCAATATCTATTGTTTGTTCAAGTTTACTTAATTATTATGGCTCCAAATTCCTCTATTTAATGATTGAGTAATTTTTCAACTTTCATCCAAAATTATGTATGCCTAAATTACTTATTACAACGAAGATGGAAAAACCTAACATTAGAAATTCACTATTGTTTTTACTTCTAAAATAATACTCAGGTAATAAATAAATTTTAGCTTCTGTTGTACTTCGACAGTAAGTTGTTTTGTTTTTTTAATTAAAATTAAAATCTGGATTTCACAACATATATTCGTAAACAAAATAATCCGTAGAGAAGGGAATACAAACAATTATTACAAACATAAAATAAAAAATCGGCGAATTATTAAGCGAATTAGTTAATTACGTTGCTAATTGTTATTGTTCGTAGACAATTTCTTCCATCTATTAGTAAATAATTTTATGTAATAAAAGATAGATTTAATTAAAATTAGATTTACATATAAATTGATTTCCATTAGAAGAATATATTTTAATATTTTTAAGTGACTGTTAATCGAAGGAAAATGATTGGGTATTAAATCTGACTTTACAAAATCTTAATTTTGCCCCACAAACAAAAATTAAACACATATGGCCAAAATGGTGAAATATTCTTCAAACACTTTCTATTGTTTAAGCAAAATTGTTAAATAAATGTGTAATAATTGAATTTCGTTAAAGAAATAACATCGAAAAATTTAATTCAAAAATATTTTAAGAAACTTCAACCATTTTTAGTTCACCAAAAATAGTCTAATCACTTTCCATATGTCCACATTCCAAAATATTACATACATCCCGTTTTGAAATATCGCATTGTGAAATATAGATTTATAAAACTGTAGTTTATAAATCAACTTATTATTTGTCAATTTTACAACAACAAATTGTGAAATTCTATTTCAATTTATAGTTTTGAATAATTAATTTAAATCCATAATTCAATTTCGTTCATTTTTAATCCATAATGAATGTTTCGAAAGGATATGCGATAGAATAGGCTAACTCATTTATCATGGTTTGAGCTAAACCGAATGTTCTTTAAATTTATACAAAATATAATCATTGTTGTAAGCCTTGTGCGAGCGCGACATACAAACGAGTGCGGTATTTAAGTACAGAATAGGAATAATTACATGGCCTAAACTTCAGTTGTCCATTGGCTGTCATTACAAAACAAACGATGAAATTTCTAACTTTGGAGGATCTTTGAAAATATTCACTACCTGAACCCAAAAACGCTGATATTCGCATCCATATTATCCAACAGTCCTTGCCTGCCGTGGCCTCCAACAATCACTTCCATATAAGTTCTATTCAAATTTATGACTTAATACAGCTTCCATATACAATCACCCTTCATCCCTCGTCGCTAATTATGTATCCGATCACAACGATAAATAAATAAAATCATGGATCAACCAAAATCAATTAAATAATTATTAATTAATATTTTCATTTTTCATTATTTTAATTAGTCAAAAAACCTATACTAGTTTTTTATTAAAATATTTGGCAGTTTTGAAAAATCATTTATTCCTCCTGCAAACGGCTAAACCATCAGCGACAACATGAACTTATTAACCATGAATGTCGTTTAGCTGATATTATATCACCAGAATTTAATCGTCTATCATAAACTAATCTACCTAATTGACGATACGCAAAAATGGGAAGTTAATAGTTTATAAGCATTTTTCACAGCGCAAATTGTTTCTTAAGCCAAACTTTTAATCTAATTTAATTTAAATTCAATTAATATTTTGATTAATGGCATTATAATTTAAATGTCGACTTGGTAATAAGGCAATTTTTGAAGGAATTATTGATTGGATTAGTTTAAACCCAAAATTATTGTAAATATCAATAAATCTATTAGAGTAAAGGTTCGGGAATCCTTTTTAAATGTTTAATACATTCGCAAATCGAGGAAACCATTCATTCATTTGATTGCTGATAAATTAGGGATGATATGCGATTAGAGGGTTGAGAGGGTTTGGTACAGAAAAGTAGTTAAGTTTTATCAAAAAAAAACACTTATGGCGGTTGGCATTTGAAATTTTAGTAAAATTTAATAAATTAAAGAAATTTTGTAAAAGTCAAAAATGTTTGTAAAATTTACAAAATTTTGTGTAAATTGTATTTGGGAATTTACTTGTAAAATTCACACAAAGTAATGGTTTAGAACAAAAAATAATTGATTTTTACAAATGATTCTGTAAAATTTATAAAGTATTCTAACAATTTATTAAAATTGTGTCATAAATACAAAATATTTGTTATTTTTTCACTACATTTTGTACATTTTGCAGAGAATCGTACCTTTCACAAGTTTTTTTGTAAACTTGTAGAACATAATTATTTTTTTGCTATAAATAAAATTAAATCAGTTTACGTTTAGTGGTCAGAGATTAAAGATTGAAAACCTTTTCCATAAAGAAAGAAAGCAGATTTAGTGTAAGAGAGTTAATCATGCTTAGTGTAGAAAAGTAGTGTGTGGACAATATTTTGAAATATGTTATATGGAAATTTTTTTAATTAATATTGGAATCGATTCAATTTTATTAAAAAAATATAATAGGTATTACGAAAATTTTCGGCAGGTAAGTCAATATTCAAATTTAGTTAATAAGTTATGTATGTATTGTACATACATGGTTATTAGTGGTGGAAATCTATCGATAGTACTATCGATATATCGATAGTTTCGTAGTATCGAAAACAATCGATACTTTTTATATACTATCGATATATCGGCCTATCCAAGTAAAAATATGATAAGTGAAAAATACTGTTTTTTTCAGGAGAGCAGTATAGAGGTTTAATTAGTTCTTTTCGCTGCTAGGAATAAGTGGATCACTTTAATTGTATCGTTTATACTGAAGAGTATTATAAAGTGGCTTTGAATTCTTTTAACTGGATTTTTAGTTAAAAACGCATTAATTTAAGAATATAAAATCAGTCATAACCTTATCAATTTTAGAGATAATACTTTAAGATTTTATCATAATAAGAATGCGACATCGTAGGGTCCAAAAATCGTATTCCCTTAAAACTATGATAACTGACGTTTTCATGGTCTTAATTGGATACGTCGATATTTATATTTTATTCGTACAAGAGAGTTTTGCTATTATGCGATATAACTTTAGTTACGTTTTTCTTGTTGTCATTCCTTTTATATGCTAGTCAAATTATTGGTGATCAACGAACCCAAACGGTCTGAAAGCCAAAAAATGTTGAGATGCTGATTTTCTTACATAAAAACCATTGGCTGCTTTTAAAACAAAGTGGGAAACTGGGAAACTTTCCGATTATAATAACCTCCCTTGACTTTATAGTTACTGGTTGTAGTCAACCTATATGTAATTGAATAAAGTTTATAAAATTATTATCCGATAGTATCGATAGTATATCGATAGTCTTTTAATTTGTGTCGATAGTTTTCTATCGATTGTTTTTTATGTTACTATCGAAACTATCGATAGTTGAAATTGTCGATAGTTTTCCACCTCTAATGGTTATGTTTAAAAGTTTATATGAAATTTAATTGCATTGTGTTGTAATGTGGATAAATAAATGAGAAATAAATTTAAAATGTGAAAATGTGTTTTCGATAAATAAATGGTTTTATTATTCCGTGTGTCTGAGTCGGAGAATTACATTCTGGCCCTTACTTTTGTTTGGTTTTGGCGTCGCTAGTCCAAAACAAATAAAATCTTCTGTGAATATCTAAAAACACACGTCTACACTATTTAATGTATATTATCAACTATTATAATTTAATTGTAATTTAGAGTTATAGTATCCACATTCTAAACAATGCAATTAAATTACATATATTTTTTAAATAAGGATGTACAAACAAAATAAAAATGTATTTTATTAAATATTTATTAGTTTTGTTGGGAGGCTTTGTTGGAAGACAATTGTACATGGGCTGAAATTGAAATTATAGGCAAAAAGTATCTCGTCTCGACATAAACAAATACAATCTAGGGCTTCTACCGAAAATTTTTTCAGAAAATGGCCGCAGTATAAAAAACCTTTTGGCTATAAATTGGTAAGAAATTTGCTAATAGAATGATTTACTCGCGAGACATACATTTTTTTATTGGTTTTTGCAGACTGAAACGGATTTTAAGGCGCTTCACAAAGCAAATAGCATCGAGGTTAACTTTGTAGATTTGCTGCACAAAATAATACCGATCCTGAATGAAAAAGTAAAAGGGGCAGCGGATAGGAATTTGTTGGCAGTTTTAAAATTAAAGGATAATTTTAATGAAAGTAAGTAGTACAAAATATTAATTATTATACGAGTAAAATATTCAAGTGACTATACAACTCATTGGAAAATAAACCAATCAGATAGATGAATTTTCCTTAGTTACGCTGTATAACATCGGTTATTTGCGTTGGTAAGTTGTGTTTCGCGAAACACAACTAGTTGTGTTTCGGCCGCAAACAAATAAATCATATCATCCATGAATATAAACAAACAATTAATATTTTTGATATTTGACATGGTTGATTCGTTGTATAGTCTTAACATATACAACTCGAGCTTCGAAAATCATCTGAATATACAGTTGCGGACTCGATGTGTTACCTAAGAAACACAACTCCACCTGCGGTGTCGTTGTGTTTCCTAAGCAACACATCTCGTCCTATCAACTGTATATTCGATTATTTTCGAACCTCTTGTTGTATAACTAGTGAGTATCACATTCCATATGAATACGTAATTAAGTTTCAAATTGGTATTGAGGTTGTGTGTGAATTTTTTTGCCTAAAATATAATCAAGCATGTGGAAAATTAAAAAATTTTGAAATTGTTCAGGCAAATAAAATCTTTATATGAAAGGCCGTTAACAATTTATAAGATAATTTGATTTAGTAATGTCCTTAGATAATCGAATAATTTGATAATATACTTAGATAAATCTAATATCGAAAAAAATTTTATAAAGCAGAATTTAACCTCTATAGTCTACGATTAAACTCGTCGTTATATATTTATATTTGTAGGCGGCATTTATACTAAATAAAACCTTTATAAATTTTCGCAGATGGTCAAGCAGCAACTTTATGTCATTTATTACATCATGTATTACTGCCAACCTCAAGGGAAGTACGGATGGAAACATAAAAAAAGTTAATATTCGATTTAGAGTTCAAGACGCACAAAACAGCTTTATTCTAGTTGGTGTAACAGCGGAAGTGTTGGAGAAAAAACTTCAAATTGAAATGGCTAAACAGAAATCCATCCAGACCCGTCAACTATAATCATCTTTTTCGATGGGATCAGATACAAGGTAGTTTCAATCCTTCGTAAAAAAAAAAATATTTTATTCGCAATAATACTTATTTATTTTAAAATATACATTACATTCATTTTTAGTTTGGATGTTTATTCAAACTTATTTTTATAAGCTTACAATAAAATATGATGTAAACAACCCGGCTGTAAAATATTTAAATGAAAGATTGAAATAATGAAATTAAAATTATATTTAGTTTTAGTTGTATGTAACATATTATTTAATATTAGTACTAAAATAGTTAAATTAATGAAACTTACAAAAATGATTATTATTATTTTTTTTTTTTTTAAATATGTACTTGTATTAATCTAAGTAGTTTAATAATTTAGATAAAGATAAACTGTAAAATTTTTAAAAACTGAATTGAGCATACAAATAAAGAAACACTGAATTAATGAATAATATATAAAAAGTAATAATTTGTTTTTTTACTCGCTGCAGTGGCCTAATAATAATAATATTTATTATTATATTTATATATATATATATATGATATATATATATACTAGCTGACCCGGCGAACTTCGTCCCACCCCAAATTACTTCGTTTCGAGCAAATACTTTTGTCCTTCACGAAAATTGATTTTGAAGATAGAAAAAATCAAACAACTCAACTCTATTCTCAATAGATGATTGAGTTGAGTGGACATTCCATTCCATTTTCATCGAATTCAACACTAATCTATCCGAGTTTCCGAGTTTTCCACTTCGTTTCCCAATTTTTCTCTTCTAAAAGATAATCTGGTTTGGTTGCCCGCCAAATCTCGTACAAAAACATAATTTTTTGATTTGCCGAATTTTCCGACTTTTCCAAAGGATTTTCCCAAAATTTTCTTTCGTAAAAACCATCTCCTGGCAATTTCAAACACAATAGAAAAAGATTGAGCCTAATTGAGCCTAATCCGTCATCAAAACATACAAAAAATTCAAAATTTCATTGAAAAAAAATTCAATTTTCTTCGGGTTTTTCCGGAAGTTTCCGAGTTTTCCACTCAGATTTTCCAATTTTTCTCTTCTAAAAGACCATCTGATTTGGATACGCGCCAAATCCCGTACAAAAACATAATTTTTCGATTTTCCGAATTTTCCGACTTTTCCGAAGGATTTTCCCAAAACTTTCTTTCGTAAGAACCATCTCCTGGCAATTTCAAACACAATAGAAAAAGATTGAGCCTAATTGAGCCTAATCCGTCATCAAAACATACAAAATATTCAAAATTTCATTGAAAAAAAATTCAATTTTCTTCGGGGTTTTCCGGAAGTTTCCGAGTTTTCCACTTCGATTTTCCAATTTTTCTCTTCTAAAAGACAATCTGGTTTGGATGCGCGCCAAATCTCGTACAAAAACATAATTTTTTGATTTGCCGAATTTTCCGACTTTTCCAAAGGATTTTCCAAAAATTTTCTTTTGTAAGAACCATCTCCTGACAATTTCAAACACAATAGAAAAAGATTAAGCCCAATCGGTTATCAAAACATACAAAAAATTCAAAATTTCATTGAAAAAAAAAATTCAATTTTCTCCGGGTTTTTCCGGAAGTTTCCTAGTTTTCCACTCAGATTTTCCAATTTTTCTCTTCTAAAAGACAATCTGGTTTGGATGCGCGCCAAAACTCGTACAAAAACATAATTTTATGATTTGCCGAATTTTCCGACTTTTCCAAAGGATTTTCCAAAAATTTTCTTTTGTAAGAACCATCTCCTGACAATTTCAAACACAATAGAAAAAGACTAAGCCCAATCGGTTATCAAAACATACAAAAAATTCAAAATTTCATTGAAAAAAAAAATTCAATTTTCTCCGGGTTTTTCCGGAAGTTTCCGAGTTTTCCACTCAGATTTTCCAATTTTTCTCTTCTAAAAGACCATCTGATTTGGATACGCGCCAAATCCCGTATAAAAACATAATTTTTCGATTTTCCGAATTTTCCGACTTTTCCGAAGGATTTTCCCAAAACTTTCTTTCGTAAGAACCATCTCCTGGCAATTTCAAACACAATAGAAAAAGATTGAGCCTAATTGAGCCTAATCCGTCATCAAAACATACAAACAATTCAAAATTTCATTGAAAATAAATTCAATTTTCTTCGGGTTTTTCCGAAAGTTTCCGAGTTTTCCACTTCGATTTTCCAATTTTTCTCTTTTAAAAGACATTCTGGGTTGGATGCGCGCCAAATCTCGTACAAAAACATAATTTTTTGATTTGCCGAATTTTCCGACTTTTCCAAATGATTTTCCAAATATTTTCTTTTGTAAGAACCATCTTCTAGCAATTTCAAACACAATAAAAAAAGATTAAGCCCAATCGGTCATCAAAACATACAAAAAATTAAAAATTTCATTGAAAAAAAAATTCAATTTTCTTCGGGTTTTTCCGGAAGTTTCCTAGTTTTCCACTCAGATTTTCCAATTTTTCTCTTCTAAAAGACAACCTGGTTTGGATGCGCGCCAAAACTCGTATAAAAACATAATTTTATGATTTGCCGAATTTTCCGACTTTTCCAAAGGATTTTCCAAAAATTTTCTTTTGTAAGAACCATCTCCTGGCAATTTCAAACACAATAGAAAAAGATTAAGCCCAATCGGTTATCAAAACATACAAAAAATTCAAAATTTCATTGAAAAAAAAATTCAATTTTCTTCGGGTTTTTCCGGAAGTTTCCTAGTTTTCCACTCAGATTTTCCAATTTTTCTCCTCTACAAAACATCTGGTTTTTACCATCTGGTTAGCTACGCGCCAAATCCTATACAAAAACATAATTTTTCGATTTACCGAATTTTCCGACTTTTCCGAAGGATTTTCCCAAAATTTTCTTTCGTAAAAACCATGTCCTGGCAATTTTAAACCCAATAGAAAAAGATTGAGCCTAATTGAGCCTAATCCGTCATCAAAACATACAAACAATTCAAAATTTCATTGAAAAAAAATTCAATTTTCTTCGGGTTTTTCCGGAAGTTTCCGAGTTTTCCACTTCGATTTTCCAATTTTTCACTTCTTAAAGACAATCTGGTTTGGATGCGCGTTAAATCTCGTACAAAAACATAATTTTTTGATTTGCCGAATTTTCCGACTTTTCCAAAGGATTTTCCAAAAATTTTCTTTTGTAAGAACCATCTCCTGGCAATTTCAAACACAATAAAAAAAGATTAAGCCCAATCGGTCATCAAAACATACAAAAAATTCAAAATTTCATTGAAAAAAAAATTCAATTTTCTTCGGGTTTTTCAGGAAGTTTCCGAGTTTTCCACTCAGATTTTCCAATTTTTCTCTTCTACAAAACATCTGGTTTTTACCATCTGATTAGCTACGCGCCAAATCCTATACAAAAACATAATTTTTCGATTTGCTGAATTTTCCGACTTTTCCGAAGGATTTTCCCAAAATTTTCTTTCGTAAGAACCATCTCCTGGCAATTTCAAACATAATAGAAAAAGATTGAGCCAAATCGGTTGAGCCGTTCTCAACTGATGTGCGCACATACATTTTTTACACCATTTTTCGGATCCAATGTAAAACATTCCAAAATCAACAACTACTAATAAATTAAAAATTAATTAAAAAAACATTGTCCAGCGGATAAAATTGTGAATCTAAACCATTCCCAGATCCCCTTGAACACACACAAAAAATTTCATCAAAATCGGTCCAGTCGTTTAAGAGAAGTTCAGTGACATACACACTCACAGAAGAATTATATATATAAAGATATATATATATATATATATATATATATATATATATATATATATATATATATTATATAGGTATATATACATATATATATATTATATATTATATTATATATTTCACAAACCATGGTATGAATCTTACAAAATATTTTGTTATACATAGTTACAAAACTCTAAAACATTTCTGTGATTTACATAATTTTTTTTTTTAAATTGACGAAACAAATTTTGTTAAAATAAAAATCATTTTATATAATTAATAAAAATGGTTTTCAAAGTGACAATATCATTTTGTAAAAATTACGTTTATTTTACCAATATCACAGTGTTCTCTCTTAATTTAACTATTTCATTTTGTAACTTTTACAAAATGTTTATTCACCGTTAAAGATTTTCCGTCATTTATAAAAAAGAATTTAGGAATCTTACAAAGTATTTTGTTATTTTGAGATTTTTTTTTTGTATTTTTTACAATGTTTTTTTTATAGAATGTATAATATTTAGTAAATTTCTAAATTGTACAAAAAATTTTGTATGTTGTATATTTACGAAAAAACTGTAATATTTACCTCGAAAAATGTGATTCTCACCTATATTTTTCTTTGAGTGTGGTAATGATGCAAAGTGCAAACCATCGAAAATTTGGAATGGTAAAAACTTATTTATAAAAAAATGAAATTGGTCTATAATTTAGCCGAATAAAATTAATTTTAAACTTATTAATGCATTTTTGTTTCTTGCAGGTAAAAACTTTGTATTTGTGTACAAATATTAGGGGATGCATCAGAACACCAATGTTTTTCCAAAATTTAAAATTTCTGAACCAAAATTACGTTATAATCTGTATAAATACATTTCGATCCATTGATAAGAAGATTAACAAATACAATGTTAATAAAACTTTAAACTAAATTATATTTATGTTATTCTTAAATAAAGTCAACTCTTTTTAAAAAACCATAGTTTGAACTTTTATTAAAACCACTTTAATTCAATTATGGTAAGAAAAAATAAAAATTTTGAACAAAAACGAAACGAAAATATTATTTGACAAAAACAACAAATTTACTTTATTTTATACTATTAAGAATAGTAATAATTTTAAAATCAATTAAACGCTTCGATTCACTTGAGAAATTTAAATATTTTTTTGGTCTTCTGTTTTTTTTAAAGTTCTCACTTCTAACAAAATACTGGTGTACATGAAATAAATTTTTTTAGGTAAAATTGAATTTAAGATGAAATACTTTTTTGTTATTCAGCTAGAAATTATTTTTTTTATTACCCGATCAATAACCTTATTTATGCAGTTGTATGATTTATTTATGTCTCGTGCAAACAGATTATGGGGTAATTGAAAACTTTAAAAAATATTTTACCAAGTAATAATAATGAAGAAATTAATTAATTTATGGATTATTATTAGTTTGAGACGGTTTAGCATCTGGTCGTAATAAATTTTCTGTAACGCCTTCATAATTATATCATATTCATATGTATGGTATATGTATACTGAATAATATGTTTTTTATTGAATTTTATTTACTTTGATATTTCTTAATTTATTGCCGTTTTGATTTTTTTATTAGTTTGATGGGATTTATATATCATTAAACAAAAAAGGGCAATGGGTATTTTTATTTTTAATTAACTGGATAAAAAATGTTTTTATTATGTAGTACGATATTTAAAATTTGGGTGTTGATCAGAGATCAGATTTCATGGGCAATTAATTTTTGATTTATTTATTTAAGTGTATATAGCTACTACCTACCATGAAAATGGTACATACGTAACGTATATGTTAGTAAAATTGAAATTGGAGTGCCATTTCTGTTGGAAAAGCTTTTGAGTTGTGTCTCACATCTTTACTTATTTAAAACAAAGAACCTAAACACAAAAGATTTTTAATAAAATTTTATTACTTCTGCAAAATATAAAATCATATATAGCTTTACATTTATTTTACCACATTAAAAAATGTATTCATCTCAAAAATAAAAATATAAATAAATTTCACTTCACTTTCGCGTTTTTATTTTATTCAAAAAAAAAAAAAAAAAAAAAAAAACGAAGAAGCAAAATGCTAATAAAGTCATAAAGAAAAATTACGTGTTTTATATACTTTATCACGCTACAATATTTTTAATAATAATAACATTAATACGTACCCATAATCATAACCATAATAATATTATCTTCGGTTTTATATTCTCTCCTATACATAATACACTTTGGTGTTTGATACTTTTGCTTGATGGAAGAAAATCGCAGAATATTTTTTTGTTTAAATATATTTTGGCTATATATTGAAAGGTTACTGCGTACAAGATTATTTGATGTTAAATACAATCGTGTGACATTTGGAAATGATACAGCCGTGACTATTAACCACGATCACAATTTTTTGACTTTATAGTACATATAACATTTAATGATGAAAATTTGGTTATTCAAGAAGTGTTTACAACCTTTACAATTTAACCAACTAAAAAACTCATCAATGAATTTCTAATTCACAATTATAATTATCGGTATCGAAAATTTCAAAATTACCTTAATTTGATAATTGGCATCCGCAATTGTTTGTTAAACAAATAAAAAGAATATAGACGATAACTTCGTATAGTTATTTATTTGCTAAACTCCAACAACATTCCACTATCCAATTCTTCAATAGGAGTTCATCTAATTCCTGCTAAGTTAATCGAATTGAAATCGAATCCCACTTTGAAGTATTTGTGTTCAATACCAAGAGATTTGTTTTCTTTTCCTTCCAGCAATGTAAAAATATGATTCATATGCCCTCATATACAATTTTCTTGATTTTTTGGACAATAAGTTTAAGAGTCATTTGTCAGTATACTTTGTCATTGAGTAATAAGGGGTTTTTATTCAAAATTTCTATATTGTGACTGTAACTGGTATATTTGTAATTTGTTCCCTCGTTAGATGGTATGCATAATTTGATTTAATATTACTGTTCCCAATTTCCTTTTCATGCTCGTTAAACCTTGTTTTGTAGTTCCGACCGGTTTGGCCTATGTACAATTTATTGCAATCATTATATTTTAGCTTGTAAACACCTGTATTGTATTCATTTTTTGTGTGCGTGTTAATATATTTTCCAACCTTGTTACCAGTTTTGTATGGTAATGTGTATTTGCATTGTTTTGGTGATACGTCATATTCTATGGTAATGTATTTATTTTTGTCCTCTTCATCTGATGTTAATGTGTTGAGTGATCATATAATATTCTAAGCATTTAAATCTGCAATTCATTTGGGTGATTATCTTAAATCTGCAATTCATTTGGGTGATTATCTTGTCCGTGTATCCATTGCTATTTGCTATCTGTTTTCTAATTATTAACTCTCTGTTGTAATCATCATAATTCCATGGGAATCTTATTGAGAAGGGTAATCATATGTTGATATGCTGATAATTTATGTAGATGTGGGTGATTACAGTTTGTGTTGTTAAAAACGTGTTTCTAGCTTTTATTAGTGACTGTAATATCCAAAAAGTTTATAAACTTATTCTCTTCTATTTCTAGGGTGAATTAGATTTGCGAATGTATACTATTGATGTAGTTATTAAGAAGTTTTAATTGTTGAGTTGTGCCGCTGATATACCTGTGTTCAAAACTAATAAAATAAATTTCAGCTAGAGTTCCAGACAAGGGATTTCTCCCTCAAAGGGAATTTTGTGATGTGATGATTTCTAAAATGTGTATTGCCTGATTATTTTCCTCTTAATCTACATTACGATCAATCGAAGTTTTGACGATTTCGATGGTTTATCTAACCATAATGTTGCCATACATATTGGAGGTGTCAAACGAGGCAAATTTGCCATTATTCGGAATAATAATATGTTTTACACTGACAACCAGTTCTAGGTTGTTTTCTGGAGCTGTTTTACCTTTGATATTCAATTTTGTTCTTTAAATATAAGGACTGTATCGAAAAGAAAGTATCCACAAAAAATTTAGTTTTCTTTGCCTTGCTCTAATTCTATTGTAACGGAAAAGTGCCGTTAGATAGAATAGAATAGCTTTTTGTAGGTAAATATTGCGTGTGATTTTTACAATTTGTTACCCAGTTGTATTATTGTCACGAATTAAAGAAGAAGTGCTTAAATTTATTTTGCACAAATTTTGCATTTAAAACGGTGTTTCGTTTAGAAATTTAGCCAAGCGCGAAAATATAAGTAAAAATGCAGTGAGAAAAATAATTAATAAGTCTGGGGAACATGGTACGGTAAAGGATTTACGAAAAAACGGTCGAAAACAAGGTCCCAGCAATCCCAAATTAGAGCCAAAATTGTGAGTGAAATTCACAAAAACAAAACAATGTCTGTCAGAGATTTATGAGGGTGGTACTAGTAATGATCCAGCGGGTAAAATAAGGTGTGACTTGAAGACATATAAGAAACATAAAGTTCCGAAACGAAGTGAAAACAAAAAACTGCATGTTAAAATCGTGCAACTGCCCATTAATAAATTTGGAGCTGTTAAAAATCAACTGCATCATTTTTGTGGAAAAACAATAAACTCCGCCAAATTCACCAGAACTTTCAACAATTGAAAGATATTGGGCAATTGCGAAGCGTTACTTGAAAAATAAGGGTAAACTAGCAGAAAATTTAACAAAGATCAAAAAGTTAGTCCAAAGCAACCAGACAAATGAATAAAACTACTGTGCAGAATCTAAGAAAAGGCATCAAATTAAAAATTCGCTATGTATTTAGAAAATAATTTCTCAAATATTTTAAACATAAAATCTGCTAATTAGAAGTCTGCTTTATGATAAAACATCATTTTATAATATTTAAAATTGTTTTTTTGTGTTTAAAATGGCTTTTTTGTGGTGTGATTTTTAACCGGTCGAATTGGGGTGCCCTCTTTATGTATTTTGAGAAGACATCGAAATTGTGGTCGAAACTATATTCCTTAAGAGATTTTAAAATAATTATCACTACAAGAAAATAATATTCGTGTAACAGATAAATTTTCATTAATCTTTTACATAATATTTGCGGTTCCAGCTCTCAGATTCAGTGAAACAGAAAATTTATTTTGCAAATATTTCAAAAATATACAAACAGAAAATAATAAAATAATATGAAAGATGTTGACCAGCTTCCAAAAGCAGATGAAAATAGTGCTACTTCTGAAATGTTTTGCTCAAGGGCCAAATTGGTGGCAATTGATGGGTGCCATATAGGCACCCTACGTGTAAAATGTCTGGTTAAAAATCATCATTATAAAAACTCAACCGAGGAGCAAAAGTTATTTAACATAATCCATAGTGGGGCGAGAAATGTCGTAGAATGTTCAGTTGGTATAATAAAATCGCGTTGGCGGAATATTTTGTATAAAGCCTCAGAACAAAATATTATAAATTGCGTTAAAATTGTAACTATTGCTTGCATTTTACATAATATTTGTATAATGGGCAAGAATTTTAATAACATGTTGGAAAGTTATGATGAATTACACGAAAATTTCGATTCAATTGAAATTTAATTCAAACAACGATTCAGCTGAGGGCGTTATTTTCCGAAACTCCTTGTTAGAACAATTACAAAACTATTGTATCTATAGTACGAGAAAAGAAATTCAATTATTTAAATAACATTTATATGCAGAAGAAGAGAGATTAAAATACAAAATTGATTTTTAATTAAATAAGTTTATGCTGAGTCTTCTGATTCGAAAATCAGTAAACTGCTTACATATATTTCAGAAAATTATTTCTGCACGATTTGGCCAAATATAGCCAAAGCTGAACTTACTTTTTTGACCTAGTTTAAAGCTTTCTTTTAAAAGGGCTTCCTAGATTGTTAATATACTTCGCGGTGTTGCTCGTAAGCGGGAAGTTGGCAAGCGACTACTATATGAACTTAATGGTCTTTATATGGAAAAGTCATTTGACGGCCCCGGAATTGAATTCTCCAATGGTTCATTGGTTTTTCCAATGGTATTTGTATGGAATAATCATTTGATGGCTCCGCTATTGAATTTTTCCAATGGTTTATTTAAGAGTAATTCGTCATCGGACGAATCTATTGACGTAGGTGCGTCCATAACCCTTTCGAGTCCATCTGTATTTATTTTTTGAACTAATTGTAGCCTAGATATGACAAATAAGAGAGTTAGCTTAAAGCCTCCATGTCACATTTACGTATGTCGAAAAATATATTACCGCCATAAATTATTTTTCTAAACTCTCTTTAGCATGACTTAAAGCCCAGATGTCACGATCGTGATGGTTAAAATTTGGTGTTTTTGGCATGCCATTTACTTTGTTTTCTGTAAATATTCTTCTATTCGATTAGGATTCCATCTATTAGTCGGTTGTTATTAATTAAAATTAATGAAAATGTGACATGAATATGTATAAAATAAAGTTTATTTTACTTTTAATAAAAACCGAACTCTCAAGATAAATGTTGTGATTGTCTTGTCTTTATCTTTCGAACTCAGTGTATCGGTTCATCTGGGCTCTCATGGAAAGGGATTTCAATATAAATAAATAACTTAATATGGCTTTATGCAGCAAACGACAACCAGGATAATGTCTCAAATGTGAGGGTGCTTTTTCTCGAAAAATGAAAATATTTTTCAGGATAAAGCTGCGGAATCTGGAACTTTGTGTTTTAAAGGTCAACTCATCAAAATTTTACAATTAATTAATTCTAAGGTTTATTTTTCGATGACTTCAGATGACTCTAAAATTAAGTGTCACATTTGTGATATTTGGGCATTATGTCATACATTAATACAAAAAATGTATCAGCTGAAGGTTAGGTTAGGTTGAAGTGGCTGCTATCGCACACTTAGGCCAGCAATGGCCCGTTGTGATACCACAGGATCCCATCTCCCCATTACTCCCGTTGAAACCAACCAGAGCTATTTATATAGCGTAATAAATCTCGCACTCCACAGTCCGCGAGTTCCGAAAGGCTGTCCATACCGTACACACCCAAATACTTATGCCTTCTGTATGATAGCGCCGGACATGAGCATAGGAAGTGTTCCAAAGTCTCCTCCTCCTCTTCGTCCATGCAACTTCTACAAAAGTCATTCGTCTGTATCCCCAGCCTTCTCGCATGCTCCCCAAAAAGGCAGTGACCTGTCATTATCCCTACGACCAATCCTATTTCTTGTCTTCCCAGGGATATTAGTACCTTGGAGCGCCGCAAGTCCAGTTTTGGCCAAACTTGCTTTGCTACCCTGCACGTGAGAGTGTTGATCCACCTCTCATTTGTCAAGGCGATTGCCCTTTTACTGAGCGCCCATTTTAGCACTGCCATAGGCCTCCCCAGACCTACCATTTCCGGCTGCATCTGGAGAGTCGTACCGTACCTAGCTAGTTCGTCCGCCCTGCAGTTCCCCGTGACGTCCGAGTGACCCGGGACCCAGATTATCTGGATGCTGAAATACTCGCTCATCTCGTTAAGAGATGATCGGCAATCCAGCGCCACCCGCGACTTCAGACAAACTGCCCCAAGTGACTTGATCGCTGCCTGACTGTCCACATAAATTGCGATATCCCTCCCGGATACCACATTATGCTTCAACCATGTCATGACTTGCCCGATCGCCACCACTTCAGCCTGGTACACGCTGCAGTAGTCAGGGAGACGAACAGAAATATTAACATTAAGTTTATCACAGAAGACTCCGGCTCCTACCTGATCGTCTAGCCTCGAGCCGTCCGTGAAAAATTGCACTGCCTCGTTTTCCAAGATTGATCCGTTTCTCCAGGATTCCCTTGAGGGAAAGATGGTACGGAAACCCTTATCGAAGCACAACGTTGGTGTGATATAATCCAGATTCGCCAGTTCTTCGCCAGCGAATCTATCAGCTGAAGCTTGGATATAAATTTATTATCACAATTGTATACGGTCTGATCTTTAGTTACATCAAAAACATTTTTTTGTTTTATTTCATTATATAGGTACCTCATATTAGTGACATCAGGACTCGAAAGGATAATCTCTTCGGTACTACAGGATGTTTGAAGGGGGTGAAAATTATCCATATTTGAGGCGTATTTAGGTATTACATGGAAGTATTCATAGCTATTAGGCTGGTTAAGAAAAACGGAAACCCTTGATTTCAATCATTGTCAATTGTAAGAATGGTACTAACTCGCAGTAGTAATTAAATCTATGTTTAAAAATGTCTCCAAAGTTTTTTTTCAAATTTATTTTATAAAAAGTGAGTAGGAAAATAAATATTTTAACAAGCATTTAATTGTAACTACGGTTTAATATCGTTTGTTAGTCTGGGGAGGCTCATCGCAGGGCTTAAAATGCGAGATAAATAGTTCCAGTAAGAGTGAAGAGAATAAATTCTGTGCCACCCCAACTAACCACACGAAATTCATTGAATTTTAGGCTTTATAGAATTCATAGAATTTTTCAGATTTACAGACATTATTGAATTTTTTAAAATGGATTTGTAGAACTGACCGACTTGAATAATTTATAGAATATATAGAATCTATAAAATTTAAAGGATTTATAAAATGTATAGAATTTATATATAGGTATAATATTTACAGACTTAAAATTTATAAAATTTATTGGACTTTTAAAATTTATAGAATTTATCGAATTTACGGAATTTGTAAAAATTTAAGAATTTATGACATTTATAGAATGTAAAGAACTTAGTGAATTTTAGAACTTTTTTCATAGGATATAAAGAATTATTCATAGAATTTATTAAATTTATAAAATTTATACAAATTATTGAATTTAAAGAATTAATAAAGTTTATATAGAAGTTTATATCAAAATTTTTGAATTAATAAAATTTATAAAAATTATGGAATTTTTAGAATAAGTAAGTAAATTTGGGTGTAAACAATTTTTAGAACTGAAAAATTTGAAACAATTTATAGAACTCATTGAATCTATAAAAGTAAGAGAATTTTGTCTATACTAGAATCAATCGATTCTTTCGGCTTTTTATAGACAAAATGTATTAATAATAATGGCATTCACAACATTTTTCGACTTGTCAATCAGAAAAAATTAAGCGGCCAATCATTTAAGTAGAAATATCACAACCCCCCTCGTACTTCAGACGGAGAGTCAATATAAAAACCGAAAGAATCGATTGAATCTATGAAATTTAAAAATTTATAATATTTGTGGAGTTTATGTTATATAGGATTTTTTGAATTTATTTACCAAATTCATAAAATTTATTGAGTTTATAAATATATTAGAATTTATAACGAATTTAAGACGTAGAATTTATCGAATTTGCAGAATTTATAAGAAAGGAAAATTTGTGGAATTTAAGAATTTACTGAATTTTTAAATTTTATTCATAGAATTTATAAAAGTTTACAGGATTTTTCAAAATATTTGTATTTTATAATACAAAAAAAATTAGAGTTTGTAGAATTTATAAAACAAACACACTTGAAATAATTAATAAAGAAACTACAAAATTTAAAGAATTTATATTATTGATAAAATTTATAGAATTTATAAATTTTATAGTATTTATAGGATTTATAGAATTTAAGAAAATTATTTGATTTTTAGGCTTTATAGAATTTATAGGATTTACAGAATTTACTGGATTTATAAAATTCAAAGAGTTTATTGACTTTATAAAATTTACAAAAATTAAAAATATTGTAGAAACATGTAGAATGCAAATAAGTCCAATTTGAGTTTGTAGAATTTATAGAACTGACCTGAATAATATTATATAGAACCTATAGAATCTATAACATTTGACGAATTTATAAAATTTATAGAAATTATAGGTTGTAAAATATATTAGAATTTATAATATTTGCAGTCTTAAAATTTATAGAGTTTATTGAACTTTTAAAATTTAGAGAATTTGTCGAATTTACAGAATTTATAAGTATTGAAGAATTTATGAGATTTACAGAATGTAAAGAACTTACTGAATTTTAAAACTTTCAAAAAAAAACTAAAAAATAAAACAAATAAATTTGAGTTTGTATAATTTATAAAATAAATACATTTGAAACAATTAACAGAACACAAAGAATTTACAAAATTTAAAGAATTTGTATTTTTTAAAAATTTATAAACTTCATAGAATTTGTAGATTTTATGGAGTTTATAAAATTCATAAAATTTAAAAATTTAAGGAGTTTGTAGACATATTAAAACGTTTGAAGAATTTATAGGATTTAGAGAATTTACGAACTTTGTTGATTTTTTAGACTTTATAGAATTTACTAAATTTATTGATATAATTTATTGCGTTTAAAGAATTTGAAATTTTCAGAATTTATAATATATAAATATAAATCAAATTACGCCCAACAATTAGCAGAACATGGGCACACATACACTAATCAAGATGCCAACCTTCAAATTTTCCACATATTTAGCAAGGGCAACTTTATGAATCGAGTGGAATAATTTGAAATTTATCAACAGCGCCACAACCCATTAATTCTTAATGATCAAACTAACTTTGTAAATAACAAAATATATGACAGGGTTATATAAATAGGAAAATAATTTTCATTACAATTTATACTAAAAATTATTTAATTTGTACAGGTATACTGACGAAGAGCGAAGTTCGAAACCGGTCTATAATATTTTTAACACATATCACGATAAAAGAGTCAAAAAATATTATTGTAACTTGTGTAATAAAGTTTTGTTTTTTTAAAAATTGATTTTAAATTGTTTTAATTTTTTTAAATTGTTTTAAAGTTTAAATATAATTGTTGTGTCACAAACAAGATAAGTTATTTAAATAAATTGCATATCAAAATTATTTATAAATTTTTCTTTTTAGTAAAGATCCTGAACAATCCTCTTTTTCAATCTAAATAATATTTTCATATTTTAATCTAAATTTGACACTTTCGTTTATGTGTTGTACCAAATTCGAATCAGTTCTGATTTTTCCTATACTTGTTATATTCTCTTTGAATCTTTGAACGATCTACCAGTTTGACCAATATACAATGAAGGGCAATCAGAACACGTTAATTTACAAATACCGGTATCGAAAATTGTTTTGTCCTTGATTTGAATTTTTTGCTCTAAAAAATTTTGATTTTTAATGGCGATTTTATAGCCATAGCTTTGAAATATTTTTTGTAAATATTTACTAGAATTTTGATTGAATTATATGCTGATATATCTCGTATCTTGTCTACCATAGCCGAAATTCAATGTGGTGAACTGTCAGTTCATCTTTATAATCCTGTTCGGGCATCTCAATATTAGTCAATCTTTGAATTAAATGCTTGTAAGCTGTAATTTTGTGATGATATGGATGATTGGAAATTTCATGTTTGGTATGACTAGTCTGCGTAGGTTTTCGATATATTTTAAAATTATGTTGATTGTAAGAATTTTTTATGTTTAAATCCAAAAAATGTATACTTTTGTTTTCTTCAATTTCCAAAGTGAATTTAATTTTTTAATGAACACTATTTAAGAAATTTAGAAAATTGTCTAACGGTCTGCAAGTATTCGAATTTAATATCTAATGTCAGTATTAACCATCTTTGTAAAATTTATTTTTGTTGTTTAAAACGTAATTATTTTCGAAATGGTTTCGATAAATATTGGCCAATATAACTGATAAAGGAATACCCATAGAGAGACCATTAGTTTGTGTGTAGAATTTATTTTGGAATTTGAAATAATTTTGACTGGTAATTTCTTGATGATTTTCGAGCCGATGGTAAAATTCGTGTGTTGCCGTTGTTGAATTTGAAATAGCTTGTGCACCATTAACATTAATTTGTATTAGCGTTACCAATTTTTTATTTATTTTGGTTATTTTTGGTATTAAATTCCTTCCCACTTTTATGCTGACTTGTTTCAAAATTTCTAAATATTCTAGGTAGTGGAAAAAGTTCGCCATTCGTAATTGTAAATAGGAAAGCTTTATAGTTGTTTGGCAAAGGCAAATAAAACTCATAACTTTTCTTATTTACACTTATTTGCTGCTATTCCCATCACTGTATGTAGAGCCGAACAACTAAAAATAAACAATACCAATTTTTGATTAGTAAATTACTTATACTTACAAAAGCTGTTGAATTTATTCCATTAGTATACTTGATCTTATTTATCCTGAAAATTAGAATTATATATTAAGATTCTGTTTAGTATTTTTAGAAATTATATTATTAAATACTTAGCTTTTGTAAATTACATTCTGTACTCCAAATTACGTAAACCCTACCATTTATGTCAACTCAAAACAAAAACAAAAAAATGTCAATCGCAATTTTTAATTGTAATGGTAGTAAGAATAGTGTGATTGATGCAAATTTAGTACTATACCATAATTGAGCAAAGTTTGAATGTTGCCATACAAATTTCCTTTACTAAATTTAGCAAAATTTAAATCTAGCTTAGTTTGAAAAAAGCTAAAAACACTCTCTTCTTACTTTGGCGATTGGACAAGAAACATCAAAATTACAATTAGTCGTAAAATTATAAATTTAAATAAAAATTGTATTCAACTTTGCTTGAATTGTTTTAATTATTCATCATCTGAATTAAATTAAAAGGATAGATTCTACCTGGCGAATTCAGCTGTAATGCTCCGCAGCATTGTATGTACAATATAGTTAACTTAATGAATTTCAGTATATATGACTTTTATTTCATTAGAAAGCCACATACATATTTGTAGTATAAAAAAGTAATTACCAGCTGATGATGATTTTTCAATATTGAAATCGATCTTGGGCGCAAGATAAAAATAAAAAACAAATTTCACAATAAGGAATCTAAAAAATAAAATCAATTCAAATACAATTAAAAACACAATTTATTTTAATTAATCTAATTATAAATAGTGAAATAATCCATAATCAATATAAATATTTTGAATATGAATATGGATTCACTTTAGCTCTTTTCGTAAGCTTCTGAATATTTTTGGTTGATACCTTAAATTTCGAAGGATTTTATGTGTACTTGTGTTGGAAAGTTTTCGAATAGACTTTTTTGAATTACCTTTAATAAAAGAAAGTATTCGCTCTTGATTCTGGGGAATATTTTTAAACGCATGTAAACGCATGATTTTTAACTAACTATATCCCGAATATTAATATTTATATTTTTAGTAAGTGAAAAATTTGGAAGTGCATGTTTATATAGTTTTCAGAAAAATTGTATATCAGAATAAAATTAAAACAAAAAATTTGATGGGTTTACCGAACCATCGAACTATTCAAATATTCGCTTGTGTGGGGCAACACAATAAATGTTGATCAGATCAATCGTAATACGGTTAATGGTAATCGACGAAAATGGGCAACTTTAAAATAGTTAGATGGCTATCAAAACTATAATTTCAAACTTTATTTGAAAAGAATATTAGGAATTTTGTGAGGTTGATTTCTAAATATAGTTAAATATCTGATATTAATCTCTCAACAAAATTATTCAAATGATTTTGAAATTTTCGAATTAATTAACAAAACTATCGAATTATTTTTTAAAATGATTAACATTTAATGAAAAAAATAATAAAAAAATTATTTCTTCCGTTTCAAACTACCGGATTACAAACAAACAGCTAATCTAGTCAAAACATAAAGCAACCCTGAGTAAAGATCGAATCTAATCCGATTATATATTTGTAACTCTTAACAACAATAACCTTTTTCTTGTGAGTAACTAGCTTATACAGGAATATTCGTCTAGCCAAAAATTTTAAGAAATGATACTACTTTAAAAGCTTTCTGGCAAACAAGGGCCGGCCTACAAAAAAAAATCGTTAATCTTGTTTAAAGTGATATGATTTTATGTGATGACATAACCGACATGAGTTTTGTTATTGAAATAACCCCAAGTTGTCTTACAAAAACACTTTAGTTGCTTAATAAACTGACATACAAAATGCAGTGTTTCGAGAACCAATTAACAAATATTTAAAGTAAAAATTGTTAACAATTTCGAATGTTTAAGAGAATACTGAGAGAGATAAATTGAATTATCGTTTAGTGTGAACAATAATAGATGAACAACATTGATTCAATTATCTTAAGTAACACTTTAAGTAATACAGTTTGAGATTGCATCAGCATCTCTTATAAATAATATCCTAAATGAAACGTTGTGGTTGTCAAATAAATTTTATTACTTTGGTTTAGAAAAAGCTTAATCCAAACAACAAATAAATTATGTTAAGATGTTAAGCAACTATTTAAGAAGTTCAGTTTCAAGTTGTAACATCTCATACAGTTAACCACTTGATAACAAATTTTGAATGAGTACCAGCGTGATACTTTATATCAACAAAGTCAAAATCCTAAAAGAAAACGTTGTTGTTGTTAAAGCCATTAAAAATTTAAACACTTTGATTTTGGAGGTTGAACTTCATTTTGGTTTTAACAGTAATATAATAGTGATAGACACTGTCTACGACTGATGATGTATTTAAATTTATCTACAAAGAGATTAATATTTATTAAAATTATTAACACGATTATTATAAACAAAAAAACTTAGCATCAAACTTTATTATATTCATTCCTTTGACAGATTCAACAAATTGACAAGCTGATTTTAAAGAAATTTACATGAGCAGATGCATGTAGATCGAATTAATTGTTTTCTAGTCATTGAATGATGTCGCTACTGCAAGCATATAAAGTCGTTACTAAGTAGTAGTATAAATAAATTACAATAGATAGCACCAGAAACACATAGAGGAATGGAATAAAAAAAGAAAATTAATTTTTTGGAATGCAGAATTTCCAATATATAAAAAAAAAAGTGATCAGTCATTGAAGATCACTCATTGAAAATTGTTTGAAACCATAAAGCCAAAAATGTAATAAATTGTCAAAAATTAAAAATTCAATTACAAGTTTAATTTCATTGTTTTGTTTGTGTACCCCTTTTGTTTGATCGGTTACCAGAAATAAATAACGCTGGATTATAGTCAGTTGGTCCTTCGAGCCGGATCCAACAAAAATATTTGTGAACGAAGCCATTTTGTTGGATTATACGAAAAGCTGCAGCGTCACCGCGCCTATCCGCCATCGATCAAAGTGCAAGCAATTTATATATACAATAAAAGGGAAATATAAGCTAATATCTTTAATATCTAATATATAATGTCGGTGTCTGATATGATTGAATCATTAGCTGCTGCCAAAAAGCGTCTGGCAGTACTTAAAGGTCAGATGACCAAACTTGTGACTTATGTGAACGAAAAGGTTACAAGAACGACAACAATTGAGGAGCTATCCGTCCGATTAGAAAGAGTTCCAGTGCTACTAAGAGATTTCACGGATACAGAAACTGCAATTTTCAATATGAGCGATGCTGAGAACTCCGATATGGATAAGTTTGAAGAAAATTACTACCATGTGGTAGCGAGCCTGACTAAATACATTCGAGAGCGCAATATGGCTCATCCCCAGGTAAATTTGAATGATAGCACCATACAGACGGGTATATACGCAGCCGATGTAAAGCTTCCAAAAATAAATATACCGCCATTCTCAGGAGATTACACAGAGTGGCAGTCGTTTTCGGATCTATACAAGACTACCATTCACGAGAACCATTCTTTGACACCTGTACACAAGTTCCAGTATCTCAAGAGCTTCCTGCGAGGCGAGGCAGCAAATTTGTTAAAGCATTTTAATATAACAGATGCTAATTATATAGAGGCCTTCCAGAAGCTTCGCAAGCGGTATGATAAAAAAAAACATACTGTGAGAAAATTTATTGATATGTTTTTGGGCATAAATCCAGTTAAACAAGCAGATCAAAGGAATGTTCGAGAAGTGGTGGATATAGCAGATGAGGTGATCAGAGGTTTGAAGACATTAGGTTCTGCTGCCGAATCAAGGGACCCATGGCTAATACGCATCTTAGAAGAAAAGTTGGATGACGAAACAAAAATGTTGTGGGCCAGACACTCAGCAGAAAACGACTTTCCTGCGCTTGACGATTTCTTCGATTTTCTACAAACGCGAGCCAATTCCTTAGAAACAGTGAAACCGAATTCTACATACAGTAAGCCACAGTCATTAAAGCCAAAGCAATCTCGAAACTTGCATGCTTCTACCAAAGCCGTCTGTTCAGTATGCAAGGTGGAAGATCACCTATTGATTAACTGCAACCAATTCAAGGAAATGTCCGTGACACAGCGACGAGAGTTTATTAAAGCTAGCAACAGATGTTTCAATTGTTTGAATTCTTCACATTCATCATATAATTGTAAGAGTAAAGGAAGATGTGTTAAATGTCAAAAGAAACATCATGCCTGTTTGCACATTGATCAGCCTGAAGTCAACAGTACTTTGACAGTTGCTGGAGCTAAGAGTCCAAATATGTCAGTTACCGACGTGACTAGTTCAGCATGACTAGTTGCTCCAACACTTACTAGTAAAAAGGATGAAGATAAAGTTTCCCAACAGCTACTACCAGCAATTCAAACAGCAACCAATGAAGTAAATTCGTTCCGGGTATCAAGTTCTGCTTCTGCCTTTATTTTGCCAACTGCAGTAGTAAACGTTAAAACCAACGTCGGTAGTATGTTAAAGTGTCGCATTCTATTTGATTCCGGATCTGAGACGTCATTTGTCACTGAAGCTTGTGCTCAGAAATTACAACTACCTAGGGATAATGCGCGCCTGATTGTTACGGGCCTTGGGCAATTAGGTAGAAATACATCACGAGGGAGAATCACAGTAACAATAACATCGGTTTATTCAGACGCAGGTATTTCTTTACAAGCTTATATTCTACCAGTGATTACGTAGAATTTGCCAACCAATAAATTGCTTGTTGAACAGTGGGATTATTTGAATAATCTGCAGCTGGCGGATCCTAGTTATAACATACCTGGAAGTATTGATTTTTTGATTGGAGCTGATCATTTCTTCCAAGTGATTAGCGATGGGAAGATAACAGGTACCAGCAAGCAGCCAGTAGCTCTCAATACAATTTTTGGGTGGACTGTTGCTGGTGGAGTTGAAGTAAAAAACGCTGTCCGTTCTTATCAAGCATCTGTTTCTTATCAAGTCGAAGCAGATATTGATTTGTCCTTGCGAAAACTATGGGAACTAGAAGATTTACCACCGCAGAGATATTTTACGCCAGACGAAGAAGAATGTGAGCGGTACTTCGTTAAGACTACTACTAGGAATACCGTTGGAAGATTCGTCGTCCGATTGCCGTTTAAAGCATCACCAGCGCTACTTGGGAAATCGTATACAATGGCATTGCAGCGATTGAAGGCAATAGAAAGGAAAGGTATCAAAAATCCTTTGTTTTACGAACTCTACCGCAGCTATATGGAAGAGTTTTTAGCCTTAGGGCATATGGAAGAAGCAGCAAATAAGAATGAGCCTAACCTCTGCTTTCTTCCCCATCATGGTGTGATCAAGGCCTCAAGCTCAACGACAAAGCTAAGAGTAGTTTTCGACGCTTCCGCTAAAACCAGCAGTGGCTACTCGCTTAATGATATTCTGCTTGTTGGTCCTATTGTTCAAAATACCTTATACCAGATACTGTTGAGATTCCGCAAGTATCAGGTAGTGTTTACTGGAGACATTGAAAAAATGTTTAGGCAGGTCCTAATGGCACAAGAAGATCAAAGATACCAATTGATTCTATGGAGAAACAACCCAGCTGATGAAATTAAAACCTACAAGTTGAAAACAGTAACCTTCGGAATGGGTCCAGCATCATTTTTAGCAACCAGGGCATTAAAGCAAGTAGCAGAAGATAATAATGTCCAGTTTCCTGAAGCAGCCAAGCGGATAAAAGACGATATTTATGTGGATGACATCATGACCGGTGCAGATACGATAACAGAGGCAAAAATTCTCAGATCAACAATTGTGCAACTTTTAGCCGATGTTGGTTTCCACTTACGCAAATGGACTTCCAACAATGAACAATTGCTCGAAGATGTACCAGAAGAACAGCGGGAAGTAACATCTAAAGAGATAGAAGAGGACACCAAATCGGTTAAGTTATTAGGCCTTCTGTGGAATCCATCGACCGATCACTTCAGTTTTCACGTAACATTGGAAAGTGAACCAATAGCAACCAAACGACAGATATTATCGGAAGCTTCACGAGTCTTCGACCCACTGGGTTGGGTGGCTCCAGTCATCGTTCGGATCAAAATCCTTTTTCAAAATCTATGGCTGCAGAAATTAGGCTGGGATGAACAACTTCCGAAGGAGCTAAAAAATGAATGGCTTTCGCTTCGCAGGGAGTTACCACATCTACGAAATATTAAAATACCTCGCTGGCTGTCAACTAAACAAGCTAAATCAATTGAGCTCCATGGGTTTTCAGACGCATCTGAAAAGGCATACGCTGCAGCAGTATATTGTAGATGTGTGACTGATAACAATACGATAAAAGTTTCTCTAATTTCAGCTAAAACCAAGGTTGCACCACTTAGCAAAACTACTATACCACGACTAGAGCTGTGCGCAGCAACGTTGTTAACAAACCTTATGAAGTCAGTTAAAGATGCACTGGAGATGAACATAAGTGGAATATACGCTTGGTCTGACTCGAAGATCGTGCTGGATTGGCTGTCATCGCATCCATCTCGGTGGCCGACGTTTGTGGCAAATAGAACTGCTAAAATTCTCAGAACCATCGATAGAGAACATTGGTATCATGTCACATCACAAGAAAATTCTGCCGATTGTGCTTCGCGCGGGCTATCACCAAAGGACTTAGCTGATTTTGCGATTTGGTGGAATGGACCAAGCTGGTTGTCACAAACATCGGAACATTGGCCAACGCAAGAACCCGTAATTATTTCGCGAAATCTATATGTGTCTAACTGCGTAGTACTTCCCACCTTTATTGAGGAATTGGCTACAAGATTTTCTAGCTGGTTCAAGTTTCTTAAGACACTTGCTATTATAAAGCGTTTTATAAGTAAAGCCAAATGTCCAAAGCAAGTACGAGAAAGAAGCAACAACCAAAACCCGATGTATTCAATTATCAAAGTAGCGGATATTGAGTTAAGCCGAAAATTAGTCATTACCGACATACAACAAAGTCACTTTGCAGATGAATTATGTAGGTTGAAGCGCCGGGAGCCAGTTTCTGCATCCAGTAAACTCAAATTTTTGAGTCCATTTCTCGACAATGAAGGTATCATAAGAGTTGGAGGTAGAATAAAACACTCTTTGGCATCCTTTGAAAGTAAGCATCCAGTTATCCTACCTAAGTGTTACATTTCCAACATCATAATACAGGATATACATCGTCAATACCATCATGCTGGGGCCCTATTATGAAAAAAATGCGATTTCGCATTTCCATGCGATATCGCATTTTGGTATTATGAAACACCCTTTTCGCTTTTAATCCGATCTTAGTCGAACGATGCGCCATATTATAAAATAAAAAGGCGAATTTTTGCGAAAATACAAGTGACAAATGCGAATGCTCAATAGCAGTCGAATATCGCATTTACAAATAAAAAATTTAATTTACGAATACGTTAAAATGTAAGTAAACACGATAGTTTAATATTTTGATTATAAATATCTACATATATACCAATAATTTTACAAATAAATTGAAATATTTGTTATTTTGTACCTATTCACAATGTAATTAATAATTATATACATATAATTTATAATATCAATTTAGGGGAAGCACAACAAATAATAAGCAATTTGAGGTACTAGTGGAGTTTATGGTGAACAATGAAGGTGTAGCCAAAAATCTTTTAAGTGCTCCACAATACAAAAACCGGTTAAATATGCTTTGGACAGAATTAAAAAACAAATTAAACAACGAAGGCCCGCCAATTAAAACTGTGGAAGGTTGGAAAAAGGTAATTATGTTGCAATGGCTTCTTAATTTGCTATACCAAAATGTAAATGTACTTTTATTTATAGGTGTGGAGAGATTACAAGTACCATATTAAGTGCAAATTGAGGCAAAATAAGAAAGCCATCACAGGAACAGTTGGCGGCCCAAATAGGACCTATAAATTTTCAAACCCTGAGCAGCAAATTGTCGAGTTACTCGATTTAGAAGCAGACGTGGGTGGATTTGTTGCCAAAACGTTTGGAGCCCCTCAACAAGAAATAACTAATCCAACCGAACCTGGATCAAGCAGAACACCAACAAGTGATAGTCCCACACGCTATGTGGAAGAAATATGGTTGATGCCAGAAAACGATGTTAGTGTTGACAGTGATCTTCAAGCCAATGCCATTCAAGTTGACAATGACGCGCAAGACAATAACGATGTTGATAATGATGTTCAAAATTTACCACCAAGACGCAACAGAAAACGTACAAATTTAAATTTGTTGCAAACACAAGTGGATTCCCAACTTGAATTTCACAAAACAACCTTAAAATTTTACGAACAATCTTTAAAGACACAAAAAGACACATTAAGAGTTTTAAAAGAAATTAGGAGATTAAAAAAAAAAAATTAAATTATTTATAGAAAAATGTCAAAATGAACGAAAAAACAGGCTGGAAATGCATAAATTAATGCAACAGAAATTACGACTTAAAGCTGAAGTATTAGAACTACAAAGACAGTGCCTTGACACACAAAAAATTTAAAAACTTTAATTAACTTTTTAACTGAAATGAATTTATTTAATTTTTGACTGAACTGAATTTAATTTATAATAATAAATGTGATGATTATTATCTAATTTTTTGTTTTTATTCAACATAATTAAATTAAAACTACAATGCATTTTTTATTCGATCGCGAATTCGTTTTGCTTCCAAGCCGGTGTTCAATGTAGTTAGATGCATATTATTATCCAGCTCTCCTTCACTGTCCACAAGCAGCGTTTCATCAAACTCCACAATCACATTATATTTTATACAAATGTTATGGAGCATAATATACGCTACATTTATTATTTGAGCTGCTTTTTCCGGATTGTAGTGCAACTCTCTCGCACCCAAAAGACATCTAAATCGTCCTTTCAGGACACCGAAGCATCTTTCTACAGTGATCCTACACTTGGAATGAACTTCATTATATTTTGCTTCGGTAGTACCTTCCACAGCAAATTTATAAGGCGTCATTAGCCATGGCTCTAGTGGATAACCACTGTCACCTATGCACCAAAAAAATGTATATTGCATAGAATATTATGTTTAATGTACCTAATAGCCAAGAAAATGTATCTCCATCTTTATATCGATTTTCTAAGAATTGCCGTTCTCGACTTATCGACCATACAGCTGAATCATGAGAACATCCTTCATGATTTGCAACAACACTGGTGATAATTAATTTGTGATTGCAGGTCTACATGAATATGAAAATCTTAAATTTAAAGAAAAAAATTGTATCGTATTACACGCTTACCGCCATAACATTTATGCTATGATGACCTTTTCTATTATAAAAATGATGTTCATTTTTCGTAGGCCGAATGATATTTATATGGGTCCCATCAATACACCCTATGATACCAGGAAAGCCTTCTTTAAATAATAATGTTGTTTACATTTTGTTTGTTCCTCTTCGGTTTGGCCAAATTGTATAAATGAACCGCAGAACGACTCCAAAATATTTAAAACCTCCGACATAACTATGGAAACGGTGGGTTGCGCCATTCCTACTAAATAATCTTGACCAACTGATTGCTGATAAGAGCCCTCTGCTAAAAAACGTACGGTTGCAGCTAACTTTAAAATTGGTGGAATAGCACTTTTGTTTTTGGTTGGTTTAAATTTTGAATGAGCCAAGTCCAACAAATATTTAAATGACTCTTTAGATAGCCTGAAAAGTCGTTGAAATCTGTAATAGAAATCAAATAGATATAAATAAATGAAATATAAAATAACAAAAAATAATACTAACTTTTTTTCAGGAATTTCTAAAGGACATGAATTATTTCTCAACAAATTTTTTTTAATCTTGGAGTTTCATCGTCTTCATCCTCGTCACAGTTAAAATATAACGCCACAGAATCCATTATATATATATTTTTTAAATAAATCACAGCGTTTCTTACTCACACATAATTTTTATTGACAAAAAACAAAAACAAACAGCAAATTATATTTTAACAATTTGACAGATGAAAATTTCCCAATAAGGGAAATGCGATATGCGATAATGTAATTTCATAATTCAACTGACGAAGCCGATCGCATTTGTTGAATCGCAAAAAATACGAAATGCGATCCGCTTCGCATCAGTTTCATAATAGGTCCCCTGGGCAGTCATTTCTCATTAGCACAGTACGTCAAAATTATTGGATATTAAGCTGTCGTGACTTGGTCAGGAAAGTGGTTCACAAATGCTCAACTTGCGTCAGAAATAAGGCATCACTTCAAGAGCAGTTAATGGCCGATTTGCCCCCAGTCAGAGTTGAACAGGCCAGACCGTTCCTGAAAGTTGGGATCGACTATGCCGGGCCGATTGAAGTCTATATGAGAAGAGGTCGTGGACAGCGACCAATCAAAGCTTACATATGTATTTTTGTTTGCCTTAGCACAAAGGCAATACATATTGAACTGGTGGGCGACTTAAGCACGGACACATTTTTGGGAGCTTTTAAGAGATTTACTTCTCGCCGAGGAGTTTGCAGTGATGTCTTCAGCGACAACGGCACTAATTTCGTTGGTGCAAACAATCAGCTCAAGCAACTCTACGAATTTCTTAAAACCAATAGTAGCACTATATCTAATCACCTGTCTAAAATTACAGTAAATTGGCACTTCAACCCCCCTAGTGCTCCGCATTTCGGTGGAATATGGGAAGCCGCCGTTAAATCCACCAAGTTCCATTTGAGGAGAGTTATCGGACAGAATATACCTTTGTGTATTTTATCAGCCGACGACCTCGATGCACTTACACCGGCCCATTTTTTAGTTGGTCATCCTCTGACGCAAATACCAGAAGTCGATATTCAAGATGTAAGCATAAACCGATTGACTAGATGGCAGCTTCTAAAACAAATAGCGCAACACTTTTGGAAGCGATGGTCAAACGAGTATCTTACTGCACTCCAAAGCAGAACAAAATGGTATAATAAAAGCTCAAAAATAAAACAAGGCGATATGGTAGTACTGAAGAACGAAAACCTTCCACCAACACACTGTATACTTGGCAAAATTGAAGAGATACATCCTGGTCCCGATGGTCACGTTAGAGTTGTCACTGTGAAAACCAAATCTGGAAACCTGAAGAGGCCGATCCATAAATTGTGCCTACTTCCACAAAATTGAATCGGTTAATTCAATGGCCGGCGGGATGTCTACGACTGATGATGTATTTAAATTTATCTACAAAGAGATTAATATTTATTAAAATTATTAACACGATTATTATAAACAAAAAAACTTAGCATCAAACTTTATTATATTCATTCCTTTGACAGATTCAACAAATTGACAAGCTGATTTTAAAGAAATTTACATGAGCAGATGCATGTAGATCGAATTAATTGTTTTCTAGTCATTGAATGATGTCGCTACTGCAAGCATATAAAGTCGTTACTAAGTAGTAGTATAAATAAATTACAATAGATAGCACCAGAAACACATAGAGGAATGGAATAAAAAAAGAAAATTAATTTTTTGGAATGCAGAATTTCCAATATATAAAAAAAAAAGTGATCAGTCATTGAAGATCACTCATTGAAAATTGTTTGAAACCATAAAGCCAAAAATGTAATAAATTGTCAAAAATTAAAAATTCAATTACAAGTTTAATTTCATTGTTTTGTTTGTGTACCCCTTTTGTTTGATCGGTTACCAGAAATAAATAACGCTGGATTATAGTCAGACACAGTAAATAAAAATTCACTTGATTTGAACGTACTATAAGAGAATCTAGTTGAATCAAGTAAAATTAAAAATATTAGATTTTTGGTTGTAATAAAATTTGGTAATTTTACAAATCAAGTAAACAATCCTACTTGATTTTGCGAGTGGAATTCTGGTAAAATTATTGTTTTTTAATTAAAATTCAAATAAAATCGAATATTAGATTTTCTTACGAAACTATTAGATTTCCTACATTTGCTCTACTAAAGTTTACTTAATAAAAAATGAATGACTAGCATGATCAATTATATGATTTACTAACTATTTATTTAATTAATAGAACATGGTGTAAACCTTAATTTTCTAATTAATCTGTAATTCTACATTGAGAAACGTTCGTGATTATTGTGTTTTTCACCAATAGATGTGCTCAGAATTTAAAATGTAATAAGACGATATTTCAAATTTTCAAGTTCAAGGTTTCACTCACTTGTAATTATTAAAAAACGATGAAATTTATACAATATTAAAATTTATTACTTTAGAAATATAAATTTGCATATTCCTCTACATATCTACAGATCTATATAGAGGCAGCGACAAGAAAATGTATTTCGTTTGTCTTTTAACAAACATTATAAATCTTTCATCGCAGATTGGTCGCATGTCATTTTTTGTTGTGCTTATTCAGAAGAGATAACAATTTTTTTTTGTCGGTGGGTGTTAATATAAAACAAAATTAAAAATTTAAAATTAAATAATTTATGTTCTAAGTTTATTTTTTTTTAATTTTGATATCTTATCTGAAATAGTATAAATATTATTCTTTTTAAAATCAAGAATATTGTCTATAAAGATACGAGTAGATAGAGGCAGTGAGAGTTATTGATCGCTTTATATAATAAGGGTATATACATAATATGTATGTATAAAATTCGTGTCTATTTTATGATAAATATTTCGAATATCAATAAAATCGTATCATAACAAAAATATTCCATATAAAAATAAGCAAAATCGAATAAGTCTAAGAATTTTTTTTTTTTTATTATTTTGATATCAAATTAAAAATTCTTTTCTGAAATGCGATCATAATCTATTAGAGATTATTATGGATGGAACATATTTTTACATTTTTTTTTTTTTTGAAAATAAAATCAATTAATTATAAATAAAACATTTGATAATTCGTGTTCTTGCGAGTATTGATTTTTATCGTGCTATCTGAGATTGAATTTTTTTTTCGTTATTATTATCCATTTATGGCCTGATTTTGAACTTGAGATATATATTTCAAATATGCTTTGTCGATATTCTCAATGATAAATTAATAGTTTTTATATATTGGTAACTTCAGCTAAATATAGGTGAAGTCAATAATGGATTACATATTTTCAGTGAACGCATTCTCAGTTTCTGAAAGTTTACAGCTAATGTCTTGTATTCAAAAGATTAATGTTTTAAGAAATTCAAATGGGTTTCGATCTGCAGAACTCTGGAATTACAAAATGACCAAGTCTCCTGCCACCAGAATTTTCTCGACCGTTTATTTAACATTTTTAGAAATGGTATAAATTGTACATTCCAAAAAAATTATAATTAATATTTCGAAAATTTAAAGTAGTTTTCAGTCAAATTAAAAAAATTATTTTGTATAGAAATTCAATAACATAGGAAAAATAGTATTTGCCGTTTAACAACGCCGTTATTCAAATTAAAACAACGGAAATTTTGAAAATATCCTCTAAAATTCCAACCAGAGCTTATTATTGCTAAGTCCAGATTTAAAAAAAATAATAAAAAAATTTTAATTGAAAGCTTACAATACTTCAGAAGTTATAAGTTTGTGTTTTTTCTAAATTGATTCAACCAATAATGAAAACTCTATCTAATTGAGATACTAGTCGGATTTATTATGATCTTCCCCTAAATTCTTAACAAAATATTTTTTTTTACATTCACAAAATTAAAATAATAATTATTAATTAATAAGATAATCTAATATTTGTTGGGATTAAAGTTTTGTTAATTAAAATACATTAAACCCCATTTAAATATCTCTAACTGAAACATTGTCAACACTAAAAATTAAACAAAACTGATGTTCTAAATCGAAAATAACATTTTACTTAAGATTTACTTAAGATACCTTTGTTTGGATTAAGTAGTTTTTATTTCGAAGCTCAATAACATCTTTTTATGATCCTACTACTAAAATTAGATTATTATTAAAACCAAAAATTCGAAAAATATAATGCTTAATCTCAAATTAAATGGTCCGCAACCCATTAATAATAAACTTATTATTTTATGCTTGAATATGGAAGAATATAATAAGGGAATATCGCCAAAATTATGTTTGGGAAAATTAGTCAGCAGACGAGGGGGCTAGGAAAATAGTAATATGCCTAGGGTTATTTTTGCTTTAATGTGGAGGTGGAAGGGAAAGCAATGTGTGCGTGGATTACATTTTTGAATGCGTTCGAGGCTGTCAACGTGATATGACCGTACAACGGATCCCAGCACATAGACAGATCAAGCCTATATGATAGCTGAAAAGGGTACATTGAATGACATGGTTCAGGAGTACAGAAGGAACGATGCAAGAGATGTACTTTGAATGCTTCAAATGCATCTGTAGAGAACATGGGAGAGTGAAATTAAGAAGAAAAGTCTAACGAAACTAATGAAGCGCAGATTGCTTCGTGGTACTCCTTTGAGAATTCCTTTCTTTAAGGTGGTCAAAGGAGATACGCGAATGTACACAGTTGAAAATTTTGCAACGACTTTCAACACAAGCTTTGCATCGAGGCGTATGCGATTTAACCTTGCATCTTATTCTGATGTAAGATTTACATTAAACTTATATTATTTGATATAATTACTACCAAATGCGATGTAAAGCTGCAGCTAAATAACGCGCACGCGCAATTGCCGTTCATAGAGGCATTTACGATGCAATTTAAGTGTTATTTTGATGTGGTATTTACAATTTGCTTCAAATTACTGTGATATTTGAGGCAAAGCTTGTAACGAAAATAAATGCAATTGCGCAAGAATATTTGTTTCGTGAGGAAAAAAAAACAGAACCTTGAAAAGTCATACATATTTAGGGTTTCGGCGTCAATTCAGATTAGTTTAAATGTCGGATATTAGTCAATCGGTTTATATAATGAAAGTAAGAAAAGTAAATCATGGATTAGCTGGACCTAATCTTGGTGCTATTTGGTTTTTATTTGTAAGTATGTGAATTAGTTATTTTGATGTGGATTGTGAAATTTTTGTTAAACGATGCAACTTAGGTACATCTTATACTAGAATGAGTTATTTAATTTTGGCAATCCAGAATGGCAAACCAATTCAATATTTGATGCGATTAATAATAATTTGGTTACAACCCCAATTCCCGTAGATATTGAATATGGTGGAACGATATTGGCTGAATAGGTATCAACAACGATTCAAACTGTTAAATTTTAAATAATTTTAGTTTGCCGATAAAACTGATCGAATAGGATCTGCTTAAGAAACGAAAATTGCTGGAAAAGTCATGAAGCCCATGGAAAAAGAAGTTTACGTTTTCAAAGGCATTAATTTGTGAGCAATTTTTTTATTGTTTTTGTTCAAATAATATAAATTTTAATTATTAATAACCAAATTACGCACAATGACAAAATATCCAATATATACTAGTGTTATTGTTGAATGAATGTAAAAACTTGATTCCAACGGTGATTCAACAAAGATATAATTATCCCTCCTTTCGAAATTGTGAATGCAATGATCCGGATGAATATATGAATTGGTAAGTATGGCGAGGATTAGACTGAATGCTAGAAGCTTTCTCCATTACGCTTTTAATTTTTCTACAGAGCCAGGAATTTAAAACTTACGTCTGAGTTATAAAACTATTTTAATTTTTTCGAAATAATCCATTTCTTTTATCTATAAATACACAAAGATTTAGTTATCCTTATTTACATTAAAAAAAAATTATGACGAAGAACAGTTAGATTTAATTAAAGAATCTGTTTTTAATATTAACAATGATGCTGCAATTTTTGAAATTGCAACTGACCATTCATGTAAGGTGCATTGAATATCTCGCAAAAGCAAGAACATTTTCACAAATCCGTAAAATGTCAGGTAAAATTCGTGAAAAGAATTTAATTTAAAATATTGTATTCCGATTTTCAGGGTAACAATTAATTGATTTAAAAATATCAATGTTTATTCATCCTACATAATTAAAACGTTGTTTCTATAATTAAGCATTTTTGTAAAATAAAATTAGTTTTGTTAAAGTTTCTATTGCTCTTCTCCAAATTAACACGGGTATATACTTAAAAAAAAAGACTTTATCTGCCTGGCCTACATTTTCGAAGATTTCTAATAATTGATTTTACATTTATTTTTTATTTTTACCACATTTTATGTATTTTTAATACCGTAAATACATAAATTCTCAACAAAAACTAATATTTTATTTATTTTATTGATTGATTGATTAATGATTGATTTAATGATCTGGAATTTTTATTTATCCATAAAGAATATAAACTATACGTATGTAAACCAATAAAACAAACAACAATATGTTTGCAGCAACAAAAAACTGAAAGAAATTTATGTTATATAGATTACATCTGTTACCTATCATGCTATAATATTATAACAACAAAACATCTTTAGCAAATACATTAGCTAAAAACAAATAAAATTATAGAAACGAAACGCATTTTATTAGATGGACAGGTGTTTTAGTTGCGGGGTTTCTAAAACACATAAGTTTTTGGCGTGGCGCTTTTTTTCATTGATCATCATGCAAGGTCCTACATCTAGATTATTCACAAATGATAGCCTGCACACAAAAAAGGAAGACCAAATTACATCGGTAGGTATTGGTATGTCATAAATCAATTTTAAGAGATTAGAAAAAAAAATTTTTTTTTTTTATTTTTACCGATGCAAGAAACAACAATAACACTATAATTTTTTGAGATATTTTATCTAATTTAATCTGCAACATAACAGCAACAAGCACACAAACTAATAATAAAATTAAAACAAATAATAAAATAAAATACAAAGTGACGTCGTTATATAAGAACTGACTTAAAACATAAGGCTAACATCTAAGAAGAACAATTTTGTTTGATGATAACTGGTTTTAAGATAAGAACAATAATAACTTAAGAACATCGAATTTTATTTTTTTGTTAAGTTACGATGTTTTCCGTTTAGTTTTGCTGTTTTTTTGCTTTTATTATAGATGAAAAGTGTATATCGTATTTATAACAGAGAGATGAAAAGTTTAAACTGTACATACATATATCTATGTATATACCAACACGTACATACATAAGAGAGTTTAAACAAAAATACGAAATAGCGCTGCACAACACAAAAATATATCAACAAGATTTTGTTTTTTAATTGAATGCTGTACACAGAAGCACACAAGAGCAGCAAAAACGGCAGCAACAAAATTATCAGAAAATTTAATATCAAAACCAAAAGTACCAACAAACTTAGTACATACATATATAAGTAAGTACTATATTGGGTATAAAGATTACAAAAAACTCTTCTTGAGGAAAACAAATTAAAGTTAGAAAGATTTTTCATTTTATATTTCTTAAGTTTTAGTTTTAATTTTTTTTTTTTTGCTTTTAAATGAAAATGCTAGGATTAATTTAATAAAAATTTCTTTCGTTTAAAGATTTTGTATAAATGTATATACCATTTTTGCAGATATAGAAATTGTCAGATATTTAAGTTTCTTAAAAACTAATTGGGAATGTAGAATGGATATTGTTTACATAAGGCTATTGTGACACGGCTAATTCGGATAGTGTGCCAATTATAATAAGAACAGCTGATTAACTCGTTTTTAAAGAATACAATTATCTAATCTTGATCAAAGCAACCTAAATATTTTAATTAATATAAAATTTTGTGCCTATAATGGCCAATTTTGACCTTGCAAAAGCAACGAAAGTGTAGCATTTGAGTCCATATTGGAGAACAAAGCACAAGCATGGCGGAAATTAAAACCACAGCAATTCCTTTCCTAAAAGATTGGCCGTGGTAAATCCAAAATAAAAGGGAATAAGTTTAATGATCCATAATGGGTTGTAAATAAAGCAAAATGTTGCATTTCACTCGCATATTTTGTAAACAAATCGAAAACTCTGCTTTTATAATTAGAAATAAAACAAGTTTGCAATCTAATAAACGTTATGTGATTTAAACGTAATTCTAGGATCTCGTCCCAGTGGTGCTTGTAGAGTAGTTAATAACGTCCTCAGTTGTTGTCAAACCAAACTTCTGACCGTGATGGTTCGAAAGGTTCCCGAGTTGTCGGCGATATTGTTGGTAATGTTTCTGTTTGAGTTGCAACAGGTAACAGTGGATTGACATCTAGTTGATCGGCGGCACGAGCTCTCAGCTGATCGACGTTGCACATCACGATTTGACCAGACTCGAGCCGAACTCTGTATGACAATGGTCCGGTAGCTGATTGTATGGTGGCGGCCATCCAGTTCGACCCTCTTGCATAATTTCTGCGCCAGACCCGGTCGCTCTCTTTAAATAATCTCGGTGGTTTGTCGTTTTCCGACATAATATTATAGAATAAGGATGAATTTTATCAAAATATGTTTTAACTTGCCGATTATATAGTAGCTCAGATGGAGATCGTCCAATAGTAGGCGATGGTGTGAAAAACTGTGTTGACTGATCTAGAATAGAGATAGCTTCATCGGCATCGTTTGGTAATTTTTTCAGGAAGTTCTTAGCGGTTTGCACCATTCTCTCCGCTTGTCCGTTCGATCCCCTCATTCAATTAAATGGGGCTACCCGAATGTGGCGGATCAGATTTGATTCACAAAAATCACGGAACTCTTCGGATGAGAATCCCGTTCCATTATCCGATACAATGTCATCTGGCAACCGACTGGCAATACATGCTACATCGTGATGAACACGTGCTTTAATTTATATTTCATATATACATTGAAGTCCGCTTGTTTTAGCGAATTTTATGTTGGTATAATTTTTTAATTTGACCAGGTTGCTTTAAAATGTTTAATAGTTTTACTAAACAAAACTTTTAATGCAAATGCTGCTTTAGAAATTCATAATTGCGTTCAAATTCATTTTAATTAAAGTTATTGAGAAATAATGGCCATACTATAGTATTCCAGTTGATGCACGTACGCTACTACGAACAGAAAACCGCATTGGCTCAATAGTTAACATGGCACCGGGAGCTTGGACTAAATTCTTTATTATTAAATGGAATTTTAAAGAATTAAATGGCATATATTAAATGCATAAAGTCTCATAACGGTTATTTTGGATGTGGACACCGTTATACAGAAGGTGAATATTTTCATGACCGCCATCGAATAGGTTTTTCAGCTAAATCTTAAACTTAAAAACCAATTATTCGTTTAGAAATAAAATCCAAGAGGACCATCATACGGGCGATTCGATTCTTGAAACTTTGAACATTGATATGGTTAACAGTTTCCGCTCCACTACATGCATTTCATATGTCTTGGCGTTGTAAAAAAATTGATGGTGTTTTGGATAAGGGAACGTAATTTTTATACCAAATTATCTACCAATGATATTGAAAGAATATCTATACGTCTTCTTTCGTACTCTTCAACACAGCTTTCAGAGTTTAACCGAAAATGCAGGTCTTTAAGCGATATTCCCTTCTGGAAGGCGTCGGAATTTCGAACCTTCCTTTTATATGTATCACCAGTAGCATACTCCATGGCATTTTGTAAAATGACGTTTATGAACATTCTTTATTACTTCATTGTGCCCAGTAATCGTTTTGAGAAGAATTTCTATTTGGCTAATGTTACTTTAAAAAAATGAGTCCATCAATTTGCATTGATTTATGGGGCTGATACTAACAGTTATAATGTGCATAATTTACTCCATCTGTATGGTGACGCAGCTATATTTGACCCTCTGGATAATTTTAGTGCTTTTCGTTTTGAAGACAAACTTGGAGAGGTAAAGCGATTATTAAGATCGGGGTATAAACCTTTAGAGAGGGTACCGAATTAAAAAAGGCTGAATTAAAAAAAGTGTTACATCTTTAGTGGCAGGAGTAAGTAAAAAATTGTATAGAAGTCGGGTTACGGAAACGAAAATGCCGAACAAAAAATATTGCTGATATGTGTGGATGTCAATAAGAACAAAAAATAAAAAAAACGTAAAATCAATGCAAAATCTACGCATACTCATGCAATATGCGTACAACATCATCCGGCATTTCAAAAACATCGTGAGCCGAATACAAAAAAAAAATCTAAAAAAAAACCGCCTACTTTAATTTATTTTGTTGTGAAAATATCTGCTATATATGGCCGCAGCAGCAAGTGTTTTTGAAAATGAAAATTACATATGAGTAAAAGGACCGCATTATGCTTGTGAAGTGTAATAGTTATTTACGTCACAAGGGCGGTAAATGAGTTGTTACAGTACGAGTTCGATGTTTATTTGAGAATTTTGAACGAGTACTGTAACGATCATTTAACATACGTGTAACCTGATTTTGCTTTGTTCAGTGAGTTTGCCGTGACCATTTACTAATATGGAGGTTTAGGTGATTAATTTAACAGAACTGTACTTTGCTCATGCTTAATTGTCAGTAAGGTTCGTCCTCCAAATTCAAAATAGAATTATAACTTACTGACTTTCTGAACCAAAAATGTAACTTAGTTTAAATACTGAGCTAACTACATCCGTCTTTATGGAGGGGTTTCTGAGCCTTAACGAAATGGCTCAAAATGATTCAATAGTTATACAAAAAGTGTTCACACAAATCTTTTGCGAGTTGAGGGTGAACTTGCTCGTTGTTTTTTTTTTTTTAATTCAGCCTTTTTTAATTCATGTAGCCCTTTAGAGCAACTAACAAATCGAATAACTGAACAAACCAATTGTTCAAGTTATACATACAACGAAACAAAAAAAAAATAAAAATAATAATTGTGATGACAGAGGGGTTGCTTTAAACAATTTTACATTAAATAATTCAAATGCAAATAAATGGTTTTTGAGCTCAGAAAACGATGTAGTAGCTATGGAGTACGCTGTTGTAACAGAAAACGGAACTAGGATTTACGGAAAGAAACTAAATATTAAAAGCGATCCTCATTATTCGATATTTATAAGGCCGACCTAAGTTTTGATTCTTGTATGTATTGGCCAACCCAAAATATCAGTTGCAAGCTATTTCGAATGGAAATTACACCTAATTCTTCTATATTTGGTCCACTTTTGAACTCAAATAACTAATATTAAGTCTCTGTCCGATGCCTATTATTTGTAAACAAATCACTAACTTGAATTAGCAAACAAATTCATTATAAATTTCTGTTACAACGTCTTCAAGTCGGAACGTTCACTATTTACCTACTGCTAATTTGTATTTAAAACATTAAAGAGAGATGTACTGCGTTGTTGAAACTATAGAGGACGATGAACAAAATTGTACTGCTGTCCCACGTAGTTGAGTGAACAATTGTATACTCCACTATCCGTCTCAAAGTAAGGATGTAAATAGCGCCAGGATGAAGTGCGTTCTTCCACAGGGATACTGAATACAGATGCCTTGCACAGTTTTACGTGATAATATTGGTAAGTTACAATCCTACTACAGAAATATATTATACTTATTCGATTTTAAAATTCTTTAAATATTGTCACCTAATTTTTCAAGCAACCCTAAAAGAGGCCCTTGAAAAGGAAAAAGAAACCAGCATTGATTCGTGTAGCGAAAGTGAGCCCACTGCAATTCAGCCAACAGCTTGCGAAACTGTAAATTTTACAGAAGCTATTTTGCAAAAGAAGCTATAGCATCATCACTCGGCTCATCATCATCAGATGTACATCATCAAGTACACCTTTAACAACCGTTCCTGTTCCGGTTTCCTCGGCACCACAATATCTTCAACCCTGTTCTAATTGTGATGATTAATACTTATTTTACTTTTCATCTCAAAGAAAAACTAATCTGCAAATTGTACTAAATTTGGCCGGATTTTGACTTTCAAATTTCCACGGTCGAATAATTGGATTGCTGTGAGAACAAGATCAAATGGTACGTACTAAATCGGCGCTCTGATTAGTATTATCTTGTGTTATTTTTAGAGGTGCCGTGTAATAAAGTCAACAGAAATAAAGTCAATTGGTTTTCTTTCCATTTGTTTGTGGAGAATAGTTCCAAATCAATTGGTTCATTGTCTTCATCGTCTTTTAAAAAAAAAAGAATAAGTTCTGGAAATGTTTTTAATATTTGCTTCAGCTAATAATTTACACAAACCAAAAAATTTCATTGCTGTTATCGCTTGTTCTGAATTTCTGATAGTCTAAAAATGTTAGAAGACGTTGTCTGCAGAAATATAGCCAATTGACTTTATTTCCATTTACTTTATTAATTCGAATCAGGTTTTTTTATAAGATTGACTTATTTCTAGCTTAACAGATCGAAAATCTAAATAGTAATGGAAATAAAGTTAATGATTTTATTTCCATTATCTGCCAAGTTGTTAGAGCCACATTGAATTGAAGCTGTTCATAATATTATTTTAAGTTTTGAGTTGGCCTTTTGTTTCGTTTTTCAGTTATATCGGCTATTTAGTGACTTTCCATTTACTGTTTGCACAGTTATTTGTGACCCTCGATTACCTTAATGAAAATTTGTTTCGATAATGCCATTTTTACTTGAACATTTGTTAGTAGTTTGACCAAACTAATTTTCAACGGGTTTTCCATGCAAAGTAAAAAATTTTGTTGGAATTTTACTACAATAATCATTGGCACCACATTTGCCATTGGTTAACGTTGTAAAACAAAACGGGAAGGTAATTTTACACTTCTATTACTAATTAAACATGATCTGCAAGGACAATTACACAGATGTAGAGTACTTGCTACACATAATCTGTGGAAAAATACCTTTTAAAAGAGCAAGGTAAGTGCAGAGTGCATGTAAAAATACTTTAAAGTAAGATAATTTTACACTGTACAATATGAATGAAGTACTTAATAGATTATTACTTTCACTCATAGTTAAAGGCAAAAAAACACTCAGTAAGTAGATATTACTGGTGGACCAGGTAAAATTACATTCTTTGATATCAATATTTTCTTTCAAATACATATCCGTGTAAAAATTAAAGAAATATTAAATTGTGGAAAATTATTAGTTAACATGCATTTTGCTAAAAATTGCTGTTCCAGTATATTTCAGCTTAGTTGAGTTGAACTAATGAAATAACAATTTTTAATGTAACTGCCTACTAATTTCACACCATTTATAATCAAATGTTTCTTTATTTTTTATACGAATATAGTTATTGTTAAAAGAAATCTACAAATATTTTATCATTGGATTGGTTTCGTGTCACAATTAAATTGAAACAAATTCATAGTTTTCTAATAGTTTATAACAATATCTCAAACTTAAAAAAAAAAAAGTATTTACTTCAGTAATAATATTTAATTCGGTCTGCAGGACCAAAGTATTTTTAAAATTCATTTAAATTAAATACATAAAGGAACTTTACGGCTCATTTATTGCAGTCAAAAGACTATAGACTCTGGATTTGTTGCCCAAGGTTTTCTTGGTCCTCTATTAGGTAAACCTAATAAATTTTGAATTATCTGCATTGTTGAGCTGATCTCTTTTGGATAACTCATATTAAAATTGAAATAAAATATAAGCAGTAATTCCACGGCTTTAAATAACGTTTTCGTTGTTGTTCACATTTTGTTTTCGATAAAAATATAAAATAGCGTTGTTTCGGGTGCGATTTATGTAAAAAATAGAAAAAAATATAATAATAACTTTAAAATAAAATGCTTATTAGTTGTATCGTCAAAATATTGATAAAACTGTGCTATCAATGCTCGAAAAATGTAGGCCTTTAATTCATTAAAACCACCAATATATAATGCATTTTTTTCGAGCATTTTTTCACTTTTGTTAATAAAAACTAACATTTTTGACGAATGACGAAATATTATATAGAATTGAATAGAATGTTTTACTTTAACTTACTTCTTAAAGTGAAATAAAGCCCAAGGATTTTATTACGCTTTATAAAAGTAAAAAACCAGCCGAAAAATATTTCGAGGCTAATACACTTTAGACTGCGAATTAAAGCCTACATTTATTTTATAGCATTAATGCATCTGAACTAGTGGTGGAAATCTATCGATAGTAGGTACTATCGATATATCGATAGTTTCGTACTATCGAAAACAATCGATACTTTTTTATACTATCGATATATCGACCTATCCAAGTAAGAATATGATAAGTAAAAAATACTGTTTTTTCAGGAGGGCAGTATAAAGGTTTAATTAGTTCTTTTCGCTGCTAGGAATAAGCGGATCACTTTAGTTGTCTCGTTTATACTGAAGAGTTTTATAAAGTGGCTTTGAATTCTTTTAACTGGATTTTTAGTTAAAAACGCATTATTTTAAGAATATAAAATCAGTCATAACCATATCAATTTTAGAGATAATACTTTAAGATTTTATCATAATAAGAATTCGACATCGTAAAAACCAAAAATCTTATTCCCTTAAAACTATGATCACTGACGTTTTCATGGTCTTAATTGGATAGGTCGATATTGATATTTTATTCGTAGAAGAGAGTTTTGCTATTATGCGATTTAACTTTAACTATAGTTACGTTTTTCTTATTGCCATTCCTTTTATATGCTAGTCAAATTACTGGTGATCAACGATCCCAAACGGCCTGAAAGCCAAAAAATGTTGAGATGATGATTTTCTTACATAAAAACGATTGGCTGCTTTTAAAGCAAAGTGGGAAACTGGGAAACTTTCCGATTATAATAACCTCCCTTGACTTTATAGTTTCTGGTTGTAGTCAACCTATATTTAATTGAATAAAGTTTATAAATTTATTATCCGATAGTATCGATAGTATATCGACAGTCTTTTAATTTGTGCCGATAGTTTTCTATCGATTGTTTTTAATGTTACTATCGAAACTATCGATAGTTGAAATTGTCGATAGTTTTCCACCTCTAATCTGAACTTATTTCACTGCAAAAAGTCTAGATGCAGTAATATATCTTTTCGAAATTAAGTTTAAACATAGATTAACTGGTCCGAGTTGCTTTTCTATTGCAATCTCAGTTACAAGAATAAATTTAACACTTTTAAGTGTTTGTCTATTTGATTGTATAATGAATGTATAACCAGTATTTTCTAGCTAAAAACAAATACTTACCTACAACTGCAATCCACGGTGCATTGTGAGTCGAAACTATATCATCTATTAGCGTGCCAATCTGGAGATTGAATGGGTTTTTAATATTGTGAAACATATTGCAATATTGTATTAAAACTAGTATACTCACCGGGTATTTTTTGTATAAGAAACTAATATCCTCGTTGAAATAAGTGGTTAAAATCTTTAACACAGCATATTCTTTATTTTGTTCTCCGTCGCATATTTGATTGAGACCGGCTCTTTTTTTTTTTTTTTTTTTTTTTGCAAAAGCCACACTTTGATCTACTTTCTGTGCTAAGTTTTGAGCGTCGATATCTGAATTATTTACAAGTTTTGAGAAATGTTGCTTTGCAAATTTTGATAAAAGTAAATGTGGCCATTTTTCTTTTACATCTGATATGGTTGGAGGAGCTTTCATATTATTCAAAAAGTTTCTTTGCAATGTGTAAGTTTCACTAAAAAATGTATCGATTTCATTTTCTTCGAGGGGTGTTAGATTTGTAATTTCCGCCTTTTGTTTCAAAATTATTCTTTTTCTCTCTAACGAGTCCATAACTTCGTCGGATTCACTAATCCAGTTCGGACAGTTTTTTTTTGATAATTTGAGTCTTTTTATGAAGCTTGGTTTGTTATGAGTGTCCCGATTCCTTTTCGCCCCACACCGATTTAAATAGTTGTTATGATATAATAATTTCGACGTAATATTTATTGGCTCGGTGTTGAGTTCGAAACCTTCCGTAATTATACCCAGACTTTTAGGGTATTTTGATATTGACTCCTGCGCTACTTGTCGGAAAATGGGAACTGGAATGTAAAATGATATTGCGCGCATGTCGTCAACTATAAAATGTATAAAATCTTGTAAATAATTTCCCAATGGCAATTCTTTTTCAAATAGGTCTATGATGTGTTTCGGCATTTTAATCCAATTTATTTTAAAGTTGCCAAACAATATCTTGCGCTGAGCAAAACCAAAGTTGCTATCGTTGGATGATGGAGAAAAGGCACCACTTGACATTGATAAGGTGTCACTTAAAGAATCATATTTAGAAGAGTAGGTGTCAGTACTCCGGCCCAAGCTTGTAGAAGGTAGGTGCCGTTGATCTATCGTTGGTGTCGGCATAAATACAATTTCAAAATTTTGTTCTTCATTAATTGTGGTCACGAGTTCGGTTAACGAAGTTTCTTTTGGTATCTCAGCAATTATGGATGGGCTCCACTTATGATCCGGCTCCAATAACAAAAATACTTGTTTCGAATAATACTCAAGGGTCTCCGAGTCCTCGATTTCCGTGCCGTTTTTTTCTAATACAAGCTTACTGCCTGATATACCAATGTAGTTTGCTGAAATCGAAAATATACAGGTAAAATAATTTTACATAATGTGAAATTTTTTTCAGAATAAATTTTTTTGTTGTGGTTATGTCTTGTCTAAATATTTCTGTAAAATGTGTTGTTTGGTTAATTAATTAGTCTTTAGAAAGCTAAACTTATCTCGCTAAATTAATTATGTATAAGGGTTTTGTTCACTGAAATGAATTGTATAACTTACCTTTCTGGATTACCGCATCTAAGTTAATTTCGGAACAGAAACTTTTCTTAATGGCCCTCGATGAACTCCACACCTTGAATCCTATTTTTAACATCTGTTAAAGAAATATTTTTGTTTTACTTAAGTTCGTATGATGTGTTTTTTAAAAATATTCTTACCTTCAACTATAATAAATAGGGAATACTATGCTGAAACAACGCGTATTCAATGTTTTGAAGCTTGTATGTTTTGATTGGAAATGGAGATAATAAATTAGTATACCTAATTATCATTGAATCGCAGCTTAATTTTTCTACGATAAAGACACCATTAATATGTTCCAATTCTACTGTATAGATATCGCCAAAAAATGCAATTTCATTATTATGAAGCATTCACAAAAATATGAGTAATTTTTAAAGCTGCGATTAAATTTGTTTCATTAATAAATATAGGAAGCAAAGTGTCGACTTCATATTCTATATCTTTGTATTTAGCTCGGTTTGTTTCAAACGTATAATCTATTTTTTGCCCTTTGAATTTGGTAATGCTGATATTAGTAACATAGTCTGCAATAATCTGATCGGAGAATCGTAATTTTAGCAAACTTTGGTATAGTTGATGTCTCTCCGCCAGAAGTTTGGTCACGTTTATGAAATTCCTTGCATTGTTTATAATTTTTTTTAAAATACTGATGCTTACTCTCAAATCTAAGAGTTGAAAATTTATTTAGAGGTCCAAATTTTCTGATTAAGTTTGGATAGTGTTGTAAGTGTTCAGGAATTAAACCTTTATTAGGAAACATACTGATTCTGGCATTTAAATAACGATGTATCAAAAACTCCAGTTTATAAACTTGATTATACGATATAGTATACGCAGATGATATTTGACATATTTGTATAAGATCCAACACCAATTCCCAAACACCATATTTGTAATCAAAACTTTCCTTACAATTAAGCACTATCAAAGGAAATATCATCAATAAAGTATAATTTTGATGTGCACTGCCAGTAATACGCATGGTTTTCCCATTTATATCTGGAAATGACGTGTTTAGTTTTAGATATGTGTTAATGTAACGAGCATTCTGATTTAAAAATTCAAATGAAAAAACCGTTTTGCAACAAAATATTGAATATATAAATTTAGATCCTTCGCAATAATTCCTTTGTAAAGATCGTGGGCTATACATGGTGGTAAACCGGGATTACATATATGATAGTGTGTAAGTTCATTAAATGTACAATTTTGTTGTATTCCTCGGTAACTTTTTATTTCAAAATCATTAACTTCTTTGATGTCATTTGCGTAAGTTGCAGGAGAGCGAAGTTCTTTAAGCATGTTGGCAGTCGTCTTAAAAATATTAGGATTTGCTGAAATTTTCTAAAAATCCACCTATTTGATGGGAACCCAAATTATCCCCACAAATAGCTATGAGAGAACCGCAAATATTACTGTTTGCTGATAGGGATATACCCTCATTTGCAAATGCTTTAACGTGCGATTCCTTACAAAGTAATACAAGTTGGATGTTATCCACTTTAGATAGATTATGTGGAAGAATATTTCCTAAAATAAAATAAACTCCCAAAATTTTGTGTTTTATTTTGGCCGAACCTAAAGGATTACACACTTCAAATGCATCCATGTATAAAATAATTTCCAATTTTCTTTCGCGGAAAAAAATATTGTTGCGGTAATTCAAGCCATCGGTGCAATCAACATAAACATCATTAATACCACATTTCTGGGCGGCTAGTATTTGTTCTTTTACAGATATATCTTTCATTAGCATCTTCATAGTTTCTAGTATCGGAATGTATTGGTAATGGTAATCTAAATGATGTTTATTTTTCCCCAAGTTTATTTCAAGAGGTTTGACAAAATTTTCATTTTGCTTCAATGAATTTGTTCTTTTGTAAGTCGAATCCGTGATATCATCATTTTTTATGTTAACTTTGCTTAAAACATTTACATTGATTTATTCAATAACTGTTTTGTTTAAATTGTATTTAACATAGATTTTTTCCAACTCATTTTTGCACGATTGTTTCCAGTTTTTACATTCTTGTCGAACCTCATCAATAATTAATGTTATCACAGTTTCTGGAATATTATGTTTTATTTTCAGTTGCGAAATTAAGTCTTTAAAATTTAAACTATTAAACGAACTAAATTTGGCATTATTTGAAATTTCGTTTTGTTGATATCCGCTAAGCGATTGGTTTGCATCAGGATCCATTGCATTTTTATTGAAATGAAAAATTGTTGGGATTTCGTCGTTGTTTTCGAGCAAACTTAAATAAATGTATTCGCCGTAAATGCGACCGAAATGACCAAATATTTTTGAAATAGACTGCACACCTGGTTATCGGGCACTGTACTGCAGTACCTTTGATTTTTAGATGCTTTAGCGTATGTCGTACTAATTCGATTTCAGAATTACAATTAAATTTACAGTTTAGAATTTTGCACAATATAACTTTTGCTTGAATTAGAAAAACATTGTTTGTTTTAGACCTCAATTCCTCTGAGTATTTCCTATATTTGTGTGATACATATGTATTATATTTAGAAAACTGTTCTTTACAACAATAGCAAAGAAATACTGCAGTTTTTTGCAAAACGATGTGTAGATATATGTTTTTCATAAATATTTTTATTTACAGTTTGAAAGGAACATACTAAACATGTAAACATTGTTGTCAACTAAAATATTTATCATAATAGAAAAATGGTAGAAATTTATAAGTCACATTGACTGGTACACAAAATTAATATAAATAGCTTTTTAAATTGCAGTCAATAAATACAATATATTTTTGATATTAATCTATTGGCAAAATTGTTTCAGCATACCAATCTTGCGATAAACATAAATACATGTCCGAATAAACGTCTTACGATTTTCATTATATCAATTGGCTATCAAAATTTCATTTGGTTTTAGCTTTTATCTAAAAATCCCGCTACTTCGTTTTTTCTTAGTACAAAGTTTTCTATATAATACAAGCTAATCAAAATTATCATCAATATTGTTTTTAAATGAGAATTCTAATTTTAATATATTTATAATTCCAAAAAAAATATTATAAATTAAAATAAACACCCACTAATTGAAAAAAATATATAAAATAATAATTTTGTGTACAGAGTTCTATTTTTGTATTTTCACCAACATTACGAACTATTACTTATTATTTTGACGGACATTATTTCAAATTAATTTTATTGCAACTACAGGACTTTATATTTAACAATTGTTTTATACTTACGCTTAATTTTATTACAATTATAAATAATTTTTTTTTGTTGCCAAGCTCAAAACACACAACTGCACAGGTTAAATTCACGAAATATATTAACAATCTAAGTAACGGCGGCGTGCTCTTAATATGACAAATAAAGCAAAAATAAATCTTTTGTGTAATATTACAATGTTTTAAATGTAAAATTGCTCATAGTGGATAGTTTAAATCCTCATTTTGTCAAATAACGAGTTTAAATTGAAAGCAAAAATAAAATTATGCATACAAAAGAATGGGATAACTACTATTAAGTTATTGCATTTATAAAAATGAACCAGAGATACTCAAAATTCAAAAATAATATTATTATTCTCTTATTACTCAAAAAAGGAAATAATAAAATGTGTTAAACCATTTAATAGTCAAGTTTTGTATTACATTATACATCATTCTATTCGTACAAACATAATCTTCTGACTTTACCGCCAATATGTTGATAAATGATTTTGATTAGTTTAAATTTTTGTTTTAGAATTTTTGTCTTTTTAATTATTGCGTCATGACAATAGTCTCAGGATAGAAAAAGTTATGCAAATGTTAAATAAAATAGAGCTATTCTCTTCTATTTCGTTCTCGAACTTAAGCGCCTCAGCCAACCACAGTAATTGAATACAAAAAACAGTATTATGCATTTATTTGGCAGATAATAGTATGTGTATATGTGATTATTGATTAAAGGTCATTAATGCGGCCAATTTATTATTTAAGAGAGTTAATTACGAATTTCAAATTTCTTAGCCAATATACATATTTGCAATTAAAATTAAAATATTTGTTAAATAGAAACCCGTAATATATTATAGTTTAATCTAATTTATTTCCATATAACCTATTTGAGCACCTTTGGTGGACCCCACGCTTCGGGATGTGCCAGAAAGATTATGCAAATATTTATCAATGACACAATTTTAAGCGAATTTTCTTGGACCGGTATCGGTACCAGTAGTAAGAAGCCGTTTATCCCATACAAGGAAATACTAAACGTCTTACTACAAGCTGTGCGAAGCAAGTTTCCGGAGAACACGGACCACGAAAACTCGCGGTTTATAAAATATATTTTAAAATCGGTCAATACGAGGTTATTAAGAATTATTAATTACAATTATTGAATACATTTATTTAAATTGGTAATTTTATATTGAAGTATTATAAAATAAGTTATTTTTTAAATTTAATTTTATGAATATTCTAGATTTATAACAAATGTTATATTTGAAATATAATTATAAAAAAATGATTTTTGGGTTTTAATTCTATTGCATCGCAATTTCTCATCGAACCGGAATTCGGGCCCTGGACAAACCTGGTTCCCAAGAGAATTCAAAACTGTTTCTATGAAAGGACTATGCCAAATTTTGAAACTAAGGTTTCGAAAACATTCCAAAACTGGTTTGAAACCAAACAATGCGGACTGGGGTTGTTTGTTGAAAAAAATATAATTCTACTCCCAAATTGCTTCAACTTTAAAATAAACTTCCATGCGGTGTTAAAAAATTTAAACTTCATGGATATGTTATAACTCAAAAATTGAATTTAATTTTATAAACTTCTTGCATAGGAGTTAAAACAAGCTGGAATTTTTTAAGAGTGTAACATTAAATTTTGACATTTAAACATATTTTGCCAAATTTGCTTTAAATTGATCGATTATTGCTACACATTGCATAGTAAATTTAATATTCATTGAAAATCGCATCTTGGTACTGCCTAAAAATTCTAGGATAAACATTTTTAATCTGCCAGTACGTTTTGATTTCTGTGGTTGATACCTCTAACAATAGATTTTGACATTTGTAAATATTGTTCCAATTTTCGTTTGAATCGACTAAATATTACTACACATTTCATCAGACCCTTGTTTGATTAAATTTAATTTCGTACCAAACATTGATAATGATTTAAATGTTGAGGTTCAGAAAATTTAGTTTATTTTATAAAGTAGCTGAAATTATGGACAAAAACTTACAAATAGTTGAATAGACCAACTAAACCCACAATTTAGTTTACTATAAGCAAACTTCTATTCTTGCCAACCAACCAACCCATAAAACGACTTACGTATATAATAAGCACAACATTTCTTAACGGCCGAATAAAAAGTGATGAGTTTGATGACAGAATAATAATTAAATTATACGTTGTATTCGGTTCTGCGTCTGTTGTGTATTGTGTAGATGCGGGTTTATTTTTCCCTGTTAAACGAAACAAGACAAGCAATAAGTAAGATAACCGAAATAACAACAAAACAAAATAATTTTCTTTAAATTGTTTTTTTTTTTTGGTTGTTTGTAAATTTTTAATTTTGCCTCCAATTCAAAATGATGGGAAACAGTAAAAGCAACAAAAAAGAACTTGAAAACTAATTTGAAAAATAAATAAAGTTTCTCAACGAAAGCTTTCCTTGTTAAAATTTGATGACCCGTAAAAAACAAATAACAATTTTTGTTTAATTTTTTATTTTTAATAATAATATTTCTTAATTTTTTTTTTTTGCAAACGAACCAACTAGCATGTGAATGGTATAAGAATATTAAAGTGAAAAAATAATTAAATAAATAATGTTAAGCAATAAAAAACTAAAATATCACAAATTTATATGGTAAGTCAAAAAAGGTGTAGGTCTTTTAAGTTAATTCTTTAGAAACTGCCTGTTAATTTGATTTCGGTAAAAAAAAAATCGATCGTTTAAATATTTTAAGTTTTATTACCAACTTTATGATTTATATTTATTTATTTATTTTATATTTTATAAAATATTATTTTTTTCTAAAAATTTTTTCTTAACGGGTAATTAACAGATTTTATTGATTCCGGTGAGCAACAAATATTAATTTGATAATTTAGCCAAATGTATGTTAGTTGGCAAAATTAACAAAGGCAAATACTATACGATACACCGATAAAATTTTAACTCAAAATGGTATACAAATGTAGACAGGTTTGTGAAAAGTTATTTAGAAATTTTTTAATTTGTTAAGTAGATATGCAATTAGCTTGCTATTATAGTGACACAATATAGTATCACTCACTAGTTATAATTTTACCGTTTAGTGCTCCCATTAATTGGGTTTGTTATATAAAATTCGATTATTTCCTATTTTAAGACAAACAGCTCATTATTTCCTTTGGTCGATGCTGCTAGTTTTAAACCATTGACATTAAAATTGGTACAATTTTGGTCATACACTTGATGAGAGTGATATGGAGTGATGGGAATGATAACGTGATGATGACGTTAGATGTCAACAAGGATAAAAGTACTTCTAGTTGGGAATGTAGCGAAAGGCGGATTGAATTATAGAGTGTAGGATCTTTAATAATTGGTGGATTTTCTGAGAGTTTATCTCTAAGCGAGCAAAGTCCAAAATATTAGGTCTCTCAGCACCAGTTAATAGTACACCATTAAGTATGAAATTGAATAACCATTGTCGCCACTAAAAATTTATTAAAATCTTAGATATACACGTAGGTACATATACACATTAAAATATATGTATAAAAAATTGTTTTTTTTATAGCTAAAGGAATACAAATTATGCATGTGTTAAGTAATTTATAGATTTTGCACTCCAAATTTAACATTTACAAATTCAGGTTCATCAATGTTCAAATGAAATTCATCCGTATCCAAGACATGCATTCTTTTCCAATTCAAATATAAACTGCCAAATTCAACTTCAATATTTATGAACATATCACATTAAAATTAAAAACATCGGATTGAAGTCCTTTGACTAATAATTCGTATTTATAATTTTTGAGATTCTTTCTGACCAATATTTTTGAGATTGTTTTAAAATTTTTGAAAATTTTCAAATTATTCCAAGTTTTTGATATTGGTCTGCGGCGTAAAAATTATTTTTCTCAATTCAAAGATGAACCAGGAAAAACTTAATTGTTATGTATTTCTAAATTATTTAAATTTCCATATTCCTAAAATTTACAATTTATATATTTGTTAAATTTGTAAACCTCCAAATTCTTAAATTAGGGTATGTATTGTATTTAGTTTTAAATGTCTAAATTAACTTATTCCTAATAAAATTTCTAAATTTCAAAAATGTTGTAAAAACTCTCTAAATATCAAGATTATGAAATTTGCCGAATTTCTAAGGTTATATACTAACTAGATTTAGATCTTTAAACTACCATTTTTCAATTTTACCTTCCAAAATTCGCAATAATTTTATTAAATTCTAATATCCCCACAATACAAAATTTCTAAATTTTCCTAAATTTCTAATATCAATAATTTCAAATTCCAAATAAATGAAAAATTTGAATTTAACGATTTTATAAAATTTGTAAAATCCTAAATTTATTTTCCCATTATTAAAATTTCCAAACTTCAGAATTCTTAAAATTGATGAAGTTCTTATTTAGGCTTCTAAGAGTTTTCGTTTTCTAAATTCCTGACAGTTAGAGTGAATTATAGTGTGAAGTACAGGGTTAGTTTTAGAGAGGATTTTCTAGTGAATTTTAGGATGGTTTCTAGGGTAAGCTGAATTAAAGGTGATACATATTTTAGGATGAATTTTAAGTAAAATTGTAGGATTAACGTTATAGAAACTTGTAGGTTGAATTTTTGAGTAAAATTTAGAATTAATTTGCCGTAATTTTAGGAAGAATTTTAAATTAAATTTGGGGTAAATTTATGATGAATTTGATGGAGAATTTGGTTTGATTTTGGATTGAATTTTAGGATGTACTTTATAAGGCTGGGTTGTACGGTGAAGTTTAAGGTGCGTTTAAGAAGATCAATTTGGAATGAATTCTACAATGAATTTCACGATGTAAGATGAAGTTTATAAAAATTATAGGGCGAATTTTAAGGTAAATTTTATGCCCCTATTATAGTAAAGCTTCATTTATTTCAATATATATATGTGGGTTTCAAATCCCTGGAAAAAAATTGTGATATATACATCCCTTAGTTTTTGTAGTAGACAACCTATTTTTGTTTTTAATAATATATAAGGAGCCGGTGATGTACGTTGAAAAAATAAAGACGCCAAAATAATTTTTATTAAATATTCTAATAATAAAATCCCACATTTTGGGGGCTCAACCGGGATCTTAGTTGATAGACGTGACGGGGAATTGTTTTCCATAAAATTCTGATGGAATTTTAGACGGGAAAGCATTTAATTATTGAAATAAGATTAATAAAAAAAAAAAGGATAACTTGTTTAGTACGCAGTTTCTTTGTTTAAGAAAAAAAGAAACGAAAACCACAAAAAAAAAAAAGGGGAATTAATAAGAATTGTGTTTTGTTGTTGGCAATTTTGTTGTGACGTTCAACGGTAAATTGGTTTTGTGAATTTGCATTTGTTAAAAATGGAAGAATTTGAAGCAAAAACAGTAAAAGCCATGAAAGAAGAGTTATCCAAGTTGGGGCTTAGTACGGATGGAAAGCGAAATGAATTGATTCAACGCTATGAACGAGCGACGACGCTAATCAAAGACAGTTTCACAAAAAACGTTTGCGGTTCCGAATTTGAAAGTAGAAGAGATGCGGATAGGTATGCAGAGAAAAATAATTTCGCATTTAAAGACGTAGAAGATTCGGTATCAAAATTTAGCGGCGATGACAACTATCCGATTAAAAAGTGGTTGATAAAGTTTTGTGAAACATCAGAACTATTAGGTTGGAGCAATTTACAGCGATTTGTGTATGCAAAGTGACTTTTGACGGGCACAGCCAAGATGCTATTACGTTCTACGAGCGCAAAGGATTAGGAATCATTGCAACAAGTGTTACTAGACGAATTTCATGTGAATGTTAGTAGCGCTACTGTTCACCAGATGCTAATAAAGGCTAAAAAGAAAAAAGATGAAACTATACATCAGTACATTTTGCGTATGCGCGAAATTGGTGCATTGGCTGACATCGAGAACGAAGTAATTTTGGAATACATCATTGATGGTGTTTGTATTGAGGATTCAAGTAAAATTTGGTTATTTGATGCCAAAGATTTTAAAGATCTCCGACTGAAGTATGAAGCATTTGAAAAGTTAAAAATTAAATCGATGAACAAGGCTACCTCAATTAATGTTAAACCTAATCAACAACTGGAGCAACCAGTGCCGAGTGGTAATAAATCAATAAATCCCCGACGTAATAAGATTAAGTGTTACAACTGTAATGAATACGGTCATCTGTCGAAAGATTGCCAAAGGAAATCCGATGGCATAAGGTGCTTCAAGTGTAATACGCTTGGACACAAAAGTTTCGAGTGTCCTACTTCATCGAAAACGAATGTTAGCTTGTGTACGAGAAAAGAAGATCGAATGAAAATTGACGTATTAATTGAAGATATGAAAGTGTGTGCTCTGATAGATACGGGAAGTTCCGTAAATTTGATCCGATCTGACGTATATTTGAATTTAAATACTTTTGAAAATTTGAAGCGAATATCGTTATTAACGGTGACCATTTCCATGTGCCGGTACATGTAGTGCCTAACGATGTTATCCCCGTAAAACTTTTGATTGATTGATAAAATTGTGGAAGATTGGCTGAAAAGCGGAATAAACGAACCTAGTTCATCGGAGTTCTCTAGTCCAATTGTTTTGGTTTCAAAGAAAGACGGCTCAAAACGTTTGTGCGTGGATTACCGGAAGATTAACCGCCAAATTGTTAAAGATCGCTTCCCCCTTCCGCTGATAGAGGATCAGTTGGATCGGCTACAAGATGCTCGGGTATTTAGCTTGCTCGATTTAAGAAACGGATTTTTCCATGTTGCTGTTGAAGAACGAAGTGGCAAATATACATCGTTTGTGACACCAACAGGACAGTGCCAATTTAGGAAAGTACCATTTGGGCTATGTAACATGGTGTATTCATGAGGTTCGTGAATAACATCTTTCGTGATTTAATACGCAAAGGGATAATGTCGCTTTATCTCGACGACACCATTATTCTGGCAACTGATAATGAATCAGCGATTGAAAATTTGAAAATTGTACTGAAATTGGCTTCTGAATATCGACTCGATATTAACTGGAAGAAGTGCAGATTTCTTGTTAGACGAGTGGAATATCTCGGGCATGTTATTCATGACGGCAAGATAAGTCCATCGGAGAGCAAGACGAGGGCCGTGAGGAATTTTCCGTAGCCCAAGACAAAGAAGCAGATTCAGCAATTTCTCGGTCTGACGGGATATTTTCGCAAATTTGTAGACAATTATTCGGTGATCGCCAGGCCATTGAGCAATGCACGGCTACGGTTCCATATTGATGCAGCAGCTTGACGATGGAAAGTTTCACCCAATTTATTACGCAAGCCGCAAGACGACAGACGCAGAGAAAAAGTATAGCAGTTATGAGTTGGAAGTGTTGTCCATCATTTACCTACGCACTTAAAAAATTTCTCGGTTATTTGATTGGCACGCATTTTAAGATTATTACGGACTGTGCCGCTTTCGAGATGACGATGAAAAAACCAAGTTTGACGCCTAGAGTGGCAAGATGGGCGCTGTCTCTCGAAGAATTCGACTACCAAATTAATCACCGACCAGGTACCCGAATGAAATAGGTTGATGCCCTCTCACGCAATCCAGTTCTAATTGTTGATGACGATATTGTTTCTCGTTTGAAGTGTGCTCAGCAAAGTGACGGGTTCATCGCTGCAGTGATAAAATTACTTGAGAATGGCCCATACAAAGATTTTATGGTAGAGAGCGATCTTTTGTACAAAATAAAAGATGGTAACCAACTGTTAGTCGTCCCGCGTAAAATGCAAGCAGAAGGTGCAAGATCTGATCGAACGAGATTTCTGGTTTGAAAAGATGTTTGACAAGATTACAACATGTGTCAAGAATTGCGTTCAGTGTATCTTGTGCAACAGAAAAGCGGGTAAACAAGAAGGATACTTACATCCAATCGAAAAGGGAAATCTACCTCTTCACACTATACATTTAGATCATCTCGGGCCAATGGCGACAACTAAGAAGCAATATAATCATGTGTTAGTAATGATAGATGGTTTTACGAAGTTTGTGTGGATATATGCGACGAAATCCACCACGTCGTAAGAAGTGTTGGAGAAACTCCAAAAGCATAGAGAAGTGTTTGGTAATCAAATGCGCATTGTGACTAACAAGGGAACCGCATTTACCAGCAACGAATTCAAGGAATATTGCGATGTCGAAGATATCGAACATGTTGCGATAACTACAGGCTTGCCAAGAGGTAACGGCTAAGTTGAGAGAATTCATCAGTCAATAATATCTGTCCTCTCGAAGCTATCGATAGACGCTCCAGACCGATGGTTTAAATTCATCGGAAGTGTGCAACAAAGTCTTAACAATACGCTGAATCGAAGCATTAGTGCTACTCCGTTTGAGTTATTAGTTGGCACTAAAATGCATCAGAAAACTGATACGAGAATTCAAGAAATTATTAATGAAGAAATTATTAAGAATTTCAGAAACTCTCGAGATAGTTTAAGAGAAACTGCGAAGAAGCAAATAGAAAAGATACAAATTGAAAATCGACGATCATTTAGTAAAAACCGCAAAGCTCCTACGACCTACAAAGTCGGAGATTTACTAGCTATAAAGGAACTTAATTTGGACCAGGTTTAAAATTGAAGCCAAGATTTTTCGGACCATACAAGTTGTGCAAAGCTAAAGAAAAAGAACGCTACGATATAGAAAGGGTACGTGAACACGAGGGCCCTAAGAGAACGTCAACAGCAGCCGAGTTTATCAAGCCTTGGTTGGATTCGTCGTTCGAATCATCCGGGTCGGATGAGGAGTAGGATGGACGAGTGTGGGTTTCAAATCCTTGGAAAAAAATTGTGATATACATCCCTTAGTTTTTGTAGTAGACAACCTATTTTTGTTTTTAATATTATATAAGGAGCCGGTGATGTACGTTGAAAAAATAAAGACGCCTATATAATTTTTATTAAATATTCTAATAATAAAATCCCACATATATTACCTTGTTATTTTGTATATAGAATTTAAACACACTAAATGTACAGAAAGATGTAAAACAAAAAGTAAACGCATACTTTAAATATTAAATTTGAGACACCTTACAAAATTGGACGAAGCCATACATAACACAAACATTTTTTTGAAATTGTTTAATCGGTAAGCTTTGTTGTTAGTAAGCACCCTGAAAAACGACGCTTTTATAAGGGAACTAGAAACGAGGAAAAACCAAACTTTCCATATGAGAAATAATTTTTTTCCTATAAGACAAATTTTTAAATGAAAACGTAACAAATTCTTAATTATGATTTATGAAATATTTTCATCAAGTGTGTTAGTTTCAACATATGTGAATGTATGTGTTTCAACATAATATCGGTTAAGTAAATCGTTATCATTTTCTTTAAATAATTGATTTATTTAAACCAAAATATAAAAAAAATCACAACAACAGCATACTGGTCGCATTGAAATAAATAAAGCTTACTACAAATCGTGCGGGCCTTAAGTCAATATACATTACATAGATGGCAGTGATGGCATTAAAGATTTGGTAAAATATTGTACCAAAAATTATCATCTGGGGAAACTTCAAGTTGAAAAATTCACAAAATATTAAAAACAAGTGATAATTTTGCCATTAAATATTTTTTTTCGTATTTTTCTGTAAACATCTTAGACACCTAACGTACACTAGTAAAACTAAAGATAAATTGGGAAGTACTATTTTAATTCGTCAGAGCCCACTTTAATGAATTTTTCAAAACGAAAATTCGAAAAATATTTTTGAGAAATAATGTAATTTTAATATTTCTTCAATTAATATTTACTTAATAGCAATATAGCCTTCTTGTATAATGTTGTTAAAGATATGACATTTTATAATATATTTTTGTTTTTTCCATTGATAAACTTGAAGCTAAAAACAACTTTTTAAACAACAAGATTCCTATGGAAATCATTGGAAAGTTATATGCACTACAAAAAAGCTTCTAAAAAATATGTCATGATGATCATTGCCATATACTCTAGAAGGCTCTGAACACAATAACTGTAAAACTTGTAAGCAGATTTGGATACGGTGCAGATGGGAATACGCTACTGTATTTGCAGCTCCTATAAAAATATTAGCTGCATTTGTTAAAATGTTTCCTAAAATGTATGGCGGACATACTGTTAGCTATTACACGCGGATTCCGTTTCACAGTTCGGTAGTGTAGATTCGTTTTCCACTTATAAAATTGAAAATTATATGCAATATTTAAAAAAAATAGTGAGAAAGCCCTGCCTTATATTACACAAACTTGTTGACCGTCTTACAGAACAAGAAGTCTCGATTAATTTAGCTGCAGAACTCATGATTCAGATTCAAGTAACTTTAGATTTAATGATTTCGTATTAAAGAATACAGAAGCTGACAAATGCTGTTGTATTTCGGCCAATATCTGAATTTTTATTACAGAATTTAATATTTATAGCTCAAAATGGAATTACAATGATCATTGGCATACGATTTTAGGGCTTAACATCATTCTTCACGAGGACTCTAAATTCACAGGTCACGCTTGGCATATTCTGGTGTAACAATATATCAGATGCTAATGCGATTTTTCCTGTTACAGCAATTAAATTTATTAAGCTGTTTTATAAAAATAATTATATTTTAATATCGCTGCAACATCAAGGCGGTAATTAGTTACAAATAAAATATGCTAATACATTTTTTGTATTACTAAGCGAGGGCACGGATAACCGGGAAGTAGATTTACAAGAGTATGTGACATCAACGTTTAAAACAGAGTACCACAATAGCCTATTATAGTTTATGACACAAAAACACATTTAACCACACCCCCCATGAATCGGTTTTAATAAGGAAATCGAATCTTCAAAACTAAAATAAAATCATCGTAGTTATGACACGACAACATCAAATACAGAAAAAATACCAGTAACATCATCCTCATAAATAATATCAACAATTACTACACCTGGGACATTAAACACAGTAGCTATAGTAAATACCTCCAACTCGCCACCAAAATCTTGATGTTGCAGTGATCAACTGAAAAAATTCAATAGAAAGCTAGACCGATTGACGTACCTAGTTCAAGATTTGTCACGACAATTGACCAACAATTGATGCAAGATGCAGAAATTGTAAGACCTGTCGATAAATCTCTAATGAGCCTAAAGAATCGAATTTTGTTTAACAATGTTTCGATGTTAAAATCGAATTTAAGCTTTGTAGAGGTTTTGATCTTTTTTCAAATAACCGAAAAAACAGCTAAACGGAATTTTATAGAAACAATTTAAGTGTTAGCCAAATCAATGAAAGGATTGATTTACTGCAAGACATGGAAGTGTATTTAAAACGCATGCTATTATGAATTTTCCATAAAGTTAAAACTGCCACTTTTAGCTGCTTGACTTGCCGAACTTGCTTGTTCGTGCATTCGCAATCCAAAGGTTGCCACACGGTAAAACTATTGGTTGAAGTTCCACCTTCTGGGATGATCAGTTTTATTAGTATTAGTAAGGTATATTCAATGGAACCGATTTATTGAATAAACTAAATAAAACGAGACGCAGTGATAGTTGACAAAGGCTTTTTGATCACGAATGAGCTATCACAAGCAGGGATAGAAATGATCAGACCAGCTTTTATGTCCCATAAGATGACGAAAGTATAATAGTAGATAAATTAGAAATACTAAAATTTCCAGCGTTAGACTGCATGTATAAGCGAATAGCGCCTATCAAATTGTTCAGTATATTGTTGGAAAAAAATTCATTTTTCTTTTTTATCTTATACTGACGAAGTACTGACGGTAATTTGTGGTTTATCGAATTTATGTACACCAATTTTAAATGATAATAAATTTATGTAAATATTTGTAGTGACTCACGCATTGCAATCATATAAATTAATTATTTGGTTTATATAAATTGCAATTCATTCGCCACCACATACACATTTTGGGTTTACGCACAAGATTCTTCTTAGCGTAACTAATTTCATTTTCACCTAGCGTAAATGATACGGAACTCTAAAATTATATTTAGTGATATTTGTTCCATCTCGTTTTCGCTAGCAGTTTCGAAATATTTCTTATTTGCTATTATTCTGTTTGCTCCATCTCGTTCTGTTCACAACAACGATGATTTGGCATGCGATACTTTTCGTATGCCAACACCAAAATTTGGTAAGAGAGAGATAACAATAATAAAACAATCGATTGTAAAACAAAATTTTTCCATCGTCTCGGTTAGTGGTAGATACGCTTTTGAGTTTTCAACACGAAAACATATTTATAATTCTGACGTGCATTTTGGCGTCATATATATATTTTTCATTAAATTAAAAGTAATAATATTAAATAAATATCGCGGTGGTGAATAATAATTAATCACAAGAAAACTTGTATTAATTATATAATAAACTCGTTAAGTTTGTCAATAAAATTAAGTGAAATTTATCATAAAAATTGGAGTTTCAATTTTAGTGATTAGTATTCCCACGCGGCGCCATTGTTTTAGTGCACAACATATTTTATCCCGTGTACATAAATACTTCGCGCATATTTAGTGAACATTAATTAATTCTTGTGCGCGGATAAACCTTCCTAAACATTTATATTGGTGACCCTCGACACCCGTTTTTACGGGACAGTGAACAATTTTTCGAGATTTTAATATACTTGGTGCGGTAAGTGAACTGTAAACCCGGCCAAGTACAGTTTCTTCGAAACGCGTGCGCATACGCGAACACGTCAACATTGGCGGAATAACATTGCACGGGGTTCAAGGATTTATTGAAAAGCGGTATAATCGTGGATACCTGACACGAATACGTGTCAGGTAAATAGGTACGTATCTATTTTATAACAATTTCGACAAATCATTGTTGATTTCAAACAGATTATCCACGTATCTAATTATTTTCTATTTTGTGTGTGTTAATTCAATTTTCGGTGATCGAGCATACATCGGTAATTGGCATCCAGGATCCAGCATAACTGTAATTGCATACATTGATTGCACAGGGTGACATAATTAACACAGGGTTACACACCCACTCGCGGATGAGGCGATACTTCATAAAATTCAGCGATTACACATAAAATAACAAGGAAAAAAACGAAGCGGAAATACATTAAATTATTTTATCATACGAAAATTGCAACTATAACGGTATTTCAAATTTACAACTATAAAAATTTAACTGGAATCAACAAAATTGGAAGTTATCAAGTGCATTCAAGGCAATTCAAATACAGAAGACAACACCGAACCAACGGCAACAGCAGCAGCAACAACAACAGAGTATAAGCTAAGTGATTTTTTTTCTTTTGTTTCTTTTTATTTGATAATTCAAACATATGTACACATATACAAGAAACATTTAAGTTTTTTTTTCACAATTATATAACGTCACGTTAGTTTCAAATATTGTTAGACGATTCATATTTTAATTTAATCTTTGCTATATGTAAATTATTCACCACTTGCACGGGTTAATTTCGTCAGTATATGAAAAGATTTGTTTCTCAAGATTGTTTTGTTTTTGTTGCGGTTGATTTTTCTCATACATTAGGAGAAAATATTGCTAGTTACGTTTATCGTGTTTATTTGATAATTGTCTGCTCTTTTAACGGAATATAAGATTTTTTTTTTTATTATTTTCCAATTTATTTAGTTTTTGTAAATTTTAACGAGCCCCTCCAATACGAAGTGACAAGCTCGTACGATAATTGGAGGGTATCTCGTGGCCAAAGAGCCCAATTAACCAAGGCCTTAAGCAACAAGGTACACATTCCTTTTATTATTTTTGATTTTTGTTTTAATTAAAATTATTTTTGCTATTGTGATTATTGAGCAACTATTGGGTGATTATCATATAATTTTTGGTTATTATATAATTTTCGGGTTGGATTATAGTAGGGTCTCGGTAGAATAAACGCTTGCGGGGTATTCGCATTCATATTTTATTCAAACTTTTGTATTGTTTTAAACCATTTCGGGCCGTTGTTTAATAACTTGTCAAAATCATACATTTCAATTGAAAGGTTATTTCACGAAATGACAAAAGACGACGATAAGCCATCACAGGCCATTACACAACAGCCACCTCAAAAAATGGATACTACCGAGCAAGAAACCCTGGAAGTGTCAGCGATAGGTAACAAGGTTAAATTACAACCTTTTTGGCCATCAAAAGCCAACAACTGGTTTTTGCTGACGGAGATCCAGTTCAATCTCCAGGGGATTAAATCCGAAAAACAGAAATTTTTGTTAACGTTGTCAACATTGTCACCGGAGACGTGTGACAGTATATCTGATTTTCTTACTGATCCTCCAGAAACAGATCAATATTCGAAACTTAAACGAATTTTATTGGACCGTCTAGCGCCATCCTCTGAGAGGCAGCTCGAAGCTCTCATCACGGGCCAAGATATCGGTGACCGTAGACCCTCAGATGCGCTACGTCATATTCGGACATTGGCGGGCAACAATTTTAATGACAATATTATTAAATCGCTCTGGATAAGGAAAATGCCCGAACTTATCAAGATTGCACTTGTCGCGCAGTCAGACACTATTTCAGTCGAAACACTCGCGAAGACTGCGGACAAGATGTTCGAAATAATAAACGTCGGCCAACAAAATTCAATTTCCCAAGTCAATTTTAGGCAATCCCGACCGCCGGTTCGCACAGGCAATGCCCAATCGGGTAACCAGAACAGTAACACTATGGAGGCAAGAATGACACGGCTCGAATCTAAGTTGGACGTATTATTCCGAGAACGTGGACAGTCGAAGGGTCGACAGAATTCGTCTCGCACTCGATCACGATCTCGTAGTTCGGCCAATTACTCTCGCCGGCACGGCAGATGTTGGTATCATACCAAATTTGCAAAAGCTGCCAAAAAGTGTATTCCACCGTGCGATTTCATCACGTCGCAACCGTCGACGTCTCACAACGCCAATAAAATGGACGTTGTTGAACAGTGTTCAAGAAATCATTAGAGCACGGGGTCGGGAACCTTGTTACAAATATACCCTATACGTCTCGTTTATTTGTATTCGACAAAATAAACAAAGTTACCTATTTAGTCGACACTGGCGCTGACCTTTCGGTTATTCCAGTTTACAAATTTAAAAACGAATTCAATATTATGAAGCGAAATTCAAATCTAGTACTGTCGGCCGCCAATGGCACGAATATCCATACTTACGGCACAAAATTGCTGCAGTTGGATTTAGGACTAAAACGAACATTCACGCATGCTTTCATTCTAGCTGCTGTGAATCGTCCTATCATTGGTGCCGACTTCTTGGTAAAATTTGGACTATTGGTTGATTTGAAGAATAAAAGGCTGGTTGATTCAGCGACAAAGCTGTCAATCGACGCCACAATGGGTCACGTCGACACACCGACTCCGATCCATTATTCTATCACCAACGGCTACGGCACTTTGCTGAAAAAGTTTCCTCAACTTACAGCAGAGCCGAATTATAAATTGCCAGTCCAGCACAATGTGGTCCATCACATTGTCACAGAAGGACATCTCCCTGTATCACGACCAAGAAGACTAGATCAAGTCCGCCATAAAGCCGCATTTGTTGAATTTCAACATATGGTGGAATTAGGAATTTGCAGACCATCTGCATCTCCTGTCTCTTGTCCATTGCACATGGTTAAGAAAAAAGATCATGATTGGAGACCATGTGGGGATTATCGGCGTTTAAACTCGGTAACAACACCGGATCGCTACCCGATACCTCACATTCAAAATTTCTCCATGCACTTGCATGGATGCAAATTTTTCTCTAAGATTGATTTAGTCAGAGCTTATCATTTGATTCCCGTCTCACCTGATGATGTTTTTAAAACGGCAATTACAACTCCTTTTGGCCTGTTCGAATTTACTCGAATGCCGTTTGGATTACGTAATGCCGCTCAAACATTTCAGCGTTTTATGAACGAAGTCGTTCGTAACTTAGACTTTGTTTTCGTCTATATAGATGATATTCTTGTGGCATCAGAATCTGAGGAACAGCACAAACTCCACCTGGAACAACTTTTCCAAAGGTTATCTGAGTTTGATGTTCATATCAACAGTTCCAAATGCGTATTTGGCGTATCAACTCTTGATTTCCTTAGCCACAAAATTACCCCTAATGGTATTCTGCCGTCTGAAGAACGAATTAACGCCATTAGGGAATTTCCAGCTCCAAGCTCAATCAAGCATATCCAGCGATTCATCGGTATGGTAAATTATTGTCACCGATTTATACCAAAGCTTGCTGAAATACTCGCACCTGTTCACAGCCATCTGGTCGTACTTCTACGTAAACCCAAAACGCCTAAGAATTTCTCTTGGACTGACGAATGTCAACAGGCATTTACGTCACTTAAGGCTGAACTTGCGAAAACAACACTGCTTGCACATCCACTGAGCGATTCAAAGCTTAGTTTAACTACTGACGCATCTAACACTGCCGTTGGGGCAGTACTGCAACAGTATAACAATGAGTGTTGGGAGCCATTGGGATTTTTCTCAAGAAAATTATCGGATGCTGAAAAGAAATATTCCGCATTCGATCGGGAATTACTCGCGATTTATCTAGCAGTGAAACACTTCAGATATTTTGTCGAAGGTCGGGAATTTACGATTTTTACCGATCACAAACCTCTGACTAGAGCAATTCAGTCTAAAACTGAACGTAATCCGAGGCAAGCTCGCCACTTGGATTATATTAGTCAATTTACCACGGACATTCAGCATGTTCACGGACATGACAATGTTGTTGCAGATACACTCTCTCGCACAACAGACAATGAAACGGCCGCAGTCGAGACACAATTCGACTTAAACAAAATTGCAATTTTACAAAAAGCTGACCTAGAACTTCAGGATTTATTTTCTGGTTCCGAATGTCACTCTGGTTCATCAATGAAACTGGCGCTTTTTCAATTGCCTGGCCTCGAAATCATCTGCGAGACATCAACTGGGTACAACCGCCCATTTATCGTAGAATCACTGCGTCGAACTATCTTCGATACTTTACATAACATTTCGCATCCTGGTGTTCGTGCCACTCGTAAATTGATTACTGCTCGATATTTTTGGCCTAGTATGAACAAAGACGTAAGCCAATGGGCTCAGTCTTGTTTATCCTGCCAACGTGCCAAAGTTCAACGGCATACTAAATCTATCCATTTACAATTCCAAACACCATCAGGTCGTTTTGAACATATCCATATAGACATTGTAGGACCTCTTCCTCCTTCTAATGGATATTCATACTTATTAACTTGTGTCGATCGTTTCACTCGATGGCCCGAAGCCTACTGCATGACTAATATGTCAGCTTCAACCATTGCCTTGACTTTTGTCAACAATTACGTCTCACGATTCGGCGTGCCCCTTAATATCACTACGGATCAAGGAACGCAGTTTGAGTCCAAGCTTTTCAGCGAGTTAACAAAACTCCTGGGCTCACATCGTATTCGTACAACGGCTTACCACCCTCAAGCCAACGGCATGGTCGAACGCTTCCACCGGCAACTTAAAGCTGCGTTAATGGCCAGAGGAAACACGATCAACTGGAGTTCGGAAATACCCATCGTATTACTGGGAATCCGAGCAACAGTAAAAGAAGATCTGAAGTGCTCACCAGCTGAAATGGTTTATGGACAAACCATCAAGCTACCAGGTGAGTTCTTCGTCGAAAATCCTCTTTTACCTCTACCAACCAGCGACACAGTTATCGACCAACTTCGTGACACTATGCAAAATCTTATCCCAAAATCAACTCGCCAAGCCAAACAAGATGACATTTTTGTTCCAAAGGCACTTGCCGACTGTGATTTTGTGTTCGTAAGAACAGATAAGGTTCGCACAGGCTTATCCACTCCCTATGAAGGCCCATTTAAAGTCATTCGACGCCTTCGAAAACAATTTACCGTCTCAATTAATGGAAAGAATCAGACCATTTCAATTGATCGACTCAAACCGGCTTACGGCATACTGTGTTCCACTGATGCGAAATCAGTTCATTGCTCACATAAACATGTTCGTTTCGCAGCCGAAGATACTTTTCTTTAGGGAGAGGACTCACTTGCGGGGGAGTCCTGTAGTGACTCACGCATTGCAATCATATAAATTAATTATTTGGTTTATATAAATTGCAATTCATTCGCCACCACATACACATTTTGGGTTTACGCACAAGAATCTTCTTAGCGTAACTAATTTCATTTTCACCTAGCGTAAATGATACGGAACTCTAAAATTATATTTAGTGATATTTGTTCCATCTCGTTTTCGCTAGCAGTTTCGAAATATTTCTTATTTGCTATTATTCTGTTTGCTCCATCTCGTTCTGTTCACAACAACGATGATTTGGCATGCGATACTTTTCGTATGCCAACACCAAAATTTGGTAAGAGAGAGATAACAATAATAAAACAATCGATTGTAAAACAAAATTTTTCCATCGTCTCGGTTAGTGGTAGATACGCTTTTGAGTTTTCAACACGAAAACATATTTATAATTCTGACGTGCATTTTGGCGTCATATATATATTTTTCATTAAATTAAAAGTAATAATATTAAATAAATATCGCGGTGGTGAATAATAATTAATCACAAGAAAACTTGTATTAATTATATAATAAACTCGTTAAGTTTGTCAATAAAATTAAGTGAAATTTATCATAAAAATTGGAGTTTCAATTTTAGTGATTAGTATTCCCGCGCGGCGCCATTGTTTTAGTGCACAACATATTTTATCCCGTGTACATAAATACTTCGCGCATATTTAGTGAACATTAATTAATTCTTGTGCGCGGATAAACCTTCCTAAACATTTATATATTTGATAAAATAAAATAAATGTTGTGTTTTTAACACACTTTTCATCATCTGAGTAATTTTCATAGTGTACAAGTACATTTATGTAAGTATAATACCACATAGCTACAACAATAATTTAATTGTTTTGCATTTCGATTATTACTCAAATGGTTTAGTCTTATAATTAGGATTAAATTAAATGTTTCTGATTAATAATATCACAAGAATAATCTACCTATGAATTAAAAATAATAATTAATTTGTATAAGTTTAATAAAACTATAAGTATATGTAAACTATAGGTCCTATGTCTTACCACAATTTAAATAATTTAAGTTTTAATAAAATTATAAATCTTATCACAATTGAAGAACTAATTCATAATTTTTTTGACACATTTTAAATTTTAATACTGGTATGCTGATGTTTAAAAAATAGTACCTGCTTAGAGAAAGAATCGACAATTAAGCTTAGGCACAATTTGATTAAAAATATGTTTGAAATAAGTTTCAATAGGCTGCGTTAAATATGTACTTAGAAATAAATTATTCATTTCTTGCGACAATAACACAACAGTAGATTGTTCTACAAGTAAAGAAAAGTGATAGTTTTCCAGCGAGTGGATTAACAATTTAACGAGCATGGAAAACCACTTTTCTTACGTGTCGGACATGCTATTTTTTCGTGTATTTGACGACAAACCAGGTAAAAATAGAAAAAGTAGATCCAGTTTGGATCAAAGTATGTATGCGTAGCGTGTAAATAACAATCGCAGCAAGCAAATAAATAAAAGTCAAAAATCCAAAAATCATTTGGAAAAAAAGCGTTTCTATGAAGAAAAGTGTTTTTCTCAAATCGGATAAAATACGTCAGTTTTCTGGTTTGTTATCTGTCAGCAAAATGAAGTATTCCACGACACTACATCGTTGCTAGGCAACTTACTAAAAACAGTACTGGAAAGTATTCCTTGCCTAGGCAGAGAATACTTTCTAGTACTGATTATCATCTGTTTTTAAGAAATACATGATATAATTTTAATTTATTTAGTTTTTATTATTATAATTGTAAAATTACATATTTAACAACTATTTATTATTGGTTATATTTACATGAATTGTACAATTTGTACAGGTGTTGAAAATGCATTACAATTAAGGTTAGTTGTAGCCACTGATGCACTATTATCGTTTATTTCGGTCATGTTAGGGTCCACATCTGGATTTTGTTCGGTAGTATTGAAAATTTTTATCTCGGTCATGTTATGGTGTGGACCACCTGGATTTTGTTCGGTGGTATTGAAAATTCTGTTTGCAACTTCAATTTTATTATTTAGAGAATCATCAATGTACCCTTCAGCAACCGTTGCCGATTTCCAACCACCATGTATCTTAAGGCAAGTCAAATCTGCACCTGTATCTACCAATATTGTAGCAGATGATCTGCGAAAACAGTGCCCTGTATATTCTATCGCATTTGGCAACTTCAAATAAGTAGCTACAGTTTGAGGCAATTTGCCAAACTGATGTATGCCCACTACTTGTCTGTTACCTCTACCGTTTGTTAATTTGAAAAAGAATCGAGGGTTATCGAAATCAGTGGGACGTAATGCTATGTATCTACGATATATTTCGATATACGCTTCATTTACAATAAATGATCTTAGCTTGTTCGTCTTGTTAACAGGAATGGTAATCAATATCCTATTTCCCAAATCTTGAATGTCATTCAAATTTATTCGGCATAGTTCATCTTGACGACATGCGCCAGAAATTCCAAAAATTAAGGCAACCTAGAAAACAAATTTTTTGTAAATAAATTATGAGCGCGTACATCTTAACATACTTTTGCCATTAAATATGTATCATCTGGAGCAAGTTCCATAAATGTTTCTATTTGTTGTTTCGTTAAGATTTTGGATTTTTTAGGCTTATATCCATCTGACTGACGTTTCAGTAATGCGCGTAGTTTTCCATATTTGGATATATCAACATTATTGTTAATGCTAAGCGTCGACGTCACCATGGAATAGTTGGACCATAAGGTTGACGGTTTCATCTTTTGACATAAATCCGAAAAATATGCAATTAAAACGTTTTCAGAGAATGAATTGGCCTTGTTATTTATGCGATAATCCATAAAACGCTTGTATGCATTTTCGTACTTCTCCCTCGACTTCTGCGGCAACAAATTTAGTGTAGTCAATCTTGCTGTCTCCAAGATGCCAGGCGGAGTACCTGGGATTGAATTATCAAAATTGCTGTCCATTATATTTAAACTAAACCACAAATTAACGACGAAATGGATAATCTGATATACTGCCGATTAGAGAAAAAATCGTATGTGCAACTCGTGGAAAAACTATAATTCCCGGACTCTTATGGTTGCTGGAACTCGGCTGACGCCTCGTCCCAGCAACTTCCATACTCGTCCGGGAATATATCGTTTTTCCTACACGTTACACAATATACTATTATAGTGAAGAAATGTGTTGCTAAGGAGAAAAGTAGCAGTTTTCTTTACTGTTTTCAGCCAAGAAATGACACTCTTTGCCATTAAGTACACGAAAAAAATCATTTCCATATTTACCGTGAACTATGAACTCACATTTTAATAAATTGGTTACAGCAAGGCCCAGCTGGATTTGGCCATAATATTTATGCCTACACCGAATAAAATCTAGGTCAAGCGTTTCTTTTCCCAAGGCAGGACACTTAATTTCTGCAAGCCAGTGATGTTGGAGCACAGCCAGGTTTAATAAATTTACTTGAATATAATATTGCCCAAGTTCACTATGCAGGAACTCCCAAGTATAGTTTTAAATAAAACTCCGCTTCTTTTAATATTTTAATATAATTTAATTTTAACTTGATAGATAAATGTTGGTTCTTATTTTATTGAATTTCGCAATTAGAATGACTGACAGAAAAATTTGTTGCCTAAACAAAATATAAAAAAAATCGATCGATTGCAATACTAAATCAATAAAAAATTTATACCATTCATATTGGAATGAAGTAAACCTTGATAATGAATGAACAATAAATTCCATGTTTATGGCAATAGCTATTACAAACTAATTTTTTTTGGATTACAGAATTCATTTTTAAATAATTTGACAATTCATATTTTGTTTTAAAATTGACAATTTAAAAATAACAAATAGATAAGACTCTAATTAATATTAATGCTAAATTTAAAATTCCTAATTCATTTTATTTATTACAGATATTGAATTAAAATTATTCTACGGGAAATAAGATAAGTTGATTTCATCAAGAAGAATAGCTAGTTCACAAAATGTAATTTTCTACTTTATCTATTTTGTTTCTTTTAGATATCAAACATACCGCCGCCCTTGAACCAGCCGGTTCAATGATTTGATGTAGTCGGCCAAGGTTGGTTGTTGTCTTTAATCGATTCATCAGGAAGTGGAGCATATTCATCTTGCATCATCGGTAGAATGCAAAGTTTGTTGGTTGGTCGCTTAAATTCTCCGAATTAAGTTTTTACTGTAACGACCCTTATTATGTCATCAGATCCGGGGTGTAATTTCACAACCTTTGCTAGAGGCCATTGATTGACTGCAACATTGTTTTCCTTTATGACAACTATATCACCTACTTTTATTGCTGTTCTAGATTCTCTCCATTTTGTTCGGGGTTGCAATGATGTGAGATATTCAACATGCCATCTCTTCCAAAAATGCTGGGCCATTTGTTGAACCATTTCCCATCTCGTTAAATATGATAGCTTGAGATGAGCTACGTCTATTTCAGGTATTTTGGTAGCTGAATGGCCGATGAGAAAATGAGATGGTGTTAAAGCATCGACATCTGTGGAATATAAAGCGCATATTGGTCGAGAATTGAATATGCTCGCAATTTCAGCTAGCAGAGTGCCCATCTCCTCAAATGTTAAAATGGTGTTGCCTATTACCCGCTTCAGGTGGAATTCTGCCGATTTTATTCCAGCCTCCCAAATTCTGCCATAATGAGGTGCACTGGGGGGAATAAAGTGCCAAGATATATATTGCCTAGAGGAAATATCAGATATAAGTTTTGAATTTTGGATTAATTTATTAAATATTCTGTTTAGTTGATTGACTGCCCCATGAAAATTGGTCCCATTATCAAATCGTTTTAATGCTCCCAAAAAGGCATCGGTTGTCATATCACTGACCTAGATGAATAGCCTTTGTGCTTAGGCAAATAAAAAGGCATATATATGACTTATATGTCTTTTGGCCTCGACCTTTTCGTAAATGAATTGAAATGTGTCCCGCGTAATTAACCCCAATCTTTAAGAATAGCCTAATTAGTTCAACTCGGTAGCTTGGCAGGTTTCCCATCATTTGGTAATTTATCTGTGTTTTGTACTTTGCGCATGTGACACATTTGGCGATGATACTTCGTACTAAATTTCGAGCGTTCGGAAACCAATAATTCTGTCTCGCTATGGCTAATGTTAATGATAGCCCCGCATGATGATTGTTTACGTGAATGTCCCTTAGTATTAGTGAGCTGAGTAGCGATTTTGGAGGTAAAATTATAGGGTGCTTTGTGGTAAATGACGCTTCACAATTTTCTAGTCGCCCACCAACTCGCATGATTCCATGTTGATCAAGGAAAGGATTCAATGATTTGAGACTGGTTCATTTAGCAATTGGACTATTGATTCGTAGCTTTATTAACTCTTCACTATAAATCCGCCTTTGTTCTTGCTCACAGATTTTATGCAGTGCATAGAATAGTTCTTGTCTAGTCAAGTACCTCCCTATTTTCTTCGTATTCCTTTGGCTCTTGTATTATGCATAAATCGGATTACATAAGCTACTACTCTTTGAAGCCTAGTTAATGAAGAATATCTGGACAATAATTCATCAAGCCATGGAGCGTCTACCGCAGCAGCATTCGGCGAATGCGTATTTTTTTTGTTGAGCAGACCAATGTTCGATAGGTTGATGTAGCCAGTAGACCTCGAGAGGTACAGTCAGCTGGATTTTCTGCGGAAGAAACGTGTTGCCAATGATTACGTGGTAAGGTATCTAAAATTTCAGCAGTTCTGTTGCCTACGAATGTGCACCAGCGCCTGGGATGACTAGAAAGCCGATCTATCATAGGTTCTTGATATCAGTTTTTGTGTTTCACGTTTAACTGTATTTATTAGGTGAGTCAACAGCACTGCGGCACAAAGTTCCAGCCGTGGCAAAGATACTTGATTCAATGGGGCCACCTTTGTTTTCGCCGAGATTAAATTAACAAAAACGATGTTTGTAGCCGTTTCCACTCTTAGGTAAACCACAACTCAATAAGCACTTTGACTAGCATCAGAAAATCCATGTAATTGAATAGATGTGCCTATAGTGGTTTGAATGAATCTTGGTATGGAAATCAGCTTTACCTTCGCTAATTGAGAGCGAATTGCTTGCCATTGCATGGATATTTCCTCAGGTAGAAGCTCATCCCATTCCTGACTGACGACCCATAGTTTTTGTACGAAAATTTTAATTACAACAATGACTGGAGCAAGCCAGCCTAGAGGGTTAAAAAGTCTACTAGCTTCGGATACCACTTTGCGTTTTGTAAATGATGTGTCGCCTGGTAAATCTGATGTGAACGTGAATCGATCCGTCGCTGGATTCCAATTGAGACCCAATACTTTGATAGATGTCAGTTCTTCTTGAAAACTCTCGGTTATGGTTGTTACGTGCTTTCAATATAGTTATGAGCTTGAGCTTCCCAGATTGCTTTCGAATTTGACATCCACTTACGCAAATTGAATCCATGTTGCAATAATAGCATATTGATGTTATACTTTAAACGGATGAGTTCAGATTCGTTATCGGCCACAGTCATAGATCATCGACGTAAATATTGTGAGAAATGGCATGGGCAGCAGGAGGGAATAACTTTTGGTTATATTCGGCTATCTGTTTTAACACTCTTGTAGCCATGATGAACGATGCAGACGACAATCCAAAATTGACAGTGACGAGGCAAAAATGGCGAATAGGCTCAGATGGATGATTACGCCAGCCGATTTTCTGATACCTTGTGTCCTCATCTGAGATCCCTATTTGCCTGTACATCTTCTCTACATCGGCGGTTACGATAAAGTGATGTTCTCTAAATTTTCATATGATGGCGTAAAGCGTTGCTTGAACGGTCGGCCCAATTGCTAAGCCGTCATTCAATAATACCCCAGACGACGTCTTAGCAGATCCGTCGAAAACGATTCTTAGTTTTGTTGTTTTGCTTTAACTCTTTATGACCCCGTGATGCGGCAAATAATATCCGATGTCTGCTTCAGATGACGGGACCTCTTTCATGTGATGTTGCGTTTGATAATCAAGCATTAAATCTTTATATAGCTGGTAGAATTCAGGATCTCGAGCAAAGCAACGTTCAATACTTCTAAGTGTTTGAATGGCAGTGCTTAAAGAATTTCCTAACTTTTCAAGTGATTATTTGAAAGGCAAGCGTACTGAATATCGACATTCTGAGGACCGTTTTATATTTTCGGAAAAACGATTTTCGCACAGTATTTCATCCGTTAACAAAATTGATTTTGTGTTCTGGATTGACTCAATTTCCCAGAAACGGCGGAGAGTGCGATCCAAGTCAATGTCGAGAGAGTTAGTTGTGGTTGTCATCGAAACTATTTCAGCTTTCACTAATGAATTATCCATTCTTCCTGAGACCACCCCACCTGGTATTGTTTTATGAAGTATAGGCCCATTTTTGCTGATTTTTATTCGTCCTGGCTCCATTAAATGAAAGAAATACTCAGCTCCAATTAAAATATTTATTTGAGCCGATTCGAAGGAATATGGGTCAGCCAATACTGTACTTCTGGCCAGCAATTGAATTTAATATTTTCTATGGTTTTTCGTGACAAATTTGACGTAATGTTGGGCAATATAAATGCTGCCATTGAAAACTCTGGATGATATTTTGGTCTCGCCCATATTGTGACTAACCCCATTGTAGTTCCTGCGATATTACTTCCTAAACCGCACTGAAAAAAATAATTCAATGAATCCATTTCATTAAATTTTTCGGAAGAAAAATTCTTTGAACCAATGAATTTATTAACTGGTCACATTAATTCTAAAATAAACACGATTATAAATTAATAACCGGGTCGTCAATTCAATTAATGGGCATTTATTGACTGATTTCTCGTTGATATCCTGAAATCTAGGGAAGTTAATAAAAATTTTAACAACTTTATAAACTAAGTTAATAAAAAAAGCTAATAAAACCCAGTTTATCCCACTTGAGAAATGATTAATAGATTAAATTACGTATTTAAATGATTTTCTGAAACAACAATTCGTTGAATCGATAAAGTATTTATTGTTTTAATATTGCTCTTATTCAGTCTTGATTGGGAATTAAGACTTTATTATGTTAGAACATATTTCTTAAATTATACCGGGTGTTTCTTTTAAACTGAGACGATCAAATATCTCGAAAAATAGCCACTCTACGGAAAAAATGTCCATAATCAAAATTTAATCATACCGCGGGGGAAATACATTAGTGCAAAAATGCTTCGTAGGTGGGGCGGGGGTAACTTTTAAACTAAGATAGGAAGCCATATTTTTTATTGCAGATTCGGATTCTACGGCTAAAAATACGTAGGATTTGACTGAAACATTTTTTTCGATTCATGTTAGATGGCGCTGTAATTGACGATATTCAATTTTTATCTCGGATTAAATATCTCGGAAAATAAGCACTCTACGAAAAAAATGGTAGAGATCAAAATTGAATTATTCCGCGGGGGAAATACATTAGTGTTAAAATTAGTAGCCCTCACCCCTCCATGTATGTGGGGCGGGGGGTAACTTTGAAACTAAGATAGGAACCCCTATTTTTTATTGCAGATTCGGATTCTACGGCTAAAAATACGTAGGATTTGACTGAAACATTTTTATCGATTCATGATAGATGGCGCTGGAAATACATTAGTGTTAAAATTAGTACCCCCACCTACAAGGAGGGGGTGAGGGTACTAATTTTAACACTAATGTATTTCCCCCGCGAAATAATTCAATTTTGATCTCTATCATTTTTTTCGTAGAGAGCTTATTTTCCGATATACCGGGTGTTTCTTTTAAACTGAGACGATCAAATATCTCGAAAAATAGCCACTCTACGGAAAAAATGTCCATAATCAAAATTTAATCATACCGCGGGGGAAATACATTAGTGCAAAAAAATAGTCCCCCACCCCCGCTTTGTAGGTGGGGCGGGGGTAACTTTTAAACTAAGATAGGAAGCCATATTTTTTATTGCAGATACGGATTCTACGACTAAAAGTACGTATGATTTGAATGAAATATTTTGTTCGGTTCATGATAGATGGCGTTGTAATCGACGAAATTCAATTTTTTCAATTTCTTCTTCTTAGAACACACGCATTCGATTCTGCAATAGGTTTGAAATAAAAAACATCACGTTTTCATTGGAAATACTCGAAATTCGTCATCAAAACAATGTATTAATGTAAATGGCAGGTGAATAAAATAATTTTAGCTTAAAATAAGTGTTCAAAATGATGGCCTGCGACTTCAATGCACTTATTAATACGCATTTCCAATGATTGTACACAACTGAGAAGTGTGTTTGGTTGAATTTCAGCACACGCATTGATTGAATTTCTGATTCGCTCAATCATGTTCTCACGTGTTGTTGGTTCTTGTTTGTAAACTTTGTCTTTGAGATAGCCCCACAAAAAGAAATCTGGCGAAGTAAGATCTGGTGATCTGGCGGGCTAATTTATCGGACCAGCTCTACCGATCCAGCGACCATTGAAATCACGATCAAGTACCTCACGTGCTACCAACGAATGGTGTGCAGGACAACCATCATGTTGAAACCACATGTTCCGTCTCAATTCTAAGTTCAAATTTTCAAGTAATATTGGCAGTTCATTTTCCAAAAAGTTTCGGTACATTTGACCATTCAAGTTGCCTTCAATAATGTGGGGGCCGATAAGTTGGTTGCCAATTATTCCACACCACACGTTGACAGTCCAAGGGCGCTGATGTTCAACTTGGCGAAGCCAGTGTGGATTTTCAACACTCCAATAATGCATGTTGTGTCGATTAACCGTTCCATGGTTTGTAAAAGACGATTCGTCAGAGAACATTACGCAACGAAAAAAATTGGGGTTTTGTTGTATTTGTTCACGTGGCCATTGACAAAAAGTTACCCGATTTTGGAAATCAGCGCCATGAAGATCTTGGTGTAAAGACACATGATATGGATGATACTTGTGCCGTTTTAAAATTCTCCAAACACTGGTGAGGGACAATCCGGAATCGCGAACTATTTCTCGTGTACTAACATGAGGATTATGAGTCGCTGCAGCCAATACAGCAATTTCATTATTTTCTCCAGTGACTGTTGCTCTACGGGTCCTCTTTTTCGGTTGAACATTTCCATCAGCAATAAATTGTTTGATAGTACGGCCAAATGAAGCACGTGAACGAATCCTATCCGGAAAACGTTGAGCGTAAATAGCAACAGCATTTTCAAGATTTCTGCCAGCTTCTCAATAAACCAGAACCATTTCAATTTTCTCTGGCACAGTTAAACGGTCCATTCTAAAGTATTTTATCGTTTATTTTGCAATTACGAAAAACATGAAGATAAGAAATAACACAAACGTTAAATGTGATTTACAAAACTGAATAAATTGTTTTGATGACGAATTTCGAGTATTTCCAATGAAAACGTGATGTTTTTTATTTCAAACCTATTGCAGAATCGAATGCGTGTGTTCTAAGAAGAAGAAATTGAAAAAATTGAATTTCGTCGATTACAACGCCATCTATCATGAACCGAACAAAATATTTCATTCAAATCATACGTACTTTTAGTCGTAGAATCCGTATCTGCAATAAAAAATATGGCTTCCTATCTTAGTTTAAAAGTTACCCCGCCCCACCTACAAAGCGGGGGGTGGGGGGACTATTTTTTTGCACTAATGTATTTCCCCCGCGGTATGATTAAATTTTGATTATGGACATTTTTTCCGTAGAGTGGCTATTTTTCGAGATATTTGATCGTCTCAGTTTAAAAGAAACACCCGGTATTTAATCCGAGATAAAAATTGAATATCGTCAATTACAGCGCCATCTAACATGAATCGAAAAAAATGTTTCAGTCAAATCCTACGTATTTTTAGCCGTAGAATCCGAATCTGCAATAAAAAATAGGGGTTCCTATCTTAGTTTCAAAGTTACCCAGCGCCCCACCTACAAAGCGGGGGGTGGGGGACTATTTTCTTGCACTAATGTATTTCCCCCGCGGTATGATTAAATTTTGATTATGGACATTTTTTCCGTAGAGTGGCTATTTTTCGAGATATTTGATCGTCTCAGTTTAAAAGAAACACCCGGTATAAAAACTTCATTCATGCAAAAATAAAAACGAATTATCTAAACTGATTTTTATATAAAATGTCCAAATAAATTGTCTGGTGGTAATGGTGTACTTGACCGAAATTCAGAGTCAGAATTGGAATGAGGTTTTAACCTGATTTCGAACTTGTACCCTAAATAAATGTTTCATTATCGTACCACAACACTCTAGATCTAGAATACATAACATATTGCTTAAGTCCGTTTCTTGTTTGAGTCTCATGAATTTGTCTTAGCGTTCTACTTGCCTTTCCTCTCTGATCGCGATGCTCTGGTTGCTTCAGTATTTTACAGTCGCAATTCCACGAATGGACGGCCAGACTGTTTTTATTCTAGTTGCCAATATTTCAAAAATACCATCTCGTTTTGTGATTGCAGGAAAGGAAAATTGAAATCATGCAGTAGTGATTCGGTTTCTCACTTCTTATTATTTAGATAATACCGACTGTTATGTAAGCCAAGAAAAGTTGTTAAAAGTGGAAAGTTATTTTTTGAATAATTAAACTTCATTTTAATAGATAAAGTATAGCTTGTATGCTTCAGTAGTAGTCAGAAAAAATTTGATTTAAAACAAAATTCTCTTGTTAAATTTTATAAAATAATGCACCATAAAAATGCATAATAAACAAAATTATAAACTAAATAAATGTTTTAATGGCGATAAAGGAAAAATTAATCAAATAATAACATTTTAATTAATTATAAAACTATTTGTCGAATTTTATAAATTAGTTAATGAATTCAATGAAGCTTATTAAAGTTAATAAATATTTTCATTAACAACATTAAAATTTTAATTGAATTAATGAATCTATAGTGTTAAAATGGTAACGACTTTCTGCTTCTCCGCGTCTTGTTCATCTAATCGTAGTCCTCGCTGTATTATTTGTCTAATAATAGCGTTCGTCTTCATTTCGATTTTGAGCGTTTAATTTAAAAGGTGTTTATGTGAAAAAAGTTACTATAAAAAATGTTAATATCCAATTATTCAGATACATAGATATATAATTTATATATACATCCTTAATTATTAAGGTAAGCGTAAAATTATTACAGTGGTATATTTTAAAGTGCTTGAAAATAAAACATAAATACTTGTTTCCTGATCTTACAAAGGAAAAATCGACGTGTATTTAATGCCTTACTAAACATGTTTTAAATAACTACAAAAAATGCGTTTTGAATCGATGTTAAAGTTTTGAAATTAGTGTATTTTGAAGCAAAAGTGCAAACTATTTTCTTTAGTGCGCGTTTCTCGCGTTTTTATTATTTTTGTGTAACTCTAATGATAAAATTTATTATTAGCTATCGATTGGCATCAATATTCAATTTGGCCAAAAATGTAGTTAGGTAAAATATATTTAGCACGGCAGTATGGTTGTCTGAATAAACATTCATTTTTCATGGTGGTAGAAATAAATATTAATTTGAATTTTAGAAGTTAGATAGCACCGCTGCAGTATTTTGGAAATATGCATTCTACAAACAGCCTTCGGAATATCGTTTAGTAAGTTTTTAAATTTGCAAAAGTATTAAAATAATAATAAACAAAAGTTTCTTTATTTCTAGATTGACATGGATTTCAAGGTCCTATTTGCAGAAACTAGTGAGATTTTACTAAAATGCCGGAATACAAAATGTCACTTTAAAAATTTCTATCAGAACCAAGAAACGAAAAAGACAGAGGTATTGTTCCATGTTTACACAAATTCAGGGAGAATGATATTTCGAAAAGTAAGTGAAACATTACATTAAAATTTAAATTGACGTACGTCGAGTTTATTGGGACCAAAAAAAACGATGTAAATAAAAGAAACCGGAACATAGTACGAATTGATTTACATAGTGCAGTTTTTTTTATTTTCGTCAGTTTTTTGGTCCCAAAGAACTCGACATAAATATATTAATAATATTAACATAATGGGATGTTTGCTTATATATTTACAGATAATTTGACTCATAACATTGTTGCTATGGTTGGCTATTTAGTGTCAACACAAAAGATGGTAACAAACACCAACAAGGGCCAGAAGACGGTTACAATACAATAATTTACCACTAAAGACCAGCAAGAGTGTTTTTTATAAATAGAGAAGACGATCCAAGAGATTGAAGATCATCTCCGATTTTGGAGTGCTAAACAAGTGCCTACTCAGCCTATAATTTTAGCTGTGGGAAATACTGCTGAAGAAATTAGTGAGACTAGTGTATATTTCGAAGGTGCTCGATTCGAATTCGCTTTAAAATATTCCATGTTTACAATTTGGAGTATCCTATCGCTGCTACAAATTGCTATTGTTTTGTACAGAAACAATTTAATGGCATAGAAATAGCTCAAATTAAAATACGAAGTAAAAATGTTTTATTGAACAAACTACTATGCAACGAAATTTAAATTATGTAGTTACTAATTTAAAATTATATGTATTGAATTTTAGAAAATTTAAGTTAGTATTTATGTTCGCTGTTAGTAATTTTAATTTTATTATAAAATTTTATTTTTTCTAAATTTTATTATTTAATATTTAAATATTATAGATTCAATTCAATTTATCTTTAATTAAATATTTTTTAACATTGAATTACATTAGTACATACATAGGTTCATATTATCCTTATTTAGTAGTTTGAATATAACTTTACAACTTTAATTTATTGTTTAATTTCTTATTTTTTTGGTTTATATTATTATAACAAATATTTTGTGAATTCTTATATTGGATATTTTTAATGAAAATCGTTAAGTAATGAGAGGAAATATATATGATTGAAAATAAAAAAAAATGTATGTATAGAACACTAAAGCAAGCGTTTTAAACTTTACCATTAAAACCATAATATCCCCGAATATATATATATATATATATATATATATATATATATATATATATACATATATATATATATATATATTAACCCCCTCTTCCTGCCCCCCCCCCCATTTATTGTTGCGACAGTTTTGATTAATTTATTCGTTGATTTAAACACAAAGTTCATACATCGTGAAATGAGGTTACCAATTCAATATTATCTATTACATTGTGCCAATGAATTGGTTATTCAAATTAATAAATATAAGTGTTGTATCAATCATTTTGCTTCATAAATATTAGTAAGATTAATTAATTAATTCATTAATAATATAAACCATAGCATAACATTTTACATTGATTCAATAAAAAGTTGCAAGGTCAACCAAATTGGTTACAAAATGATAATTTTGTGTTGCGTTGTATTAATTAAAACATTTATTAAATTTTTTTGACAAAAAATATGAATTGTTACATTGTATATATTAATTTGTTAGCTTTTAATAAATGCTATTCTGATCTAATAACATTGAGTTTATTCAATCAATCAACAAAGTTTAAGGATCCAAGTTATTAAAAAATTCATTGCAACAATAATCTTTTTTATTGTATATGCGTATGTTTTTTTTTCAGTGCGGCTACGGATATTCTTGCATTTTCTCTTTTTAACCCTAGTCGTTGAACACATGCTTCCGTGATGCAGCTGGCTAGGGAGCCAGAATCTAATAATGCTCGACATACAGAGATACTTCCAGACGAATTCAAAATGTTGATTATGCGGCTGTAGGCAGAATTGTAAGATTTGTCGTAGGCTGCGAACAATAAGTTGAGAGGGAAGCTATCTCTGCAGGCTGATTCGAATTTTCAGTAGATTGAGGTAAATCTACGATATGAAGCAAAGAATGATGTTTCTTTTTGCAATGTAGGCAACGACGATTCGAGGCGCATTGGTATATTTGATGTCTGGTGCTTAAACAATTGAAACATCTGTTATTTTCTTTAGCCCAATCTCTACGTTTGGTCACATCCATCTCGTTGAATTGCTTGCACAATGCAAGCTGATTCTTTGGTAGCAATGTGACTATTAATTTTCTCCTTGGAATTGCTTGATTTCCTAATTTTTATATTGGCTGATTCTAATGCATCGATTCGGCGGGATAGAAAATCCAAGAAAAGAAAATTGTGGGTTTTCCAAGTCCGTCACATTTTCCGCCCATAATATTTTAGATTTGTCGTCTAATTTTTGCACCAATAAAAAAATTAGCCAATGATCCCGGGCTTCTGAACTATCTCCCAAAGCTTTTAGTCTGTGTATGACTTCATCTGACGTTTCCATAAGTTGTTTTGTGTTGGAGGCTGTAGCCGTCGAAATCGATGGTTGTTCGATGAATGTACGAATGAGCGAATTAGTAATATGTCGCTTTCGATCATATATTTCTTTCAGTTTATTTAATGCCCCTATATACTTTCAGTGATGCTTATGTGTCTCAACAATACTGCAGCTTCGCCACGCAGTAGACCTTTAATTGAAATTTCTGCACAGGGCTCAGTGTAGTCGATTCATGTATTGTGCTCGAAAAAAAGATCAAAGAACGACTGCCACTCGGTATATTCTCCTGAGAATGGCGGTATGTTGATCTTAGGTAATTTTATTTCACTAGTATGACCACTGTGCGATGCGTTGAGAGTTACTTCTGATTGCGAATTGCCTGATGCAATTGTCATGGACCATATGAGTGTGTTAAGTTTTGTTGTAGCGATATAATAATTTTCTTCGTAAGAATAATCGGACTCTTCTTTGGGATCTACTGAGAAGATTTTGTTTTCAATTGCCGTAAATTCTGCCATCAATTGTTCGACCCTTGCTAAACGTGTTCTATAATCTTCGATCGATGTGTCATCAACGGCAGCTTTTGCAAAGTTAATTATGTTGGTGAGCTGCCTTATGTTAGCCGAACGTTGGTTTTTAAAAGCCGCTAATTCAGTCATTTTAGCTTAATGGTGTAAGAGCACTTCCATTTGGTAATTGGCGCACTAATATTTTAATTTAAGTTGCTACAACGAACCTCTTTACAAATTACTCAGTTTAGATTGCACTGTCGTCAACGTCACAATAAATAAATCATCAATTTAATTTTATTATTCGGTTTTATGATATTTAGATTATATTTGATTCGGTTTTTGCTTTAGATCACCAATTAAATTAAATTATATGTATATAACAATTAAACAATTTTTTATTTGGTTTAGGGCTCTTTTTTATTTCTTTAAACTAATTAAAGCTTTAGCTTTCGAACCCTCTTCGGATTCATTTTCAAAAGCGTAATGAAAAATATAACAAAAAATTCTTTCTTTTATACATAAATCAAAAAATAAAAAATAAAGCAATCACAAATTTTTATTAAAACCGACTTTTCATGGAAACGCACCGCTATGTAATTTTCGAAGAAAAAAAAAACTTTGCTAAGGCGCTTTCATGTAAAAAAGGTTGTACATTTGAATAAAAATAAAAATTGCACGAGGCAAAAAAACAATTTAGATGAACAAATCATATGAAGTTGCCAATATAAGCATAATCTTCAACGACATTGATTGAATTTGTACTTGATTTAATTTGTAACATTTCCAAAATCGATCTTTTTCTAAAATTTTTTTGTTTCTCGAGAATTTTTATGTTATCTAAAGTGATTTGATGGTTCGTATTTTTCAAATGTCGCGTAAGTGCACTAATGCTTAAATTTTGATCTTTATTTATGTCACTTTTGTGTTGGTAAAATCTTTTCTCTAGAAACTGTTTCGTCTGTCCTGTGTAGGTAGCGTTTGCAACTACATTGTACCTGATAAACAACATTTGATTGCTTCTTAAAGGAGTGTTATCTTTAATTTTAGAAAACAAGTTGTTGTTTAAGCTTGTGGCTGCACGTCCAATAATTTTAAAGTTATAATTTTTTGAAAAGATTTTTGATTTTTTCGTAAAGATTTTTAACATAGGGAATGGCCAAATAATTAGTGGGTTCATTTATTGATCGAGAAATAAAATTTGTAATGGACATTTTTTTGTTTCCAAATTATGTGGTTTACCAATTTTTCCGGATACTGATTGCGAAATAATGTATCTTTTAGAATTTTTAGATTTTTATTGTAAAATTTAGTATCGGAAAGTTTCAGAATGGGTCAGAATTTTAATGGTATTAATTTTATAATTGTATGGAAGCCAAGAATGAAAATTTAAATATCTGCCAGACCAAGTATTTTTATGGTACCAATCACACGAAATTTTGCCATTTGGTTCATGGATCAGCAGAATGTCCAAAAATGAAATTTTGTTATCTACTTCTTTTTCTAAGGTAAATTTTATTCTGTCGTTTTTCGAATTAAATTTTTCCAAAAATGAATCAATTTTATTTATTGGTATTGCCGTAATTATATCGTCCACGTATCTGAAGTAAAATAATGGTTGAAAATCTAAAGAATTTAGAACCGAATTTTCCAAATTTTCCATTACCAAATTTGCTATGATAGGACTTATTGGTGAGCCCATAGGTGAGCCGAAAATTTGTTTATAAATTTTGTTATCAAAAGAAAAATCGGAATTGTTCAAAACTATATCTAAAGCCGTAAAAAATTGTATTTTAGTTAATTTTGATTTAGCATTTTTCTTTATATTTCTCCAATTTTGACTAATAATATTTTTAACAATTTGGCTATCGACGTTGGTAAACAAAGAGATAACGTCTAAAGAGATTAACAGAAAATTTGGAGGGATCGTAACATTACTAATTTTATTTTTGAAATCTTCAGAATTTTGTATGTAAGAATTTGTCCTTCCTATACTAGGTTTTAGAATATTACCCAAAAATGATGCTAATGAATATGTTGGGCCATCTATGGAACTCACAATTGGTCTATACGGCAAATTTGGTTTGTGGATTTTTGGTAAACCGTATAATTTTGGAATCACTGCGGTGTAACACGTTAAATTTTTTCTTGTTTTCACATCAATATTTCCAGATTTCTCCCATTCTTTTACCATTGAATTTATTTTCGTCTGTATTGGTGTCGATAAGTCTCTAACAATTTGTAGGTAAGTGGAACCGTCATTTAGTAAACTGTACATTTTTTCCAAATAGTTTGTTCGTAAAGTTACAACCGTTACGTTACCCTTGTCGGCCTTTGTGACCATAATCCCTGGATTATCTTTTAGAAAAGTCTTAGTTTGTTTGACATATGTTAAAATTCTTTTTTCGACTGGCATTAAATTTTGAAATTTTGTACTATTTTTGTAATTAGTTAAAATGTTTATAAAATTGTTCCGAATATTTACACGATCGTTGTCATTTAAACCAAAAATTGCACTTTCCACATCTGAAATAATTTTGAAATATGGAATTGAAGAGCCGATGGTTGGAGGACAAAATTTATTTCCTAAACTTAAAATAATTTTAACATGACGCGGAAGTTCGATGTTTGAATAGTTTACCAGCCATTTATCACAAGTCCCAAAAAAACCATTCGTTAAAGTGTCTAAATTATTATTTATGATTTGTTCAAATTTTGATTTTTGTCTCACCTTAATTTCATTGAAATGAAAATTGAATGTCCTTTCCGCATGTTGAAAAAATTCTTCGAATACGCTGGCTGGTAAAATTTCTTGAAGAGATCGACTGAGTGTAGTTAAATTCCTTTTTATAGTTTAAAGAAATAAAAAAGAGCCCTAAACCAAATAAAAAATTGTTTAATTGATAAATATATTGGCTCATTAAAATAAAAAACAATATATGTATATAAGTTATATAAAAATGGCTACTTAGCTTTTAGAAGCGTGTTGGAACGTTCTAGTAATTTTCCAAATTCCACGCGATCTTGATAAATCCAATTGACGATAAATAACACTCAAAATGGCGAGTTGTGTCGTACAATTATACTTGGATGTTTCAAGATGAGATTGCAGATGGTTTTGCTCAAAATGGCGAGCTATATGTTGAGAAAATTCTTGTATTTCGTTCAATGTAACAGCGTAAATCCGTTGATTATTGATCCCCAAATTAGGGATCCGGCTCGAAGGACCATTTTCTCAAGCTCGTCGGGACACATAGCAAAGAGAGCGAGATCTTTAGAAATGATGAATCGACAATCAATCAATTTAAAAAGCACACGATAAGCTCTTTTCGCCAATTGTTCTGCTTATTTTTCGTTTTTGTTACCTTTAAAAGTGCTGTTGTATATCGGGGCTACTTTTGTTTTCACTAGGCATTTATGATTTTAGCACAGATAAGAATAGACAGATGTGGATCTTGTATGGGCCATATTTACATTCTAAATTTCAATACCAAATTCCAATCTAATCCTTTTAAAGCAGGACGTATATATTATAAAATAAAATTTTGTTTGAAGTTGGTTTATGTTTGCTTTGATATAATCAAAATAGCCATACGTAAAAAAAGATAAAAAGAGACAGAAATGTACGTCCTGCTCTAAAAGATTGGATTGGAATTTGGTATTGAAATTTTGGAATGTAAATATAGCCCATACAAGATCCACATCTGTCTATTCTTATCTGTGGTTTTAGAGTAAGTATCTATAAACTGCTCGTTATTTGATGTTTCCTCTTGATCAAGCATAGGGCACTTGTTTGAGATAAAGTTGATTTACAAATTTCAACGGCCCGGAAGTCTTTGTTACCATTTTGTACAAGTCATCGGCATCGACATTTTAGTAAACTCGGAATAACGTTCGTCTGAAAAAATAAAGTTGTTACATTGATTTGAGATTGAAATTTAAATCGTTTATTAATCACCTTCTAAAAATATACTCGTTATCTGAGATTCTTGAGATTCGGTTACATCGAACTTTAGTTGATACACACAAAAAAATATTGCGGTGTGAATGGAATTTTATCCGAAAAAAACTTTATTTTTTATCCAATAGTACCATATTAACTCCGCAAGATCGGGTACAAATTTTAAAATATCCAAAAGGATCGAACAGCATACTTTTGCACCGTTCGGAGTAAACGCAAAAGTTGTCAACAGCGGATTTTTTTAAAAGGTACTTCCCAGAGATTGTTTTCGTTCTATCGGAGTAAATATTTACACCGTTTGGAGTTTTCGTGAAAAAGTAAAATTGTAAGAGATTTTGGCTGTATTAGTTAAATTCGCTAAAACAACCTGCATATTCCTTCTGTATAATAGAATTTAAATTGTTATACAATCAGTCTAGTCGCAGCGGCCTGATGAGAAGATTCAATTCTCTTACAATCTTCGGAACATATTAAAATCATATACATTAAAATAAAATACCAATGAATGGGATAAAAACCATACACTCAAAAAATGTGCGGTGTTAATTGGTTTTTATCCGAAAAAGTATTTTATTTTTCTAAAATATTTATAAATGATTGATAAATATTTTTATCTATCCGAAAAGATAAATTTTTATAAAAACTCCTTTTGGATTTAAATGCACCTCTAGGTGTTTTCCTAAAGATGAATGTTCCTGTTTGGGTTTTATGCGGTGTAAAAGTTTTTATCCAAATGTATTTTATGCCATTTTTATTATAATATCCGATTGGATTCAAATTATAAATATCCGATCGGTGGGACACTATGTAACACCGATTCGGTGTTGTGGTGACCTTTTATTTTTTTGTGTGATGTTTGCTTTGATATTATCAAAATAGCCATACGTAAAAAAAGATAAAAAGAGACAGAAATGTACGTCCTGCTCTAAAAGGATTGGATTGGAATTTGGTATTGAAATTTTGGAATGTAAATATAGCCCATACAAGATCCACATCTGTCTATTCTTATCTGTGGTTTTAGAGTAAGTATCTATAAACTGCTCGTTATTTGATGTTTCCTCTTGATCAAGCATAGGGCACTTGTTTGAGATAAAGTTGATTTACAAATTTCAACGGCCCGGAAGTCTTTGTTACCATTTTGTACAAGTCATCGGCATCGACATTTTAGTAAACTCGGAATAACGTTCGTCTGAAAAAATAAAGTTGTTACATTGATTTGAGATTGAAATTTAAATCGTTTATTAATCACCTTCTAAAAATATACTCGTTATCTGAGATTCTTGAGATTCGGTTACATCGAACTTTAGTTGATGCCTGCCCCTGTGTATTCATTATAAAATATTCTGAAATGTTCTAGCATATCCTAGGAAATTCTGAAACATTCTGTAACATTCTAGCAAATTTTAGAAATCAGCGAAAAGTGTAGAAAATTTTAAAATAACTTAAACTTGCTCTACAATTATGGAACACCTAAAATTTTATAGAAAATACGAGAAAATTCTGGAGAATTTTAGAAAAATTAAGATTATTCTTTAAATTTCTGAAACATTCCTAAGAATTCTAAAAGCACATGAAGTATTCCAGTCCGCCTGGAATCTTCTAGAAAGTTCTGAAGTATTCTGAATATTTCAAGAAAACTCTGAAACATTTTCGAACATTCTGAAACATTCTGAATTTTTTAGAAAATACTAGGATATGCTAGAATGTACTGGAACATTTTAGAAAATTTTGGGAATTCACTAAAATAATGGGACATTCTGAAATTTTCACAAAAATTCTTTAATATTCTAAAAAATTTGAGAATATTCTTGAAAATTTTGGAAAATTTCAAAGTATTCTAAAAACACCTGGAACATTCCAGTACACCTGCAACTTTCTAAAAAATTCTATTAGAATATTTTAAAACATTCTAGAAACAATTCTGGAACCTTTTATTATAAAATTTTCTGGAAAATACTCGAACACCTGGAATTTTCTAGAAAATTTTGCAACATTTCGAAGTATTCTAAAAACACCTGGAACATTCCAGTATACCTGTGACATTCTAGTACACGTGGAACTTTCTAAAAAATTCTAGAATATTTTTAAATATTCTAGAAAAAATTCTGGAACCTTTAGAACATTACAAAACCTTCTGAAATTGTGTAGAAAATTCCGAAGCAATCTAGTAAATTTCCAAACATTACAGACATTTAAGAAATTTCTGAACAAATTAGAACTTTCAAAATCCTAGAAAATTTTGAAACGTTTCGGAAAATCTGTAATTTTCTAGAAAATTATGGGAAATTCTAGAACATTGTCAAAAATTCTTGATTCTTGAAATTCGGTTACATCGAACTTTAGTTTATAATATACCTGCCCAACGCAACATAGATCTTTGATTGCAACCACATTAAAGTTATTTGCAACACTTCGGCGACTTCCCCATTTTTACCGGAACTCTCTGCAGCTGATAAGGCTTAGATATAGAAATCTAAAAAGTATGAAAAGGTTAGTTTAAAAAATTTTATATATATATTTGAAATACATATATACTTGTAAATATGTAGTAGACAAGCAGTAATTTGTTTGCATTTTTCGCCACTACCAGCTTTACACGAACAAATACAATCCCCATGCTCTTGGGTGTTCTCATTATTGTGCCGTTTCACACATGCACTCATTGAAGAGGTTTGTATTACTAGCCCGATATTAACTAGATAAAGCTTAAAATAATATTTTAATATATGGTTTGGGCTGAAAGGATCAGTAATTCTCTAGAAAAGATACACCTTCTCCTAGCATTTTATGCATTTTTCGTGTATTTGGCCTTTAACATTTAATCACAGGAGGTAGCTTCCGGTCCCTTTTCTCTTATACCAGATGGTGTTCTGTTGAAGTACATTTTCCACATTGAAATTATAAGTTTATAAGTTTAAGCACAACATCTGCATATGTATATAGTTCAAAAAGTACTCTAAAACTCTTTAGTTTTTTTGCTGCCAATATAATATGCAAATTGCATATTCTGCAGACCTATAACAACAACCATAGATTTGTTTTTGGAAATGGAAATATTGTACAGTTTTATTTAAATGTTATTTTTGAATTAAAAAACTATACAATAAAAAAATGAAATTTGTAAGAAAAATATCAGACATTTTCAATTCAAATCACATGAATAAACAAATTTTTTTTTTTTTTTTGTTTCGGTTCGGGTTTACAATAAACCAAAGCAAAAATAAAAATAAAAATGTTTTTTTTTGCTCATGTCATAAAGTCACAAAATAAAAATCCAATTTAAGAGTCTGTTGTTATAGTTTACTGCATATAGTATGTATATAGAGTTTTGTGGTTATTTTTTTGACAATGCACAAACTACATAAACCTCAAAAGAGTAGCAACAATAATAACAAAAAACCAAAAATTAAACATTTGGGGTTTTATGAACGGATATCAGAATAATCAACTTACGGTTCTGTATATATGAGGAGTGTTAGTTAAACGAAGTTAATTGAATTTTTAACAAGGCCAGGTGTAAATTATAAATTATACTGCACAGTTTTTTTTTTTTTTGTAATTTTGACGAGGCTAACTGTCACCTTGCTTCCATGTCGCTCTTGTGGAAAGTCAAAGTAGATAATAAACAACAGAAAAACCCAACCGCATAAAAGATAAAAGTTAAGCGTGCGATTTCTTTTTTTTTTTTTTGGCAACATATTTTAATGATTTTTGTAATAATATGGTTTCACTAATACAATTCAAATTATAATTTATTTTTTGTTTTTTTTTTCTAAATCTGACAAATCCCTTTTGAAATTAATATCTATAAATTCTCACTGCGTGCATATTACACAAGATTTCTAATCTTGAATTTATATTTTATGCTATGTATGCATGTATATAAATGTTTGACAGACAGGAGAATAAGATTTCAATCAATCGATTTATCTGCTTACTGATGTTGTGTTGTGTATCCCATCTATGTATAAATAACGAACGAATGGAAGTAAAAAAAAAAACATTCTGGGAATTATAAACGAATATTAATTTAATTTTTTTTTTTTTATTCAGTCTGGATTTTTATTTTGATTTGGTATATTGTGTTGGTTTGGTGTGTAAGTGGATGTTGTGTTGAAAAACTTAAGCAATCGAAAGATATTATCTAAATGAAAATTTAATTAGATTTTTTTTTCCAATTCTTTCTGTTTGATTATGTGTTTTGAGATTAAATCATAGATTTTCTTTCTCCGTGCGGTTATTATTGTTGTTGTTTCTTCAGCAATGATTGGAGGTTTCTTTATTAGTGTTTTAGTATTCTCAAGTCATTTATAATTATGAACAATGATGTTTGTTGGTTTAGTAAATAAATTTATTATCTATAAGTTAAAAGGATATTAGGAGAAAGAAAATAGTTAATTTAATCGAAAGCCGCACGTGCTAGAATTCGACCAATCTAAGGTTTTTTTTGAACAGCGATATGACATCTAAGAAGTATGGCAAGCGGGTGTGTTTGGAGATAACGGTTGTGCTCTAGTAAAACGTAACTCGATCAAAATCATGAAATTACCAAATGATTTAGCTTCGTTAATTTACAACACGTTAATTTTTTTTCAATATACTACTTGATTACTTCGATGGATGGTAAAGATTCTGGACGTGCATATGATGACACGCTGGCAAAATACAACAAACATCACTAAATTGTATTTTTTTTGTTTCCAAATTAAAAAAAATATTTATAACATTTTATTTATGGTTAACAACTTAAAAATGGCAATATTTTAAAAATGACAATTACACTTAACACATTGCGGACTTGTTTGGTGAGCTGATTTGAGAAGACTGATTTTATTTTATTTATTTTGAAATATGTTAAATAAAAATTTCTTCTAAAAGCGTAGAGCGCCAAATTATAATAAATGAACTAAAATAAAATTAACAGATATAAAGGCGCGTTCATTTTCCCATTCGAGTCAAAACGTTTAATGAAGTTGGATCCTCTTGCAGTGGGTAGAGTGGCGGACTTTTCAATAAAGCCTCTCGTTCTGGTATATTTGTATTGTTCAATCGGCCACCTGAAAGTAAAAATCCGTATACGCAACTTGTTGTTTTAATCCATGGGTTTCTGGAGTTGCAAACTATGAATTTCTCTACCACATGAAACAGATTATACGCCAATATCAAATAGAGAACTGCTTTGCTTTTTGTGCTTGCACGCGCGGCTTAGACATCTAGCAATTGTTCGTTTTACCCTCACAAACGAAGAAAAATATTTGAATACGAAATCTAATGTATCGTTTCCCTTTTGAATAGACAAATGATAAATGATGTGGTTGTGAACGGGCTCCTTCTGTAATTTGGAAATCGTTGGTTATATCATGCCATTTATTTGAATGCTGCATTAATCATGACGGACCCTTCCACCATAATATTTTGTCAACAAAATTTACCACACTTAACCCGCGGGGTATTAAATCAGTAGGGTTATCTCCAATTTTAAATTAATTCCAATAACGATGAGGTACATAATCATTTATTTCTGAAGTCCAATTTCCGACGAATGATTTCCATTCCCTTGGATTACCGCTTATCCAAGCCAATACTATTTTTGAATAACGTATTTGATCATTCGAGATAATAAAACATAGCATTACACAATTGAAGCTTATGGGTAATGACACTTGCTGTATATTAGCAATTTTAGACTTGGCTATTAATGTAAACATTATTAAGCTCATCAATTACACATCAATAGACTACTGCACCGTAAGCTTTCTCCGAAGCATCCCAGAAACCATGAATATTAACACATTTAATATTTGAGTTTAATTGAATGAAGCGTGGAATTCAAATATTTTGCATAGCATCAATCTCACAATCTTGTCCAATAGTTCAGCAAATTATTATTAACCGTCTCACCCCAGACTTTGGTGTACAACAAAATACTTTGGAGAATCATTTTAAAACGTGCGACGATTGGTAAAATCTAACCAAGTGGATCAAATATTTTAACAACAACCGATAATAATTTCCGTTTCGTCAATAAACTGTTTTGTATCCAAATTCGTCAGTAATTGGATACCACTGAATACCAATTGTTGAAACACCAACATCTTTCCCTTGTAGCGTTATTGGCGGTTCGAGATCAGCATCTGACATGTAATTTAATAATTCCTTACAGTTTGATTTAAATTTTTTGTAAGTGGAAACCACCAGCTTGAAGTACACGTAAAACGTCGTTCGACAGTTATCGTGCACTGTGAATTGTTTCATCACCGCAAAGTAAATTATCAGCGTAAAATGAATCGCGTAGGGCTCGGCATGCATGTGGAAATAATTCTTGATAATCAGTACCAAGTTGATTGAGAGTCTTAACTGCCAGAAATGCAGCTGGCCTATACCGTAGGTAACTGTATACAGCTTATAATGCGCTGGTGGTTTATCTGGATTAATTCGCCACAATATTATTTGCATATGGATATCTTTTTTGTTGACCAAAACCTAACGATACATTTTTGTCGATATCGCCCACAAATGCAATGTTGAAGAAATCTTGTAAGCACATCAATTAAGGCATTTTGAAGAAATGGTCCAACTTCTAAATTGTCGTTGATCGAAACGATTTGCAGGAGCCATCAAAAACTACCCTGAGTTTGGTTGTAGAGCTACTTTGCTTTACCACTCCATTATATGGTAGATAAAATCGGCCTTTGTCATGAATTTCTTGGTCATTGATCTTTGCCATGTGACGCTGTTCCAGGTATTCACTCATAAATTTGTGGTATTCAACCTTAAAATGCAAATCCTTCTCAAATCTTCGTTCGTAGTAATTAGTCGCTTCAACGCCGTTGTATAGGAATCTCCAATTAGATTTGTTTGTGGTTCCATTGGCAGACGTACATTTTACATTGGTTAGTGGCCTCATCAATCTCTCAAAACTTTTTCAGCTCGTGCAATATATTTTCGTCATTATTTACCTTGATCGAGTACGACCTTAAATTACTATCAATTTCAGCAGTACTAGTAATTAGCCAACCAAATATGAATGATTGTAACGTGATATCTTAGGATATTCTGCAATGTCTCAAACATTAAAAAAAAGCATCAGCGCCGAATAAGACGTTAATATTGGCTGGCACAGCAAATTTAGGATCAGCAAGGCTATAATTTTGAAGTATATGAAATAAATTGTTAGTTGGAACCCGACGCGTAGGGATCAATGATGCAATTTTGCCAACAATTAAAACATTTACTTTTAATTCTATCAACAGATCCATTCTAGAAAGAATTCTAACACTGGCTCGACCTCTTGTTACTGCGGCTTTGACATCTGATCTGTAATGTTCATATATTAGGGTTTGCTATTTAAATTAAGGGTTTAAACTAATAAATAAGTTACAAGCTACGCCTGTGACCCTGAGTAAAGAAGCGCACGTAACGTAACAGTTTGACTGTGGGCAGTCACTACATGAACCTATAAGAGTGCTTTCGGCAATAATACGCAGCGATCGACTAAAGCACTGCCGATTAGGATTGCAGGTTTCGATTGGGATGTTTGCTGGATGAGCAATTATTTGTGATCCGGTGTCATCGATTGTTGATGATTATTTACTGACATATCTTGATTATTTTCGCCAAAATGCAACAATGTATGGTGTCTTCTGTTGCATATATATAGTACATCAGTCTGTAGCTACCGACCGTTGCCTATTATGATAAGAGTGCTACCAATTGTAGGATATTCTCGAATTCTTGGCCAGTTCACATCTTTTACTAATTTAGCAGTTTTTTAAATTTTAAACACCGCGTTAAAATATCTATCTCCGCAGCATGGGTAATTATTTTTTTGCGATAATTGGACACTCTTAACATTCGAAGAATATCTAGTTATTTGATGTGTTAGAACGCAACTTTATTTTTCATCGCAACTGCTATTAATGAAATCGAGAAACCTCTTTAATGTTGGGAAATCATCACGATTTGTTTCCTGAGGCCAAGACTCCTGAATAGTTGCGTCAAATTTTGATAGCAACACGGATATATCATTAGTGAATCACGGCTTTTAGCTTATGCAGCCAATAAACGTATTCCTCTAATGACTGAATCGGTATTGTCGCTCCAAGAGATTTCACTGATCCATTGGCAGCACTTGCTTGATTTATGAAAGTAGCTAAGAAATAATGCAAAATCGTCTTCTTCTTAGAGTACCTTTTCTCAAGTTTATTCCAAGCCATTTGATAATTATTTTCGGTTGTTGGTATGTGTCGCAACAACTTCATAGTTAGGTGAACACACTAATTTAACCTCGACTTGACCAAACCGTATCCAATATTCTTCAAGTTTTGATATTTTAATTTCGATTTTGTGACCGCGTTTTTGAATTAGTTCATTAGCCATAGCCAAATTGGATTAAATCAAATATTATAGAGATTTATTTATTAAAAATAGACTTAAGATTTGGTATAAAATTTCGTTTAATTAATTGTACAATATTAATAAAAAATGTTGCAGCATAGTGGCTCGACCGCAATGTTCTCCAATGTTACGGTTCCGGTCGTAGAGGTTTCGGTGGGTTTAGAGAACAATAGATCGTCTAATGCGTTAATAAGGTCGTCATTCACTTCAGTCGTAGAATCTTCCAACTATTGTAACCGGCGATAAAATGCGGTTGGCGGTTAATCCCCCATAACAGTATTTTTTAATCAAATTCGTTATAACGAGAGTAGGGTTTGTAAAAACCCAGGTTTTACCCTGGTTTACCCGGGTTTTACATATAAAAAAAACGAAAACCGGGTTTTTACAAACCCTAAACGAGAGGTTCTAATTTTGCACTAATCACAAGTCCTAAACAAATTATGTTTTCTTTTTAAGGATTTTTTTTAGAACAGATAAAGGACCAAGTTTACGCGAATCTCAATCGTCTATATCTGGAAATTTAATAGATTTATGGACCTAGAAACTCTGATTTCGATTGTGGCCAACGCGATGGCCTTTTTCAATTTATTTTTTATTAAAAGCAATTTTTAATCAATACGAAACATTGTACTAAATGACGTGAAATTCCGACGCTAATAGAAATTGAAAAATACTGTATATTCATATGGAAAACTTAATTTATTTGTCGTTTAAATTATTTGTATGTTCCAGTCGGCTAGTTTAACGAATTGGCTGTGCTATATGGATGATGTAGTTGGAGACGCTTCTACTACTTACAAATATCCCTGAATTTTTTCTGACTCTTTCATCAAATGGCAAGGACCACGTTCTGATACTCTATCGCTAGCTTTTCAAACGGTACTGATAAAGCTTTAATTGTAATAACAATTGTTTTTAAGTTACATAAACTATATTGCGATAATGGACAACATATGATTTGGCACTACAGTCAAACCTGTTTTTGTGCGGTCTTTTTTTATGCGAATTTTTTTTTATGCGTTTTTTTTGTGCGACTTTTTTTTGTATGCGATTTTTTTTGTGCGATTTTTTTTTATGCGGTATATGAATATCGAGATTCTGTTCAGCCATTTTCATACCTAATGCATCAGCCAAGTTCATTAATCATTAGACATGCTCAATATTCTTATATATTCCATATGCCAGCAAATTTCAATATGTAATTAACATACATAATTAATGCACACAAAGAATATAATTTAGTTAAAAGAAATGTTTATTTCACAACTAATGAAATGCGTAGTAATAGCCACACTGATTGTTAACCTTGAACATAAACTAAAAAAATATACAATATGTAAGAAAAAAGGAAATTTACCGTTTTATTTAAAAATGAGAAATTAAAATTTTTTTAAATGTTTCCATGTGTAATTTAATTATTTATTTTGTTTAGAAAGCACTTTCTCGCTATTTCGTAAAACTTTGACATATGTATTTTCTAAGGGAAACTTTTTTTATGCGGTCCCTATCCACCGCATAAAAAAAATTTTTTTGTAATTTTTGTACAAAATTATTTATTATAGCGATTTATGGAGTTTGCGAATATTTTTTTTTTGTGCGATTTTTTTTGTACGGTCCCTATCTACCGCACAAAAACAGGTTTGACTGTACTACTTATGGTTTGGGTTTCAATAAATATTTGAATTTTAAGGACAAATAATTGGCTTATACTCGAGCAGCATTGAAGTTGCCTTACCACTATTACTGCTATCGGTATGCCACCAAATGCTTTAATTTCTGCGGAATCAATTAGAACAATTACCATAAACGCTTCATAAAGCAACAAAACAATACAGAACCATAGAACGGTTTATTGTTTTCCATAGCAGCATTCAAGCTAAATATTTGTTTTGCGTTCTACGTATTTCTCAAAAATGTGATTTGTATCAAGATGTAACTTTTGAATAATAATTGGTCTCTTTCAAAGGCACAAATCAGTACATTTACATATAGGTAGTTCTAATATTTGGATCTAGCAAATTATTATATTGTAATAAACATAATGTGGCCTTAAATATTGAAGTTAAAATGTTTTGGGCATGCTGAAAATAATTTAAGGTATTGCATATCGCCATCAAACAAATCTTAAACAGCCTCAGGTTCGCTAATATGTCAGAGTTTAAGAATATTTCAATCTCATCATGACAAACAATCTGTTCAAGTAACGAGATTTTGTTTAAAATTTGCCTATTGCTGCCTCAGTTCATTTTTGAGCATTTTTCTTACACGCGCTTCAACTACAATGCAAAAATAAATATTGACCACCTTCGTTGAATACAATACTAAGGCACTATACCTTTATATTAAATTTTAAAAAATTTTACAGTGGCGGGTCTGTTCAGTATGTTGAAAAATAATTTGCAGTGGTCACAATTGGAGGTGAACATTTTCCTAGGTTATTTCAAGAGAGCAAGGAGTGTGGCCAAGAAATTCAAAAGAGCTCTGAAATACTTTGCGTATTTGAATTATACAATATCCAGAATTTATATTAGATGGTAGTCAGCCAAATGTTCGATAACGATTTAACGAATTTAAACCTGGATGAAACCCAGAAAATCAGAAACTTACATCTACATTTTTCACAATCAATTATTGTAAATTCCGTTGTTAAATAGATATTACTTTCTTATACTTAATGAAAAAAAATATACTTGACGACCTTGTATTTTCCCTTATTTCTTCCTCTTTATTTTTCTCCATAGTCCATAAAAATGATTCTTTATATTAAACTATGCAACAGTAACAGCAATAAACACCAATTTAGTGAACTTGTAGTGTTCAAAATACAATTAGAAACTGTGCACGTTAAAATCTGGAACGAAATTGCGTAAAATAAACTTCACTGCATTTTTTTTTTGTCGACGACGGTCATCTTCGACGACGACTGTTTCTTCATTATTAACCAATACTTTATGATTGAAATTTACCAAATTGATCAAATTCTCCAGATAATCGTGTTGATTTGCTTCGAAGCTCATTTTGATCGTGATATTGGAATAACTAGTAAGGTTTACAATAACATGATTGAATTTAAACACTAACTGAAATGCTTATTTTGCACTAAAGTAATATGACTAACAAAAAATATCTAACATCCGTTCCTATTAATTTTAAAATTAAATATTTTGATTGGCGTTAACTGGAGGCCCACAAAATTTATTTAAATCCATAGCGTTTAATAGATTTTAAAGGATTATCTATCACGACTATTTTAGTGCTGATGCTACGACTTATTTACTGCTGATGCTACGACTTCCATAACTTTCATATCATCATCAAAATATGGAATAAAATAACCTGTTTTATAAATTGAACTTTTATATTGAATTTAATTGTGCACTTCAAAATCAAAATTATTTTCTTTGGGGTATGTTTCTTTAAGGATACCTTTAAATTATTGCTTTACCGTTTCTTTATCTTCAACCATTGTTTTTAATTTAAGCGGATCTGACAAACAAATATTTAGAAAATTTCTGCTGAAATTTGTTTTGCTACAGAAAGACAAATATTTCTACGCGAAGTAATTGATGAAGCATAACTTTTAAATTCTCTATGCTTGGCCTGAAATCGGAAACACCCATAAAATCTTGAAGGACCAGAAAATTTAATAATTTTGGGATAATGGGTCATAAAATGGTGATTTTGTTTAAGAATAGATCAATGAATATATTTTAATATTATAGATGTAATATTATGTTTATTAATTTGAACACTTAAATGTTAAATGGTATTTTGGTATGTGAGACCACAATAAATATTCAATAATTTTAAAAAATCTAGAAAGCATTGCGGAACTTGATTATTTTCATCGACTAAACCACCAACGGTTAATGTAGAAAGTATGTAAATGTCTTCATTTCTTTTGCAGACATTTTAAGTTTAAATCGTTTTAAAGGGTGCCATACTAAGTCCTGATTTTCGAAAATCCTGTTTTTGAAAAGCCTGATTTTCGAGAAGCCTGGTTTTTCAAAACACCGGTTTTCAAAATCCTGGTTCTGGTATTCTAAAAAGTTTGGTTTCAAAAAGCCGGTTTATCCAAATATAATTTTTCCTATTAAATTAAAAAACATTTGTTAAACTTGTGTGCGCTATCTTCTGATACAATGATATAAGGTTAGGTTTTTCGCTGTTGAACTGAGTACCCCTTACCAAAAACAGAAAATAAATTTTCCATTTCTAATTTCATTGAAGGACTGAGTAATTAAGAAGCTTTATCCTAAAAATCGGTTCTTAGTTTACTAAAAGAGTTAAAAATTATTAAAAAGTTGTTAAACATTTTAAAAGTGTTATGAAAATGTACATCTAACTTTCTTACAATATGGCATTAAATATTCTTAAAACAAACAAAGCAAGGATAAGTTGATTCTCGATGGCTATGCCTATCACCTCGAGAGAAGCGGTAAAACCAATCAGTGAGAGTGTGCCGATAGGAAACCGCTGCTCTGCAAAGGGAGAATTGCAACAGTTGCAACTGAAGATGGGTCACATACAACAACAAAAGGTCCATCAAATCATTGTCACGATCCCGTAGCGGTAGCACATGATAAAGCTGTGTTTTTAGCCAATGCCAACTTGAAATTTTCAGCGAAAAATTCAACTATGCGCCCAGATTATTCGCAACAATATTGTTGAATGGAATAGCAATAATAGGGTACATTTGCCAACTATTCACGCCCAACAACAAAAAATTACTCGGGTAAGGCGTAGTGAAATTAGAGAGCCCGGCAACCTTTTAGACATTAATATTCCGGAGAATATTAAATATCTGGAAGGAGAAAAATGTGAAAGCACAAAATGTGTGCTTTCGGAAAATAGTTTCGAAGGCCAAATAATGATTCTACTAACAATCAGCTGAAAATTACTTGCCGAGGCTGGCTGTTGGCTCATGGATGGTACCTTTTAGGTCGTTCCAACATGTATGCATCAAATGTTTTCCATACTGTAAGGCCTCCATATAATCTTGTCTTGGACTCAACGAGATAGGAAAAAAAATAAATTAAATATTTTTGTGATTGTATGGGTGAATGAACTACAAAAAAAAAAAAAAACAAAAAAAAACAAAATGGAGAGGGTATAAATAGACGGGTAAGCGATAAAACAGGAGGTGATGGTTGAAACAAAAAGATAGTCGGGTTATGACAAAAAAATGGTCAGTCACGAAATATAAGTGGTATATAAAAAAGATTTTAAAGTGAAAAATTCAAACAAATTTAAAAAAAAAAAGCCAACAATTTCTATAAGTTGGTAAATATGTATGTTAAGTTTAAAATTTAAACTTTAAAAATATTGTGATGACTTAACATAGTGAATAAGTTTCATTCCTGTTATTTTGGTGTTTTTAAGTGATGCAAATTTATTCTAGAAAAGAATCGTGTGACAATTTGTTCTAGAAAAAAAACCGTGTAACATGAATTAAATAGACCAAAAGTAACAAAACCACAAACATTTGTTTTGTACCGTCTGTTAATTGTTCATTTTGAAAACAGTTAAGACCCTTTAATCAAGGAATTTCTGGTGATATTTATCCAATCGTGTGTAAAAGTTCAGTTTTAAAAAGAAATTAACGCTTGCAAAAAAAAAAGGGAAAATATAAGTGATATTGTTGTGACGTTAGTTTAGAAATAAGAGCAAAAATAAACTTAAAAATAATATTGACAAAAAACTATGTTATAAAAGTGAATAAAAAACGTTAATAACCAAAATTAATAATAAAAGTCATTAACAAATTGGCAAAGCGGGATTAAATAATAAATACTTTTGTAAATCCATTCATGCTATTAAATAAACAACTGCAAGTTCTTCATTCATCTTTCGGTCAATGGTATGTGATCTATGTAACATTTATTTAATAAACGTCATCATAAATTGCGTTGACAAATTCCATTATTGTTGTTAAATAATAATTGCTAGTTTATTTAAATTTTTTTTTGTATTTTAATCTAAATTAAATGGTAGTTATACTAAGTAGTATGCGCATACATTATAATTTACTAAATTTCTTTATTTTATATAATTATTCTAGTTAAGTTAGGATTAGGAATTTTTTTTTTGCTCGCTCTAATTTTTTTTTTGTATACGATTTTTGTTTAATTTTGATCTCAATTGAGAATTGTAAATACAAAGCACCTCATGTAATCATGAGCTTACAAAGTGAACAATTTTGCCTTTAATTTTTTTTTGGTAAATTAAAAATGAGTATGTTGTAAATTAACACGGACATTATGGCAACTTAGGCTGATGTAAGTATGAGGCTGTAGATGCGTTAGTGTGCAATTTCTTTTTCTCTTTCTTTCAAACTTCTTTCGACGCGGTTCCGTACCTCGACTCATGTATCAACCAAGTTAGACCCACCCCAGACTGAGCAGCTGGCAGAATAACCGCGAACGGTTGATTGAGTGAGTCGAGAATAAATTTCTGTTAACGGAACAGGTCTTAATATGGAGGCCTGTTTTGTTACAATACATGGCAGAATTGGACTAGAGAGGGTACCATTAGCCTTTGGCATCATGAGTTCTAAGAGCGAGGCAGCTTATTACGAACTCTTCAATTAAGTATGCAAATGGGCTGCTGAATGGCATATAAATTTAAATCCTAAAGGCGTCATTTCTGATTTTGAAAAAGCAAGTGTTGCGGCACTGAAATTATTCTTCCCGAAAGCTATTTATAAATGTTGTTTGTTCCGTTTCAGGCAAATTTTTTGTCGGAAAGTACAGACACAAGGTTGCACGGCAAAGTACGGTAACGTCGAAAATTTTAGTCTCCATATTAGGATGCTAAAAAGTTTGGCGTTTGTCCCAGCCGCAGAAATTTTAATTATTTTAAAAGAATTACAAAATCCAAAATGGTTCAAAAAAAATTGTATGACAGGGAGGAATTAAAAAAAAAGCAAACGTAGATCAACCCCAAATTATTCGCCAAGTTTTTGGACTGTTTGGGATGATTCCGAGGCACATTTTCCCCTAACACAAAATTTTGTAGAAGGCTGGCACAGCAGACTTCAGATAGTGGTTAGGCAAACCGCATATTGCGATTTATAATCAAATTACGGAACTGGGGAAAAAGCTGATTGTTGCAAAAAATAGAATCGAGCAAATGCGAACTGGAGTATCAACACCACAAAAAATAAAATAGATTTTAAGAAATAAAAAATGTTCAAATGTTATGAAACAGCGGGATGATCTGACTAAATTGAGCTATTTAAAAAATATTGCTCAAAATATTGAACTATATAAATAGTTATATAATATTTTTGTTGATTTTTTATCTTTATTTTATTTTATTTTATTTCGGCATGAGAAACGAGTCATGTATTAAATCATATTTTGAATAAAATAATATTAATTTACGAAGTAATTTGTTTCAATTTTGTGAGAAAAAAAAATACATGTATGAACTTATAAGACATACCTACTATGTTTGTATAAATATTACAAATCGAGATAAGATATATACAATATACTCGCACAATGTATTGTTAAAAAAATGGACCCAACGATCAATTCCTAAATTCTGAATGATCATTAATTGATAATTAATGATAATTTATTATTAATGATCATCTTATTCTTAAATACAAGCACCATTTTATGACCCATTATCCCAAAATTATTAAATTTTCTGGTCCTTCAAGATTTTATGGGTGTTTCCGATTTTAGGCCAAGCATAGAGAATTTAAAAGTTATGCTTCATCAATTACTTCGCGTAGAAATATTTGTCTTTCTGTAGCAAAACAAATTTCAGCAGAAATTTTCTAAATATGTATTTGTTTGTCAGATCCGCTTAAATTAAAAACAATGGTTGAAGATAAAGAAACGGTAAAGCAATAATTTAAAGGTCTCCTTAAAGAAACATACCCCAAAGAAAATAATTTTTGATTTTGAAGTGCACAATTAAATTCAATATAAAAGTTCAATTTATAAAACAGGTTATTTTATTCCATATTTTGATGATGATATGAAAGTTATGGAAGTCGTAGCATCAGCAGTAAATAATCAGAAAAAAAACTATAATAGTCGTGATAATTGAACTAAATCGTAAAGGCAGTATAACCGCTATGGATTTAAATAAATTTTGTGGGTCTCCAGTTAACGCCAATCTTGTCTGTCACGAAAAAATGGTTAGAATTAAATAATTTTAATTAATGGTATCAAAATATTTAATTTTAAAATTAATAGGGACGGACGTTAGATATTTTTTATCAGTCATATATAGTAAAATAAGCATTTCTGTTAGTGTTGAAATTCAATTATGTTAATATAAACTTTAGCAGTTATTCCAATATTACGGTCAAAATGAGCTTCGAAGCAAATCAACACCATTATCTGGAGGATTCGATCAATTTGGTAAATTTCAATCATACAGTATTGGTTAATAGTGAAGAAACAGTCGTCATCGAAGATCAACATTTCACAGCAAACTAAATTGAACTCTACAATTTCTTTAGTTCCTCGGACCTAACGGAGTTATTCAGCTATTTAGATGGTAGATTTATTCTTAAAGCAAATATTGCTACTAATTCGGGCCTGCCCAGGATTTTGAGAACCAGGATTTTGAAAACCAAGTATTTGAGAACCAGAATTTTGAGACCAGCCTTTTGATTACCAGGATTTAGTAGTAGACCCGTGCATTATCTATAAAAACATCAAAAAATATACATATTTACAGAAGTCAAATTAATTTAAAATAATCCAAGTTCCCTAAAAATATGATTTTGTGTACGAAAACTACAAATACTCTAATTTATTTTTATTTTTATTATAAAAAATTCCAAGATTCTTTTCTTCCAACCAGACTCGTATTGATCGAAATATTCAAAATAAATTTATGTAATTGATTTAAAACAAAAACTGAATAGCCCGCGATTCTAAAATACTTAAAATAAAAATAAAAACCCTATTTGGTTTTTATAACTTTAAACTTTAATTAACGCAGTAATCAACACAAGAAATTTCTTAATAATAAATTTGTACATTTTAATTTTACATAGTTGTAATATCACATAATTAAATAATTTTAAATTGACTTGAAAAAATTTGTAGATTGTAAATACCGAAAAGTTGTTTAGAAAAGATAACAAAAAATCTATGTTTGATACGATGGAACATTTTGTTATAGTCTTAAATAGCTTGGTTTTGCTAGATAAGTATAGATGGCATTCCTTTCAACCTACAGAGAATAGCTGGGTTCCAGTAGAAGCTTATAAAATATAGTTTAAAAGAAAATTGGCCTTTTAATTTTGGACATTTCCTTGTTCTGCATGAATCCTCTGATATTATTCTCCGTAATATGGGTGATAAGGGCACGCGCTATTAAAATTAATGAGATTTTACGCTAAAACCAAAATGTTTGGTGCATACTGAAAATAATTAAGGGTATTGCATGTCGCCTTCAAATAAACCTTAAACAGCCTAAGGTTCGCAAATATCACAATCTGTTCCGGTAACGCAATATTGTTTAAAATTTTCATAATGCAAAATACTGTGCAGTGGTCACAATTGGAGCCTGCTCTTATGATGAACATTTGTTTAGGTCATCGTTTCAAGGGAGCAAGGAGTGTCGCCAAGAAAATCATAAAATACTTCGCGTATTTGAATTACAAAATATCCAGAATTTATAATGTATGGTAGTCAGCCAATTGTTCAATAACGATTTAAGCAAATTTAAACCTGGATGACTTACATTTCCCCTTATTACTTCCCCTTATTTTTATCCTTAGTCCATAAAAATGATTTTTTATATTAAACTACACAACAACAAACACCAATTTAGTGAATTTCTTGTGTTCAATTCAAATATAGTTTATGAAAAATTTACGAAACTGATCAGGCCCGATAAAAATTTATTTTGCCAATTTTATTAATGGGAACATAAATAACGGTTAAAAATATGCCAATCATGTTCCAAATTAAAAGAAGACCATTCTTTATAATATACAGACAGAGAGATTAACATTACATTGTATGTACTATAACGTATCAGAAATTATTTTCTCAAAAACTAATTGAATGTAAGCAATATAAAATGGTCCATACTAAATGGATCGTCATCTCATTAAATTGAAAGACAATTAAAAGCAATAATAATGCAAAGATTCTTTTTATAAATCATGTGACACGCGCTTTAACTAGAACAATGAATGTCGGTAAACTACAAAACAATGAGACAACCATTTATATGTTATACATGTACCTTTTGTATGTACGAAACGATCCGAACCATAAGAAATTCAACGTATATTTTATTTACCTGAAAATTAAGAAGAATCATGAGATTTTTTTTATTTTATATTCTTATTTTATTTTTATTGTTTAGGTCGTTTAGTTCTCCTCCATATACATACATGCATACAAATCGAAAGATTGAATTGATCGATTTTGTGAGACAAAAATCAATTTCTTGCTTTTATATATAATACATGTAAAATCGGTCATTTAGCTATGTCTGGAAAAAGCAGTTATTTCAAGTCTTTTTATGGTTAAACATGGGAATTGAGTAAAAATAAAAGTTAAGGATCAGGATTTTTTTTTGTATTTGCAATCACTATCCTTTTACTCTATATTGTGTGATGTGTTTAACAATTCAGGTTAAGAACCATAGTTTTAGAATTTTTTTTAGCTATATTTAGGGCATACGAAAATGTCAATCATAAAAGTGGATAAAAAGGAATGCGAAAAAGGATAATACAGGAGAAGACAAAAGCACAATGAATATAATAAAATTATTTTGGTAGGCTTCAATCATAACAACAATTACAATTATATAGTATTTCTTTGATTCCATAGAAAAAAAAAGCTGAAAGAATCATTATGGAAAGGCAATCCCAACAACAAAAGGATCAAAAATATATTTTTTTAAAGGATGGAACACATTTCAAATACCGTAGAGAGATAAAAATTACAAACGACTTGCAAAAAAAAAAAACAGAAACAATATGGAATAATAATAACGGACGAAAAGGATAATACGGCACCGAAAAACAAAAAAATGTGTAATAGGGTTTCGCTTTGAGTGTCATGTGTTTGAAATTTGAGACGAAATTGTAAAAACCAAAATTAGAACACAAGTATTTTGCAAATGATATTTTTGTTTATAATGACGTTTTCGAGTCAATGTGTATAGATAGATATAAAGGGATTGACATATTTTTAAGAATTTATAAAAGGGGTTGAAAGGTGAAATTAATCATATTAAAAAATAGCATATGATTATATTGTAATAGTGTTTTTTGGAGACTAGGTAGCTGTATTTCCCGGGCAAAGTTGAGGGCGTTTAATTTCTGTTCGTGAGAATTAAACTACGCTTCTAAACAATGCTAACAATAACCATTTCCCGTAATAAGATTGTAAGTCATCATTTAAAGTAAACATATTATGCTGTCACAGGCTTGAATAAACGATTTTGACCAAGTTGAAGCTGAACAGATCGTCTTTCAGGATCAATTGAGGAATCAGTTCGATTAAGTTGGGTACAAAAGTTATTTATTCTCTTATTTCAGACGGTTTGTAGCAAAGTGACCAGTTTACCCATGTTATCGGCGTTGCCATAACTCATTATTGTATTTCCTAAATGGATGTATTATCCAAACTCAGTTTTCGTTAATTATGGCAAATAAACTGCAATCGTTCTGCCTTGATTGTAGCATACATATTAACAATGAATTGGTGGCTCGTTTGCCGATAATTCAAAATGTGTTTATATTCACCATCTCTAGCCATATTTCTGGTTGGTCTCGACAACCGGGGTGACATTTTGTACCATCACTTTCCATTCGTTTTCGATAGTGTTTTTCTCTTGTAACAAGAATAAATTTGTACTTCCCTGTTCCAATTATGATTTTTCTATATTTACCTCGGCTGCCTCGAATAAGATAACATCCTTTTTCTACTTTTATGCCTCATTCTTTACAATCCAAATTTTTCCTTGCGATATTTCACCGATGTGAAGAAACGGGAGAGAATGCAATAAGCTGAAATCGCATTACAAAAAGCTTAATTCACCCCTGTACATGGATTGACTTGGTGGAGGTTGAAGCGGTAACCGTCCTTGCCTTGCCAAAATATCTGTAGTGAGTAGATGATATAATACATCTTAACTGTGACATGTTTCAGAAATACGTTGTAATGTATGGCTTCAACTTTGTATAATGATGTAAAGCTGGCAATATTCGTGGACGACGATTACCACTGTTACTTCGTGGATTTGATGTGAATTAAATTCCCATTCTTGCTCATCGGCTGGTCTTTTATCGGTCAGAATAACAATTTTATAGTTGCCCGAGACCAATTGTTCCAGAGAAGTCTTGAACATGTTGATGAACTGTTTATTTCCAAACCCAAATTTGTAGGATTTTGGTGTTTTATTTGGTGTTCGTAGAATTGAGCCCACTTCATGTTAATTATTCTTTAACTTTAAAAATTCGGCTAAAGGTGTCTTTGCAGCATATAACTGTAGCCCGTCGTTTGGAAGCACGCATTGTAATAGCATATATTTTGTAGAAAGTGATTTCATTTGGGCGTCTTTGAAGTTATATAAGTAAATAGTTCCGGAGGCGGTACTCGTAATGTTGGCAGACTTTCACTATTTGTTCTGTTCGATCCGTTCTTGTTTGCTGCTAAAGTAATACTACCGCAGTGCGCCGGGCTTTGCCTTATATACCTTGAAGGATTGACATTTTTCGAGTATAGTATCTACAATTACCTTCAGATGCATTCGATTTCCGGTATTGAAATATTCTAGGATATTAAAATGAACGTTGCTAGCCACTCTGGAACATTGTCAAAGTTTCTAGAACTGTGAATTTTTTACAAAATTCTAGAACATTCTAGAAAATGTTGATCCCTCTAAGAACATTTTGATATTATCTAGAAAATCCTGGAAAACTCCCCAACGTTGTAGAACATTTTAGAAATTACGGAAAATTCTGGAATATTCGGAAACATTTCAGTACACCTGAAACTTTCAAAAAAATTCTGGAATATTCCTGGAAAATTATGAAGCGTCCTGGAACTTTATACAAAATTCTGGAATATTCCGAGACATTCTAAAAAATCCTAGAACATTTCAGTACACCTGGAACTTTCAAAAACATTCTAGAATATTCTGAAACTTTCTAGAAAATTCTGGTACCTTCTAGAATATGGTGGAAAATTCGAAATTTGTTAAGAAAATCTTTGGAAATTCTGGGACGACTTGGAAATTTTTAAAAAATTCTGGACACTTTAGGACTAATATTCATTAGAACAGTTCAATATACCTTTACATTTCTAGAAAATTCTGGTGTATTCTGAAACTTTATAAAAAATTTGGGAACCTATAAGAACATAATGAAATATTCTGAAATTTTCTAGCTTATGCTAAGAAATTCTGAAACATCCTGGAACATTCTATCAAATTTTAGAAATCAACGAAAAATCTCGAAAATTTTAGAATATTCCTTGCTAAACAATTCTAGATAAATTAAGATTATGCTCTAAATCTCTGAAACATTTCTAAGCATTCCAAAAGCATATGAAGCATTTCAGTACGCCTGGAACCTTTTAGAAAGTTCTGAAATATTTTGGAACTTTCTAGAAACATTTCTGGAGACCATAAGAACATTTTAAAACCTTCTGATATTTTCCACAAAATTACAAAATAATTCAATTTTGGAACATTATAGAATGTTCCAGAAAATTTGGAACTAATTAGAACGTTCAAAATCATTTAAAATTTTGAAACATTTTGAATCCTGGAACGACAATTTTGGAAATTTACTAAAATTCTGGAACATTTTGAAATTTTCTAGAAAATTTTCCGACACCTGGAATTTTCAGGAAAATTCTGGAATATTCTAAAAAATTTGAGAATATTCTTGAAAATTTTGGAACATTTCAGAGTACATATACTAAAAACACTTAGCAAATTCCAGAACATCTGACACTTTCTAAAAAGTTCTAGAATATTCTAGAAAAGCTTCTGGGACCATTTAGAACATTTTAAAACATTCTAAAGTTTTCTAAAAAATTCCGAAACGATCTAATATTCTAGTAAATTTCATCATAGAAAATCTGGAATTTTCTAGAAACTTATGGGAAATTCTAGAACGTTCTAAAAATTTTTTGAGCAATCCGAAACCATCAAAAAGCCCTGGAACATTACAATTAACTTGGAATTTTCTTGAAAATTCCGGTTTATTCTGAAAATTTCTTGAACGTTTTGGGAGATTATGAAACATTCTGAAATTTTCTAGCATATCCTAAGAAATTCTGAATTGTGCTGGAACATTCTAGCAAATTTTAGAAATCAACGAAAAGTCTAGAAAACTTTGGAATATTCTAAAACTTGCCAGGCAATTCTGGTACATCTAAAATTTTATAGAAAATTCGATAAAATCCTGGAAAATTTTAGAAAATTAATATTATTCTTAAAATTTTTGAAACATTCCTAAGCATTCTAGAAGCACATGAAGTATTCCAGTATACCTTGAAACCTTCTAGAAAATTCTGAAATATCCTGGAAATTTCTAGCAAAAATTCTGGAGACCTTCAGAACATTATAAAACCTTCTGAAATTTTCTAGAAAATTCCAAAACATTCTATTACATTTTGGTCGAAACATCGCTGGTCAAAACATTCTAAAAATCCTGGAACTTTCCCTTACATCTAGAATTTTTTAGAAATTCTGGCGTATTCTGAAACTTTAGAAAATTTTGAAACCATTTAGAACATTCTGAAATATTCTGAATTTTTTTAGAAAATGCTAGGATATTCTAGAAATTCCAAACATTTTGGAAATTCACTAAAATTCTGAAATATTCCGAAACTTTCTAGAAAATTCTCAAATGCCTGGAATTTCAGAAAAATTCTGGAACATTCTAGAAAATTTGAGAGTATTCTAGAAATTTTTGGAACATTTCGAAGTATGCTAAAAACACCTGGCACATTCCAGTACACCTGGTATTTTCTAAACAGTTCTAGACTATTTTGAGGCATTCTAGAAAAGCTTCTGGAACCTTTTAGAACATCCCTAAACATTGTGAAGTTTCCTAGAAAATTCCGAAATGATCTGAAACATTCTAGTAAATTTCCAAAGATCATAGAAATTTAAGAAAATTCTGAACCAATTGGAACTTTCTTTATTCTAGACAATTCTGAAACATTTTAGAAAATCTGGAATTTTCTTCTTGAATTCTTGAATAATCCGAAACCTTCAAAAAGCCCTGGAACATCACAATTAACCTGGAATTTTCTTGAAAATTTTGGTATATTCTGAAAATTTCTAGGCTATTCTTGAACGTTTAGAAAAATTATGAAACATTCAGAAATTTTCTAGCATAACCTAGGAAATTCTGAAACGTCCTGGAACAATCTAGAAAATTTTAGAAATCAATAAAAACTCTAGAAAATTTTGGAATATTCAAAAACTTGCTAGGCAATTCTGATACATCCAAAATTTTATAGAAAATTCACGAAAATTCTGAAAAATTCTAGAAAAATTAAAATTATTTTTTAAATTTCTTAAACATTCCTAAGCTGGTACGCCTGGAACCTCCTAGAAAGTTCTGAAATATTCTGAAACTTTCTAGAAAAAATTCTGGAGAGCTTGAGAACATTCTAAAACCTTCTGAAATTTTCTAGAAAATTTCGAAACATTCTATTGAATTTTGGAACATTATAGAATATTTTAGAAAATGTTGAACTAATTAGAACATTTAAAATCCTGGAGATTTCTGAAAAATTTCGAAAAATCTGGTCGAAACAATCTAAAAAATCCTGGAACATTTCAATACATGTGGAATTTTCTAGAAAGTTCTGGTATATTATGAAACTATAGACAATTCTGAAACATTTTAGAATATTCTAAAACATTCTGAGTTTTTTGTGGAAAATGCTAGGACATTCTAGCCTGGAACATTTTAGAAAATTTTGGAAATTCACTAAAATTTTGGAACATTCTGTAATTTTCTAGAAAATTCCCAAACACCTGGAATTTTCATGAAAATTATGAAATATTCTAAAAAATTTGAGAATATTATTGAAAACTTTGGAAAATTTCGAAATATTCTAAAAACACCTAAAACATTCCAGTACACCTGGAATTTTTAAAAAATTCTAGAATATTTTGAAACATTCTACAAAAAAATCTGCAACATTTTAGAACATTCCAAAACCTTCTGAATTTTTCTAGAAAATTCCGAAACAATCTGAAACATTCTAGTAAATTTCCAAACATTATAAAAATTTAAGAAAATTCTGAACAAATTAGAACTTTTAAAATCCAAGAAAATTATGAAACATTTCGAAAAATGTGAAATTTTCTAGAAAATTATGGAAAATTCTAGAACATTTTAAAAAAATCTGGAATATTCCGAAACCTTCTAAAAGCCCTGGAACATTCCAAAAACCTGGAATATTCTTGAGAAGTCTGATAAATTCTGCAATTTTCTAGAAAATTCTTGAGTCTTTTAAAACATTTTGTAACATTCTGAAATTACAAAGAAAATCTTTGGAACATTCCTGGAACATTCTATACAATTTTGGTTATTCAAGAAACTTCTTGAAAATTTTAGCTTACACAGAAACCTGCTAAACAATTTTGGAACACCTGAAATTTTAAAGGAAATTCGAGACAATTGTGGATCATTCTAGAAAATTTAAGATTATTCTTTAAAATCGAGCATTCTTAAAACACATAGAACATTTTAGACGTTCTGGATTATTCTGAAACTTTTTAGGAAAAATTATGGAAACTTTAAGAACATTCTAAATCCTTCTGAAATTTTCTAATAAATTCCCAAACATTCTAAATCATTCTACTTAATTTTGGAACACTATAGAACATTCTGCAAAATTTTGAGCTCATTAGAACTCTCAAAATTCTACAAAATTTTGAAACATTTTAAAACACCTGGATTTTTCCAGAAAATTCTAAGAAATTCTAGAATATTCTTAAAAAATCTAATTTATATATTCTAAAAATTGTGGAACGTTCCAATACACCTGGAATTTTCTAGAAAATTCTCTTATATTCTGAAACTTTCTAGAAAGTTTTGGAACCTTTCAAAACGCTTAGAAACATTCTGAAATTCTCTGAAAATTCCATAAAATTCTGGAATATTCTGAAACTTTCTAGAAAATTCTAGAACACTTGGAATTTTCTAGAATATTCTAGAAGATTCGAGAACATTCTTGCAAATCCTAGAACAATCCAAAGCATTCTAAAAACATTCCAATCTACCTCGAACTTTCTATAAAATTCTGAAATATTCTAAAACTTTGTAAGAAAAATTCTGGAAGCTGTTCGAACATTCTAAAACCTTCCGAAATTTTCTAGAAAGTTCCGAACTTCCTAGTAAATTTTCAAACAAACAACATTTAAAATACTGGAAAGTTCTGAAATATTTCGGAACATCTGTAATTTTGTAGAAAATTCTACGAAGTAGTAAAAAATTTTAAACAATTTTGGAACATTCTGCTGGTCTGCTCGACTGAACGAAACAAGGCAAACCATAACGCGTTTAGACAGGCTTTCTCTGTGAGGTGGCGCCCAAATTTATTTTATTAAGTTATTGCGGTACACATTACCAAACGCCACATTACCAAACTGAGCTTTAGGCAAAGATTACTACTCTCATTTATTGTGTGAAAATTCTAAAAATATTATTCTGTGCGCATATGGTAAACCTGTGTTCAACTGGCTGAAAAATCCTGTGACTAATTTCAAATTAGTGAAGGATTGTAAACACTTCATCAATCTACATTACGCCTGCAATAATGTCACGGTTAAGTGGATTTTGTGCACGTTTAACCTTTGATGGCAATTGAATTGCTTATTTATTAGCTAACATAGGTTGACTTGTGAAATCTAATGCTCCTGAACTGTCTGCTCCCTTACCCTTGCTTTTCAATGTTAAGAAGACAGTGCAAGATTTTATAATAAATGAATCAAGACTAAGATATGATTAGAGTTTATTTGTAGCTTTATTAGTGAGCACGTACATCCTTTGCCAAAAAAGGAAGCGAATATAATATATTTAAATTACCATTGCAATCAATTTCCACCTCTAACGAAATATTTAATGCGAATCACCAAAATTCTGATCGTTAATGTGGGTTTTGCTAAAGATGATCAAAGACGACCTAATTAAGGTCGTCACTCAATATTGGAACCGATGTATCCATCAGCCTAGTGACTCCCAGATTATTGCACTCGTATACCTTCCAGTTCATTAGTCTCATGGTATTAGATGATGCGAACTCCTTTACTCAAACGCTAAATGCTAGTATCACGCAGAACACTGCTATTTCCACTCACTCGCATGGGTTGAGTTAAACTCTAACAAAAGTTAATCCTAAGATTTTACACGCGAAACTGACGATTATTCACACCATCCCTTACGGTTAGGCTCTCAATTTTACTACATCCCAATCATTTGAGATTCTCGACTTAACAATATGAAACCAAGTCTAATGGGCTAACGAATAGATAAAACAGAAGTGGTTTAAGCTAACTTATTCGGTTATCTATATGCAGCTTACGCTTTACTAGTTCTAAATAATATAAAAATCTATAAGACATATAAGACCCGGATTGGAATATCATCTACACATTTACACAGAAAACAAATTTTCACGTGGGAAATATGGAAAAATGCAATTTTCCGAAAATCATTACAAACTTTGTATAAAATCGGTTTTTAGAATATTTTACCAGAATGTGGATGGTTCCCCATTCATATTCAACGTATAGTGCCTATTCAACGATAGCGCTGAAATTTTTTTTCCAAGTTTCTTGTGGGCAATCCGGAAAATTACATTTTCCGAAAATTATTGGAAGATCTGTATCAAAACAACCTATAAAATGTACCTATATCTAACGTTGGAAAAAGTTAAGTTCAAAATTCTCGTGGGAAATCTGAGAAAATTCTATTTTTCAAAAATTAGTTGAAACTTTGAAGAAAATCAGCCTGTATGCTATCACGTCTGGATGTGAATTACATTAGTGAAATTTGTCAATAGCTATCGCAAAAAAAATGCTATGATCGATTTCTCTTTGGGAATATGGGAAATTCGATTTTCTTATATTTTCTACGAGAAACTTGTACTGAATTACTTTTACCGTGACAGCTATTAACAAATCGCATCAATCCAATCCATCTCGAGACATAACATTCCAACAAAAGCTGATTTTATATCAAATACCTACACAACATAATAATTTGAAATATTTTTGGATTCCTCGAGTTTGCCACAATTTTCGACGAGACTTTTTTAACAAATCTAGCCCCATTGCTAAATTTGTTTTGAATTATCAGTAATGATTATAGTTAGACCAATATCTATCAAAAACTCTTGACTATCAGGTTTAGCAAAAAAATCTATTTCGGTATTCTATTTCGCTGTTGCTTTACGTAGTGGCTTGTAACGTTTATTTCTTAAAGTCAACCAGAAAATTTGTAAATGTAGCCGATACCATAATAGGTGACATTGATAATGTTTTGGTTACTTTAGGAATAACTAATTAGGTTTAAAACAAAACTCTCGCCATTATTATCCCTATAGGATTGCTAGGAAAAATCCCACCAACTCTTATTTAACATTGATTTAGTAAACTGGTGTGTCTGCAAGGGAATTGAGCAGCTGAAAGAAAGCCGCATGTCACAATTCAAAAAACCGTTATTTTGGAATCTTCTGGTCCTCGAGTGGGACGAGCGAGAAAAAATATTTAAGTGTAAAACGAAAAGGGCATAAAATTCAAGACAAACCTCACGCGTCTGAGTGAACGTGTGCAATTTGTCGTAATATCAAATAAATATCATTGAATTGGTAAAAATAATATATGAATTCGGATTAACTGATAAAATATTTAAGATACAAAATTTAATCCGGCCTCTCAGAATAGGTGTGAAGAACCCGACCTATCAGAATCAAACCCAACTATTTAAATGCATGTATAGTCTAGGCCCATCTCTAACCAAAAAATATAACAACTTCCAAAAATCTAGAAGATAGTGACCTAGGAAATTTGATTCAAAGGTCGTACACAAGGGGCCACATATTTTTATAAGATAAGTGGAGGATACTCGCGGATCCTATTTAATCACCAAATATAAGAACTTCCAAAAATCTAAACGATAACTGGCATCGTTTAGGCATGTTCCTAATCTTTCCCAAATATCGTACCGGAGTGGCCACATATTAAAACGATTAGTTATTAGTAACTTCAAAAAACCTAATAAATTTAAAGCAGGCTCGTTCCAAACCCCCCTTTGAAGAATGATTTACATTCAAAGCATGCAGATGTCAAATGAAAAATTCGTTTTGTTTACACATAAAAAATCAATTTAAACAAAAAACGTCATAAACTAATACAACCTTATTTTATGTAGTTATTTATTCACGCTTCGACGATTTTACAGAAAAAATTTGGACATTTGGGTACGATTTGTAGGCCAGATTGAAAATTTTTCAAAATCAAATTTAGTATAAATTTAGCTATAGCGCGGCCCCGACACATATTCTAAGTTAGTGCTATTGGTGCTATAAAAATATGTGGCCAATTAGGTACATTGCGCGAGATTGAATAATTTATTAAAATTAAATGTTAGGGTTTCTCAAACGGCAATCCGGGATTTCCCGGTTTTCAATTTATTTAGTGTTAGTAGTCTTTTAGCTAAAATCCGCATAGAAAATTTAGGGATTCTCAAACTGAATTCTGGGATCTCGTTTTCTGTATCAAAATTATGACCGGGAAAACCCGGGATTTCAGTATACTCGTTTAACTATATATCGGCTTAGGAATAATATATTACAGTAAAACTTCGGTTTAAGAGCCTAATTGGGGATTATCCTGTTTCTGATTTCCGATTGCCCTTAGATTAGGATTAGAATTTAGGATGTTTAAATATCCCTTGTAGAAGTTTATCTATCAAAATAATTTTCAAGTCAAATTCAGGCCGATTAGCAATGAACTTGGTTATTTATTAACCGATTATAATGAAATTCGATTTGTATCATGGAAATATGATTCTAAAATGAGTTTTAGAGGATGTTCCAATTAGGAAGGAACTTGACCGTTTTTAAACCGATTATGATAAAATTCAAGATTCGGGAAATGGGATTCTAACTTGAGTTTTAGATGAAGTGGTGTAATATGGTCAGTTATGAATGAACTTGGCTGATTATTAACCTATTATAATAATTCCTGATTTGTACCATTAAAATAGGTAAACAACAATAAGTTATTATATTTACTTTTATAGAGGCGATCTTTCGGTCATATTTACAAATTTTTTTAAGTTTAGTTTCGAATAAACCCACTTATCTGTCCTCACTAAATTATCGTCCATTTTTAGGCTAGAGAATATTCTTGCCTTTTTAAAAAACAGATAGCTATTTGGGAAAGTTCTTTGGACTAGATTGAAAAAAATTGTAAAACCAAATTTCGAATAAATGTACATATATAGGACGGTGCACATCTATTCTAAATCACTTATCAAGTCATTTAGATTTCTGAAAGTTGTTATGTTGTTTTAGTTAGAAGGGATCCCCGACTTTTTTTTGTAAATTTAAATTTAATTGAATTGCAATTTAGTTGCTGGTATCAAAATATATCACATAAAATCAAGAAGCAATTTTGGAATTACATACATATGTCGTAAAAACTAACAAAAAAACTTAAAAATGAATTTGATGTTCTCTGGCGATATTTCTATTTTTTTTTTTTTTCATGTTAACCAATGTATGTCATTTAACAGTTTATTTATTTATTTATTGTACTTTAACAATAATTTAGTATTAAAAGGAAAAGCACAGATGGAAACAGAGTAAACGGATGTCAGTTGATTGAATCCGGTTGAAGCGTTGCTCGTGTAAATATTTCTTGTTCTCTTAGATTATGATTATACACAATTATTAATATTTGTAGGCTCCGCTTTAATGGAAAAAGCCAAAAACTTTGGAAGGGACAACAACACTGAGAGAAATGATTCGTTGGCATGAGGTTGCGAGAAAATACTTTACATTACGATGAACGAAATGTAGTTGCTACAACATAATTTCGATAGCACTAATTGACATGAGATTGGTACAAACAATCTACGGTATATCCACTAATGCACAGATAAGCCAAATAAAATAAATTTTTCGGGTAATTTAAGCGAAGAATGGAGGCGATTCAAACAGGCGTTTGAAATTTATTTAACCAAAAGTTCGGATAAGAGAAAATGTGCTCTTTTCTTAAACACAATGGGGCAACAGGCGATATAAATATACAACAATTTTATATTCAAAGATGGAGAAAAGGAGTCATACGAGGAAACAATTCGTCAATTTGAGGATTATTGTAATCCCAGAAAGGACACAGTGTGTTCCAGATTTTTGTTCTACACGAGGAATCAACAAGAAGGTGAACCATTCGATGACTTTTTAACACACATACAAAAAATGTTAAGGGATTGTGAATTTGGCTCATTGATGCGAGATCGAATTGTACTAGGGGCGTCGGATAGAGATCTACAGGAAGCGATGGTCAAGAAGGATGACCTAACCTTAAAAAAAGCAATAGAATTCTGTCGAGCGGAAGAAATTACTAAAAAAACAAATAAGGTGCGTACTAACAAATAAAGCAGTATCTGAAATTAATTCACATAAAAATAATGTTACAACAAATAAATGTGTAGAGCAATCATACATCAAAGATATGCCCAATAAACAAAGAAATAATTCGTGTAAAAGTTGTATTCGAATGCATGAATTCGGGAAATGCCAAAATAAAGGTAACAAATGTACAAATTGTGGAAAATGGAGCCATACGTTTGACGTGTGGTCACAAAAAATCGGATAATGTTGACGAAGCGAGAATTCAAAGTTAAAATTTTGAAAAAAGTATTGTTAATGATATGTATCTGAGCTCGTTAAGTTCAAATAAAATAAGTAGATGGTATGAAAATATAAAAGTTGAGAACACAGTTGTAAATTTTAAAGTAGATACGGGTAGTGACGTCAACAATTTTCCATTACGATGATTTAGAGATATAGAAACTAATTCTAACCTAAAAAATTTAATATCACTATAAAAGCTTATGGCTAATTTGTTATCGAAACCATAGGTAGAATAGAATTAAAAGTAGAATTAGACAATAGAAAATTTAATGAAGAATTCATTGTAGTAATGGGCGAGACAACACCTATTATTGGTTTATCGATGGTAAATCGGAAACATTAGTGAAGTAACGTCTGACAGGGAGAATTTTATCCGAAATGTATGGTGACATTTTTAATGGTTTGGATAGTTTTCCAGATTTTTACAGAATACAATTAAAAGCAAACTCGATTCCGATATCCAGTCCCCCTCATCGAATTCCCATAAAATTAAAAGACAAAGTCAAAATGAAATTAAATCAAATGAAAGATTTTAACATAATATCCAAAGTCGAGAGTCCAAATCAGTGGGTCAGTAAAATGGTGGTAATAGAAAAATCTGACAAAACATTAAGATTGTGCCTCGATCCTAAACACTTAAATGCAAATATTATCAAAAATTATTGTGTAATTCCGAGTTTATCAGATTTGTGTGCTCAATTAAGTGGAAAACGAATTTTTAATGTGTTGGACTTAAAGGAAAGCTTCTGGCAGATTCAATTAGACAAACAGTCAACAGAGCTTTGTACATTTAGTACACCATTCGGGTGTTATAAATTTAACAGACTCCCATTTGGAATAAACATAGCATCTGCGGTATTTCAAAAGTACAACATGAAAAATTTCGGTGATATAAAGGGTGTTTACGTTTACATCTCCTAAGTTCAGCTACTTCGATTGAAGAGTATGATCAAATTTTAGAGACAATTGTTAATAGAGCGATTCAATGTGACATAATTTCAATACAAATTAGAAATGGTGAAATATTTTCAGAAAAAGGGAGTAGTCCTGACCCAGAACGTATCAAAAGCATCAATAAGTATAACATGCCTGCAAGTAAGAAAGATTTGCAGCGGAACTTGGGAATGCTCAATTATTTGAGAAATTTCATACCGAACTTTTCGGATAAATCTGGTCCATTGAGAGAACTTCTAAAAACCAATTCAGAATGGTATTGGTTGCCAATTTACACAAATGTAGTTAATGAATTCAAACAAATCATTACTAACACCCCAGTGTTGGCTAATTTTGATGCCAACAAGGAGATTCTCATTCAGACAGACGCTTCGAAAAATGGTATCGGGTGTTGTCTAATGCAGGAAGGAAAACCTGTCTGTTTTGCTTCAAGGAGCCTAAATCCGGCAGAGATCAATTATGCGCAAATAGAGAAAGAATTTTTAGGATCATAGGTCACTCAGTTAAAAAATGATGAAAAGTATCAATGAATCACATTTCGGAATTTGTAAGTCTATTGCTAGAGCAAAAACTATGTTCTATTGGCCCAATATGGAGTCAGACATAGAAAATGATGTTAAAAAATGTAGAGTCTGTGAAAAGTATCAGAGTTCCAATATCAAACAGGAAATGATTTATCATGAAGTGCCCATGTTATTTTTTTTTTTCGCTGGCGCTACATCCCATAGAGGGATTTGGCCGCTTTACCATTTCAAAAAGTAGGAGCCGATATTTTAGAGTTGAGCAATAGAAAATACCTAGTCTTGGTAGATTATTTCTCGAAATACATAGAATTGAAGTTAATGGAAAACAAAACGGCTCACGAAATCATCAAACAGTTAAAGCAAATATTTTCTACTCAAGGAATTCCACAAACATTTATTTCTGACAACGTACCATTCAATAGTTTTGAATTTAAAAGATTTGCAAAGGAATGGAACTTCAATCTTATAACATCCAGTCCCAAATACCCTCAGTCCAATGGTCAAGCTGAAAAAGCTGTAGGCATATTCAAAAATTTACTTCGAAAATCTATAGAAACAGAGACAGATATATAGATATTTCTTTTAGAATATCGAAACACACCGGTAGCAGGTTTGAAAGAATCACCAAACGAAATTTTATTTAGTCGTTTAACGCGTTTGCGAGTTCTCATCTCAGACAACTTGCTGATTCCAAAGATTGTTCCTAATGTTCGTGAAGATTTAACCTCATTGAAGCATAAAGTTAAAAAATATTATGATAAGTCTGCTCGTTACATTTCAAATAATTGTGGCGATAAACGAATTAAATTAGCGATTTAAATGAGTGAGTCGCTACAAATATGTTGTTGGAATATTCGTATTACAAAGTGAATAGGACATTATATGAGAAGAAGGTGAATTCACTATTATTACCTAAACAACTACAAACAATTCTGCAATATTTGATGGAATTTAGGATAGAAAAAATTATTCTCAGCTTTTCATGTCCCTTTATAGTTTTTATTTGAAACTTATCTCGATATTTAACGAAATTACGATGACTGAATTGGTATCGGGATAATTACCTTTTCGATTAGTCCAAACGAATTGCGTTTGTGACAAACTATTAAGCGAGAATTGTATTTTTGTAGTTTGGTCGTAGCTACCTAATGAGTAGGTTGTACTTTTGAGAACGAAATCGAACAACCAATATAATTGAACTCAAGTAAAGGAGGGTTCTCATTTTTCAGAGTCGACAGTCGATACATTTATATTGACTCTGGGGTAAAGTAAAGGGCAGGATGGGGGAGGATATTTCTACTTTTTCCTTAATACAACTAATTTGGTTAAATGAACTGGCAACAATCCTACTCGGTTGGAGAAAACAACTAAATGCGGTTTTGTCAACTACTTCTAATTATGTAGTAACCGAAATAGAACTGCACTAACCGTGCAAAGAAAGTTACTTTAATAACCAAGTCTATTATTATAATCGATCAGTGGTCACGACAACTATAATATATAATATTCCTAAACCAATAATCGATTAACTCAACCGAATGATCGCTAAGCTCAACCGATGGTCGGTCATGTAAACAGTATATTTCGTTCGTTCTAAAAGCTAATTCCTTTAGGCTAACTAAAAAGGGTCTGTTACAACTTCTTTTTCAGTTCTGATAAACAACAAAAAGAGATTGTCGTAAAGTTTAATTAAAATGTACACAAGACTGAATAATCCGGTAGGGCAATTGATTCGGTTGTCGCAAACGTTTAGTTCTCTGGGTTATAAAATTAAAATTTACCACTGCAGAGATTTTAAATTTTTGCTACTCTAAATATGAGTTTTTGGAACTGTAATTAACGTCCTCGACTAATTCCACACATTTCTGAGAGAATACATTTTTACTTGGAAATTACATAAGCTGTATATAGCCCATAAATTCTGTACCAAAAATTTAAAACCCGTAATTGAGCTCCAGTTGCCATTTGAACATTTTTATTAGGTATGCTTAAGGTTTAGAATTGTTGTTTACAATTTTGTTCTTAGTATAATTTTATGCATTAGCTTCAATACCTTTGAGTTAAATTGGTCTACCCATCATACTTTGTATCGTCCAAATAAGGTTGAATTACTTCTCCGAAATCAATGTTTTTTTATTAAATCTGAAAATATTATATTTTTTGTAATATTTCCTAACCTTATAAATGCGAATTTAATTAATTTCATTTCATTACAAGAACCAATCTTAAACCATTGGAATGGTAAAATTTTGTTCTTGGTATGCGATAAAATAATCTTTCTTAGAAAGTGATAGGCGCACAATAATTGCTCAATTCAGGTTGTGTTTAGCAACATCAATAAGTTTATTTGTGTATCAAATGTGGGATTTAAATGCCTTGAGAGGAGTTAAACACAAGTCAACATCGTACACTCAACAAGAAAAAATATTTTATAAACAAAAGTATAAAAAAAAAGTTACACCGTTTAATCCAAACAATTTCTAAGTGGGTACAGGCACCACAAATAAAAAATATTTATAAATGTCAAAGTGGAAGAGAATAATCACTGCATTTTCACAATGGATCACCCTCATTTTTTGTTTATGAATTTAAAATTAAAAAAAAAAAAATTGAAAATTTAATTTAAGTTGATGAAAGTAACCAAGATTTTTATTTTTTATTTTTTCGTAAAATTAAATGTCCTTAAGCAGAATATTGTTTAATTCATTTTGTCATCCGTTATTTTCTCGTTTTGATATTTTTCCCTCATAGACTTTAAGTCTGTTTAGAGACGAAGAGGAAGCGCTGAACATTATTATAATACAATATACGAGCAAAAAAAAAAATAGGAACATGAATGTCAAATCCAAACGATTGTTTTTTTTTTTTTTTTTGTTCTGAATACTGTCCTCCTATCTAGATCAAAAAGCCGGAAGCAGAATTTAGTAAAAAAAAAATGGTAAAGCATTTTCTGCTTTGGTTCTGTTTTGTTCTTTTTAATTTTAATTTTATCAAAATACTGTGCAGACAGAAACACACTGAATAAATTCTTATAATCGTTCATGTTATATAAATTTCAAGTTTTTAGCGAACACAAAAGGAACAAACAGAAATATTTTTTTTTTTATATTATAATCTCGATATGTTTCTCACCCAATTAATGTAGTTTCTTATTCCTTCTTGCCATGATTGATTCAAAAAAATAAAAAAATAAAAAATTGAAGGAAACGACGAGCAAAAAAAACTGATAACAATTTTTATTATTATTAAACCAAAGCAAAAAAATAAATTTTAATTTTGCCCCGAACTGTGAATATGAACGATCGTGATTTTTTATTTTTTTTTTGTGTGTTTTTTAAACAAACAATTTATTTTCTTAAAATTTCCAAAAAAAAAAAAAATCTTGATTTCAATTTTATTATTATACATGATGTTAATAATACCTCGTCAAAATTTAATAAAATTAGCCCTTTGGCAATGTATCTGTTGCTTTGCGTCTGAAAATATTATGTGTATAGTATATAGGTATGGAACAAATATGGCGATGATACATTTTGGTGTAAGCGGCCAATATTTTTGATTTCGTATTTTGTGTACGTGCTGATGTGTTTACGTAGACAATTACAATTATTGTTAGGCGCTAACGGGTACACTTCGTGATTTTACGATTTAATAGGTCATGAAACATTTAGCATTGGAAAGAAATTAAATTTGATGTTTGCAAGTTAGGTATATAGAATCATCATCAAAACTATCCATTAAAAAAAGCTTTTTATTGAATATTTGACCTGAAAGTTTATGTAAAAAGTAAAATTTGATTATTAAAAATAATTCCTTTGTTTGTTCATCAAGCTATTTTAATTTCATTTTATCATTATCTTCTAATTTAAACTATTTTTAAAGTGTATTCTTTAATTTAGGTCGCACAGATTTGTATGTATAAAAATCTAAGTGTCAAACAAATATTGCCCAAATCAATAAAATCTCGGTATTAGTTCAAAACCGTTGTCAGCCGCGTATTCCATTATTTTTATTTGTTTTTGTTTTTGTAGGGAGGGTAAAACTCTCATTTGCGCTGTGCCAGACTCTTATCGACTAAAAACCCCTCCCCCTCTCCTCAAAATGACTGGGATCGCAATTTTTGCATTATTTCAGCCGCTGGATGTCCATTGTCAATTTGTCCTACTCAAGTATTAGGTCCTCCTTGGCCTTCTTCTTTGGAGTCCCTCCTAGCACCGCCACTATATGTTTCGCCATCAAGGTAGCAGGTGGCATGTTGGCTATTACGAGAACAGCCTCCTTGTATACTATCCTATAAGCACTGCATACACGTAGGGCAATGGTACGCGCTTTAGTTGTTTACGAGCCTTGGCTACGTCTAAAGCTCGGATCCAGATAAGTGCTCCATAAAATATTATGGATGTAACCATCGATGCGAGTAGCCTCCTCTTTCCTGCACTTGGTCCCCCTGCATTGGGCATCAGTCGGACAAGGCCTGTTGTTATCCTAGTCGCCTTTATTGCTATTTGCCTTATGTGCTCTTAAAAGCCGCGTCGATAATCCAGCCATACCCCCAGGTACTTAATTCGCGTCGTCGGTGTAATTAGAATTCCCTCAACATTGAAGGTAAATGAGTGAAGGGATCTTCTACTTGCCATTACCACTACTTCAGTCTTTTCCGGAGCCAACTGCAGCCGATGGTTATAAAGCCATCTGGAGATCACTTCCACTGAAGCTTCTACACGCTCCACTAGCTATTGTTCGTGTTTTGCCGAGACGACCAAAGCCAGATCGTCAGCGTAGCCTACCAGATTAGCACACACGGGTAGAGAAATTCGGAGTACTTCATCATACAGAATGTTCCAAAGCGTCGGTCCCAAGACCGAACCCTGAGGTACACCGCTAGTGATTCTCATCTGCTTGACTGTGCCTACTACCTCCATTATGATTCGCCGCTCACTCAGATGGCTTTATAACATCTTCCTAAGATATGGTTTGGTTCGCTCACCAATACCACATCAACCTGCTTTTTATTAGCGGTGGCAAATAGGAGGTCCTGGTCCGGTCTACTGCGATGTGTATTAAGCTGACTCAAGCGCATGTCATGTTGCTAACTCTCCTGTCTTTGATGCTAGTGTATTTACAGGCGAGCTTGCCCCATTCGTACTTTTAATCTCAACATGAGTGCTACGATGCGACTCTTCACAGACCTTTCTCTTGTGGCCCTTCTTCTCGCAGTTGAAGCAGAGGGTACTCCGATCGGGCCCCCTTCAATTCCTTGCTGTATGCCCACTCCCCCAGCATCTACAGCAACGGCGATCCTCAATGCGCATCTGTATCCGGCAAGATACCCATCCGATCCTGATGCGCCTTCTATCTGCCAGCTGCTTTGCCCACTGTTTGGGCAATTTAACGGTTGCGTTCTTCGCTAGCCGAATTGATGTGACAAATATCTCATCGGCATCCACATCTCCAAAAGCCGCCTTCACATCCTGCTTTACTTCAAAAACGTTTGTTCCTTCCTCTAGGTCGCGTATATGCATCGCTGCCATTTGCGTCTGGTGCACCGCTGTTACTCCACCTACTTTTCGGCAATTGCCTCTTTCAAAATGTTGGCCTTATTCTCACCACCCTTCACTTGGATCATAAGATCGTCTGCCTTTGTCTTTCTGATAGAAGTTATTTTCACTCCTACGCCTTTGATGTCGACCCCAGCTTTCACAGTTTTCAGTAAGTCAGCATACGCCTGTCCTTCTACTTTAACTATAACAGTTTCCTTTCTGTTTTTCCATTTGCCTTTTCGCTGCCTGCTTTCTCTAAATTTCTCAGCCTCCTCCTGCTGTGGAGCGTCTAGGTTAGGGTTGTCATCTCTCCTTTCGACGTCCAATTGTTCAACGTTCCTCTCCCTGCCAGCGCAAATAATGACACTCACTCCGCTGTCAATAAAACAACACTCCATTAATTTACCCAGCCTTAATGTGTTAATAGTGTTTGTGAAGAGGCTTAGTTCTTTCCATTCCTTGGCGGTGTTTCTTATTTTCTTGGCCAGCCCGATGAGCTGTTCTTCCAGGGCATTTACATCCCTGATTCAAACAACCCACCAGCAATATAGGCATGCCGTCACCCGCTCCAGTCTCGCCTTCCAGCATAATTGTATCCGCACTTTGTATGATGGCAACATCTCCTATTTTAAGAGTTTGGGTATTTACCAGTCTCTGGAAGCCTGGCACCTGCTCGCCAAGTTTACGCATTTCTTGATCAGCTGGTTCACGTGGATCAATAATAATTACTCTCGTTGGGCAACTTTTCGTAATGCTATTGCGGCTGGTTTTAGTTACCCGAAACACCTTCTGCGGCCACTCCTCTGCAATAATCGTACTAATTTCCTGTGGCGTTCGCCGAGTGTATACGGCTAGAGAGTTTCTCGGTTTGTAGGTTTCTCGCATATTCCCTTGCACCTACTGTTTGTGTGGATGTCTCTTTTACGATTGCTACACCGATACGGTCATATTCCGTTTGAGTGGCGGCATCTTGTTGAAGCACCTTATGGACTGCATGGTCATGGCCCGTCCGTAGTTTCTTCTCTTCACTTCCAATCACCCGGCTGTTCCATGTCTGCATCAACTCACTATGGCTGTTTAGTTCATATCACTCACTCTCGACACCGCGTCCTTTATTTTATTCTTCGTTGTGGGGTTTGCCTTGACCAAAGCACTCAAAATGCTAGATTGTTTCTGTACTGCTAGGTTCTTTATGTCTTGGTTTTATTTGTGCTCCGGGCTTACTACCTCTAGACGACGTTGCAGCCCACTCCACGGTGCTATGTCCTGCTGAAGCGACTCATGATGTAGTGGGGATCTGTTGCCACTCCCCGCTGATATGTCTAGGAGCGAGTCATGGTGCGATGGGGATCTATTAGTAACCTTAGATCGTCCGAACACTGTCTGTACTCCATATTCTTTTCCAATAGTCATATCAGATGGTCTAGCCCGTTCACTCACCAGTAAGCTCTCATCATCTGAATTCGTTAAATTCACCATTGAGGTGGTGGCATCATTGAGGTGGTAGTTCTGTCTGCACAGCAGCCAAGTTCACAACGGTTGGGCATTGCGGTATTCGGATCTTGACGGTGTTGAGCCCGCTTGCTCACTCAACAAAACCGCCGGTACTGGGTTTCCAATTCCCTGCACCGAAATCGTTTGCTTCTCTTTCCCAACCATGATGAATTTTTGATCGGGGTGTCCATCCCCTAGCATTTTATACATACCGCCAGGATGCACATCAATAATTTTATAGGAAAACTTCGTTTGGTATGTTTGCCTCGTAAATAACACCACAACACATTTTTGTATAGTAAGTCTCAAGTTATTTAAATTCGACCACGTTTAAATATTTTCAAGATCAGATTGAAGCTTAATACAATTATCGTTAGTTTGAATGCGAAGTAAAGATTTTGAAGATATTAGCGTAATTTAAATATGTAGAAACAAGTTAGAAATGTCTGGCAGATCATTAATGAAAATAAAAAAGGGTAAGCCAGATTTAGCCAAAATTTATTTTGATATTAAACATTTTAATTTAACTTGTTGTATTCGCTCAATTATATGATCCTAACTTAGTGAGAATTTGTCTGCTAAGACCAATACTACAAAATTTTTAAAGTAACCTGCCATGATTAATCGTGCCGAAAGCTTTTTTGAAGTCGGTGTAAATTCAATCAACTTGACTACCCATATAAAAAAAATTAAAAACGAAATTAGAAAAATTTAATAAATTTGTAGCAGTAGAGTGTTTAGGGCAAAATTTTTGCTGCGGGGAACTTCATAGATAATTTGGTCTAGTTATTCAAAAAACTAACTAAAACTATGTATTTAATATTGAAATTGGCCTATAATTTTGCACGTTACTAGCATAATTTTTTTTTTATATCAAGCGAGGACCAAAGATGATGATCTTAGCTCAAATTACCAAATTTTACAAATTTATCGGTTTCTCCAATCGTGTTCTGTGCAACTTATACTTTATTGGGTCGCAGTAAGAGTTTTAGATTAAATTTCAACTTTTATATTTACTTCCTGCATGTAATACATTAACTTTATTAACCACGATACATAATTGTGATGTTATAAGCTCAAATGAAAATATTTAATGGATTTATAGTTGCCTCGCGAATCGTATTAAGTGTAGTTTATAACCCAACATTTTAATTTCAAAATTTATGTTTACTTCCTGCATCTAATACATTATCTGCGATTAAAAATTGTGATATTCTAACCCAAAAGATAAAGTTTTACTAATTCATTATTTCCGTGAATCGTTTTTAATGCAATTTATTATTCCTAATTTTTGAATAATCGAAATTGGGTAACAGCTAAAGTTTTCCAGAAACTAAAAACTTTATATTCACTTCCTGCATGTATACATTAACTGTGGTAACCAATCTTAATATTCAATGCTCAAATGATCATATTTTACGAATTTCTCGTTGTCGCAAATCATGTTTAGTGCAATTAATATATTTTCTGAATAATTTTTACTGAGTCGTAGTAGAAGTTTAGAATAAAGTCAAATCTTCTGTGATAAATAATTGTGATGTTCAAAGCTTGAAAGACAATATTTAATGAATTTATAGTTGTCACGAATCTTGTTAAATAAAGTTTATACCCCAATATTCTAATTTAAAATTCTATTTTCACTTCCTGCATGTAATAAATTAATTGTGATAACCACTTTTGATAGTATATGCTCAATTGACCATATTTTCGTGTTCAGGGGGAGTTTACAATTCTCATGTTTTTTGAATAACTTTTACTGGATCGCAGTAGAAGTTTAGAATAAATTTAAAACTTTCCTCATGTAATAACTTTTCTGTGAACAAGTTTGATATTCTAACTCAAAAACGTTTTACTAATTTACTATTTCCGTGAATCTTTTTCAATGCAATTTTTTATTTCTAATTTGTTTGAGTAATCGAAATTGGATAACTGTTAAAGTTTTGCAAAAACTTAAAACTCTATATTCACTTCCTGCATTTAATACATTAACTGCGATAGCCAATTGTGGTAGTTTATACTCAAATGACCATATTTTACGTATTTCTCGTTGTCACGAATCGTGTTCAGGCCAGTTTGCAATTCTGATGTTTTTTGAATAAATTTTACTGGATCGCAGTAGAAGTTAAGAATAAATTAATTTCTATATTCACTTCCAGCATCTAATACGTTATATGTGATAAATAATTCTGGTGTTCTTAGCTCGAATGCCGATATTATATCAATTGACAGTGGTCGCGTATCTTGTTCTGTGCAGTTTATAGCCCTAATACTTATAGTATAATACTACCTAAAGTATAATACTTTTAAGTCATCCATTTTCTAGTCGCATCAACATATTTAAAGATGCTATGAACATTCAATCAGTATTTTGAGGAACTGTATTTTTAAGTGAGTTAGGGTCAATAGTGATGAATTATCATCTTATAATCTAAACGGTAACACGATATTTGGCGCTTGTAATGATGTTTATAGGTCGGTTGTATTATGTCCACACGAATTATTAGTTAAAAGAAGTGTGTCTGATTTGATAATTTTTTTTTCGATTTTTATCGACTAAATAGACAAAATATATTAATAACAATAATGGCATACACAAAATTGTTTATTGGTTAATCAGAAAAACAAAGAGGCAGTTATTAATAATATATCTATAAAAAATTAGAAATAGCTTTCCCCCCGTACTTTACTTCAAAGTGTATTTTACCCCTACAAAAAACTGAGAACGTTGTTTGAGTTCAATATGTTCGTAGTTTGGTTTCCTATTGAAAAGTAAGGTGTACTCATCAGGTTATTTGTGTGGGCATAATACACACACAAATGAAGGTGTTCCTTGGTTTATTTTATTTAATGAATATAATTCGCTAGATCAGTACGTTCTGACTTGACACTTAATGTATTAAGTAGGAATTGTGTTTTTCTAATTTCGTAGTAGCTACTTGATGAGTAGACCTTACTTTTCAGTACGAAACTAAACTACCAACATATGAAACTCAAAGAGGGTACTCAATTTCACGTAAGGGTAAAATACACTTTGTATAGTCCTTGGGGTAAAATACGGAGGGGTTGTTATAAATTACACATGCATATATTGTTATATTTAAACAGCTTTCGCACATAATCTTATTTTAATGCCATGATGTTGGCGACAATGTATATGTAATAGTTAGAAGTATAATAATGAATAAAACTCTTCTCAGTGTGTTCTTAGATAGCAAAGCTAACAGTTGCGTTTTATTTTATTACCATAAAATTACAACAGGTTATGGGCCCAGGCACGTGGATTTGAGTAATAAATAAATAAATAAAACGTTTTGCTTTGTACGCGCATTTTTGTACATAGTGATAAATCGAACAATAAGTTAATAGAAAAGGAAATAGTTTTTTTTTGTGGTGCGTCGTGCATTTTTTTTAATACGTGTAGCGGGATATTGTAAAAAAAAAAAAAAAAAAAAAAAAAATGTCGAGCAGTGAAGCGTGGGTGTCAATTGATAAATTGAATGGCAGTGAAAATTACCACACATGGGCATATGTGATTCAAAATTTATTGGAATTAAACAATTATGAAAATTGTATTAAAACCGGAGAAAACGCCGAAACTGATGAAGAAAAATTGCGTAAAGCCAAGGCCCGTATTACTTTAAGTATTGACAAATCTTTATATCCACATATAGCTGGATGTACAACTGCGTATGATTTGTGGGCAAAATTGAAGCAATTGTTTGAAGATAAAGGCCTCGTTCGTCGAATTGGTTTGTTACGAAAACTAGTGACAACGCAATTTGAAAGCTGTGACTCAATGAGAGACTACGTTAGTCAAATATTTGATACGTCAAATAAGTTACATGGTATCGGATTCAGTGTTGATGATGAATGGCTTGCAAGTATATTATTGGCCGGTTTGCCTAGTGACTTTCAACCTATGATTATGGGTTTGGAAAGTAGTGGTGCAAAATTAACATCGGATTTGGTTCGATCGAAATTATTAGATACGGGTTTCAATGAGAAAGTATCACCATCAGCATTCTTTGGTAAACATAAACAAAAGGCGAAAGTCCAAAGTAACGTGAAATGTTTTAATTGCGGTAAGCGAGGACATATTTTAAAAAATTGTTACAGCAAAGAAGAATCAGAGCACTCCGGTAGTACTATAATTGATGAAAAGAAAAAGTCATCGAATAAAAGTGATGTAGCAAAAACGGGGTTTTTTGTGGCAACAACAGATACAGTATTTTTATCGAGAGACCACCGAGAAAATTGGTACATTGATAGCGGGGCATCACAGCATATGACCCCTTATGAAAATTTATTTGTCAAATTAAATTCGTCAAACGTATCGCAAATAACTTCGGCTAGCAAAGATAAAATTTCTGTCAAAGGCGCTGGTAACATAGCTGTGCGTATTAACGAAACAGAGATGGATTTCAATAATGTTTTATATGTACCTGGTTTGTCAGCAAATCTATTATCAGTCGCACAGATGGTTAAAAATGGAAATGAGTTAATTTTCAATAACGAAGGCTGTTAGGTTTTTAATCATCAGAAAGTGTGTATATCGCTGAAGTGAAGTCGGAAAATGGTATCTATCGGTTTCCGGTGCAATCGGTAAAATGTATGGCAGTAATGACAGATAATAAAAATGCCTTGTCATGGCATCGCAAATTGGGACATATCAATTTTACTGATCTCTGCAAAATGAGAAATGGTCTTGTAGATGGTATTGATTTCAAAGAATGTAATGAAATCGAAATAAAAAATTGTGTGGTTTGCAAGGAAGGAAAGCAGACACGGCAGCCATTTGCAAAAAAGTACAACACGAACAAATGACATCTTAAATTTGGTTCACTCAGATTTGAATGGTCCAATGGAAAATCGTTCAGTTGGAGGTGCTCGGTACATTTTAACGTTTATCGATGACCATTGACGGAAAATTTTTGTGTACTTTCTACGTGAAAAATCGGAAGTGTTCGATCGCTTTGTTGAGTTCAAATTGATGATTGAAAGGCAGACAGGCTAAAAATTGAAGGCTATACGCACTGACAATGGTACCGAATATGTGAATTCAAAATTTAGTGTTTAGTTAAAGAAACATGGTATTCAACATCAAAAATCCGTTGTATATACACCGGAACAGAATGGGATTGCTGAGAGAGCTAATCGTAAATTGGTTGAGAAAGCTAAATGTATGTTATTCGACGCAAAATTCGATGTATCATATTGAGCCGAAGCTGTTAATATGGCAGCGCATATCCTTAATTGTGCTGCAAATTCAGTTTTAGACACAATAACACCGGAAGAAGCATGGTCAGGAAACAAAGTGAATGTAAGTCATCTACAACTGTTTGGAAATCCAGTTATGGTACACGTGCCAAAACAAAATAGTCGTAAATGGGACAAAAAGTACAAGAAGATGCGGTCTTTGTCGGTTTTAGTGAGGGCGTAAAAGGTTATCGATGTATTGACCCAATGACTAAAGAGTTAAAGTTGAGTCGAGAGTTTCTTCCAAGAAAATGGTGTTGAGAAAGCAGTTAGTTTGGATGGTTCGGATGAAGTGAGGGTAAATGAGAGCAAATCTTCTCTAAATAAGTCAATAATCGATGAAAGTGACATAAACTTGAACAATGATGAAGATGTTCATTATCATTATGAATATGAAGACGCACACGATAGAAAATTTGTTCCAGAAAATGAGGTAACACAAGCTTCGGATTTGCGACGATCGGCGAGAATATACCTAAACCACGAACATTTGATGACTATGTAACCTATTCGGCACACATGACTCATGTAGATAAGGAGCCAACTACGGTCAGAGAGGCATTTAACTGCGACGAGGGTGAAATGGGGAAATCGGCAATGAATGAAGAAATCGGCTCATTAATCGAAAATGGTACTTACAAATTGGTTGACTTGCCAAAATATCGAAAACCAACTAAATCAAAATGGATTTTCAAAATTAAACGGGACGATAATGGTAATATTATACGTTACAAAGCTAGGTTGGTAGCCAAAGGTTGCTCCCAGGTACATGGTATCGACTATGGAGAGGTCTATTCACCTGTTGTAGTTCGATATTCTTCGGTTCGATTTTTGTTAAGCCTTGCAGTAAAAAACGGCTTAAAAATTGAGCAAATGGATGCTGTTACTGCGTTCTTGCAAGGGGATTTGTCAGAAGAGATTTATATGGAACAATCTGAAGGTTTCGATGATAATTCCAAACGCGTATGTAAATTGAATAAAACAATTTACGGTTTAAAGCAAAGCGGTCGTGTTTGGAATGGAAAATTGACAAAAATGTTAAAGACTTATGGTTTGAGGAAATCGGTTCACGATCCGTGTGTATTTTATGCCAATGATTTATTGCTTATGTTAACAATTTACGTTGATGATTTTTTGATTTTCTGGAAGGACGAAAATACGTTAAAGAAACTCAAACATGCCTTGAGTACTTCGTTTAAAATGAAACATTTGGGTACAGCAAAATCATGTATTGGTTTACGAATTATACAGAACAATGGTGTAATTACACTCGACCAAAAATCTTATATTTCGGATATTATTAAAAGATTTTGAATGGAAAATTGTAAATCTGTGTCATCACCAAGCGATACGAATCAGAAGTTATCTATTTCAATGTGTCCTCAAACAGAAGAAGAAAAGGCGGAAATGGCAAATATACCGTATATTGCACAAGGTTCGAGACCAGATATCGCATTTGCAGTTAATGACGTCAGTCGTTTTAATACAAACTATGGAAAACCGCATTGGACGGCAGTTAAACGAATTATTCGGTATTTAAGTGGTACATTGGATTACAAATTAAATTATACGACTTCTGATGTAAATTTTTTAACTGGTCATTCCGATGCTGACTGGGCATCAGATGTTGATAAGCGACGTTCATGTACTGGATATGTATTCGTACTTAGTAATGGTGCGATATCATGGAGTAGCAAACGTCAGGAAACAGTCGCATTGTCAAGCACGGAGGCTGAGTATATAGCGTTGTCTTGGGCTACTCGTGAGGCAATATGGTTACGAAATTTTGGTCAGGAGTTGGACAAAAATATTGGCCAACCTGTGCACATTAAATGCGATAATCAATCCGCAATACATCTATCGCGTTCCGAATGTTTTAACACAAGAACTAAACATATCGATGTTCGTTATCATCACACACGGGACCAAATTGAAAATTGAATAATTAAAGTTTGTTATGTATCATCAGAAGAAAACACAGCGGATGTTCTTACCAAAGGTGTATCCGGCCCAAAGAGTAAATTGTGTTCAAAGGAGATGGGACTTGGGTAGTAATTTAATTTTGTTTTATATAAATTATTAATGAGTGAGGGTATTGTAAATTACACATACATATATTGTTATATTTAAACAGCTTTCGCACATAACCTTATTTTAATGCCATGATGTTGGCGACAATGTATATGTAATAGTTAGAAGTATAATAATGAATAAAACTCTTCTCAGTGTATTCTTAGATAGCAAAGCTAACAGTTCCGTTTTATTTTATTACCATAAAATTACAACAGATTGATATTTCCAATTTTGGTACATATATTTTAAAAATTGGCCTCTTTAGTTTTCTGATTAACCAATCAAACAATTTTGTGAATGCAATTATTATTATTAACACATTTTTTCTATAAAAGCCGGAAAAGGAAATATTAAGTCTAAAACTCTCGGCATTGGCTGCGTGACCTTAATATGTCATTGATATCCTGTATTTTCCATTGCACTGCGATAATTATATGTTTCTTATGTCATCCTTTGGTCTTGAATTACTGGTTAATATTCTTACTCGAATGACAACTTTATCATACACTTGCATCAATCACTTTTTTGCTCGTCTTCGATCAAATGATCTTTCATGGCTCAAGCCATCTGCAATCGATCTCTTAGATTTCAGATTATCACTTCATCGAGATATTATTTAGACTAGATACAGTTTTGACATCCCGTGCTAATTTTTATTTTCTTTAACTCTTAACTTAATTTTTAGCACGTTGATTTCTTTAAAACCGTTTATAGCGCAAGCTGAGAGTGAAACCGTTAATGTTAAAATAGCATAATAATAATATTAATAATAATAATTACGCTGTGTTAGATAATGATGGTTTAGAAATTATATAGTAGTTTTAAGGACACTTTGTTTCCGGAAACATTAAGTGCTTTAGCTTTTAAAGAATTAAAGTTAATTTCATATATCCAATTTTTTTAGTCCACACAACATGTTCAACACACTTAATGTTATTTATTTATGCAATATAAATATTTAATAAAAACCACGTTCATTTATTCATGTGATTTTTTGATTTACTAACTTCTTATCTAAAACCAATCTTAAATTTCATCATAATTTGTGGCAATCAACAAAATATTCCTTTATCAACATTCATCACAAAAAATCGGTTTTCAATTTAAGAAACACACAAAGGGCATCAGCGCTAAAACGAACAAAGCAAGCATACAAAACCTTTGGTATAGACTCGAAATACAATTTTCTTTGATATTGATTCAACACAATCAAATGAATTAAGATTTAGGTCCAAATCCCAAAAATATCGTTCAAAGACAAAATTACAAAAACAAAAGGTAAATCTGAAAGGTCTGATGAAATTCTTTAATTTTTTTTCAGCAAATTTTTTATTTTTGTGTTTTAAATGATATGATCTAATTTTATGTTATTGTTGTTGTGGTTTCCCGAATATTTTTTATATTTTATTTTTTCAACACATCAAAAACGTTTGGGAGACGCAAATAAAAAAAAATACCAAACGTAGACGCAAGAAGAAATACATTTGTTAAATCCACAAAAGCAAGATAAAAATTGATTTCAATCTACCTGTCAAAAAGTATAACATTCAATAAAATAAAAATACATTAAAGTTAGATTTATCCTTTTTTATTTTTTTTTTTGTTAATTTCTAATTCAAACACGCCTTTCGGTTTTCGGGGGATTCATCTTCTTCTATATGTACAAAAAAAATATAAAAAGAATTTTCGCTTTTAATATCCGATATTTTTTTAGTAGCGCATCCATTTGACTTTGGTGTTATGTTCGAGCACTACATATTTATACTCGTTGGCAGATTTATGTATTTAAAATTCAAAGACTCATGTCATCCAAATTTGGTAGCACAGAAATGAATGTATGCAATCCAATAAAAAAAAAATACAAAAAGCGGTTACCATATACCAATATGGCATACACATAAAACATAAGAAAACTATAAATGTGGAAGGTAAATTAAATGCGACAAGTTTTATTCGTTTCGAAGTTACTTTTTTTATGTTTGTCAAGATTTAGATCATCTAAATGGATTTATTGAGAATTACTTGAAATACAAACGAAATACGTTTTTTATTTAATTTTTTTTGTTTTTGAAATGGCAGCAGAAAAAAAATGTAACATTCGACAAAAACATTGGAAAAGAAGTCAATTTTGATTATCGTATTTTTTAATCGTGTTATCTGTTCTAAGGAGCATTAAAAAAAATTGTTAAAAGTTAAAAACTTATGTTCTTTTAGACATAAATAACGTGAATAGAATCTGAAAAATTATGTATGGTTAGTTTAAAGTTTCTGTCATGCATACGATCGTTTAGAAAATGGTTTACTTAAATGTTAGCAAGATATCCGCAAGTTATGTACAATATAAAGAACTACGTTCCAGAAAGGAAAATTTGTTTCTGTTAAGTCAAGTAGAAATTTTAAATATTATGTTGGACGTTAACTGAGGAGTAACCAAACCTACAATATTTTCTGGAAAAAGTCTCAGGCTATGACAATTTACTTAACTCTGTAATGCGCACAAACCGGTGTTCTGGTTATGTTTTAGGCAGTCCTCCTACAGTTTTAGGCAGTGTGTGTCGGAACGAGATGTCAGTGCAGCACCCGTAGGTTAACATATTGTGCTACAACTAAATTCTCTTTTAATGTTCATGTAGATTTTTTTTTTAATTTCAAATAACTTTACTCAATAAATTAGAAAGAAAATAAATTATTTAGATTAAGTTCTTCGAAGAAATACTATACAAAAAATCCATTGCAAATTTTTACCCAAAACGACAATAAATCCAAACAAGAAACGAAAACAAAACATTGACTTTATCACCAAGAATTTACCACACAAGAAGAGCGAAAGTTAAAAATGACAGGAATGGTGAACATATGGAAACATTTTCAAAATTTTTAATATCAAATTATTGAACAATTATTTTAGACAATACATAGTCTTTGATCAAAAATAAAAATCTAATGACTCATTTTCATTAATGATTCTTTATAGGAGAATTTCGACAATATTTACCGCATATTTACTAGATGTTATATGAAGATGGTTTTTATAACATAATTAGTTGTAAATCTTTTGTCAAATTACCATATCAAAAGACACCGATTTTGAAACCGACAATACATATTACAATCGGTCCAACCCCTTGTGTGCTGGCAGGAGGTCTCATATAACATTGAGAAGAAGAGAAAATTTCAATTCTGTTGTTATAATTGTGGTAGTTAATTTTCAATTTAAGTTTTTTTGTTTTTTAACGTTAAGGGTGCATGTTTTTATTATTAAATTATAAATATTTAAAAAGGAGGACGCCTTTTTGATGTTGGAGAATTTCTTTTATCAAAATATATACAAGCCGTAATACGAATAAAAATATTTCCCTATGATGTTCATCTGTTGTTATTGTTATTACGATGCTTTTGTTTTTGAAGATTAATAATAATTTTTTTTTAAAAATAATCATAAAAAAATATTTAACGAAACGAATAAAATTTTTTTTATTAGCTGCAAAGAATTTAAATTATTTAAAGACATTACAAAAAAAAAAAAAAGGAAAAATACGAACTCAAAAGGAATAAGTGTTTCTTGTTGTTGTTCATCTTTCTTTAATGTTTTGTTGTCCTTTTTTTTGTTTTTGTTATTTTGATGGAAAATGATTGTTTCGGGAATTACATAAAATTAAATGAATATAAAATTTATTAAAATAATATAAAACATTAACGATAAAATGCTATTAAGAGGTTTATATAAGAGATTACAATGCATAACTGGAAGCTTAAGAATGTAATTTGTAGGAAATATTATGTTTCGATTTTATAAGAAAAGCTACAAATTCCCAGTACGGAATGCGAAAATTAATTTTGAAATTTGTTTTGGAAAGAAAAACGCCAACGTTGCCAGATGTCGATTGTAAGCAATTAAATTAAAAACAATTTGAGAAGACAAAGAAAGATTTCCTTCACTTGTGTACAGTGGAATCTGATAAAGTTATGCCCCGTTGGCTATCCCTTTCCTACCCTGTCACTGTGTAGGTTAAATTAAAAACCAACTAGCACAATTGTGCAGGTTCATTTGAGCTGCCTTGAAAACCAGGAAAAATAAATGGAAAAGATTTTCATAATATTTAAAGAAAGCTATTTAGAATATGATGGAAAAAGAGAGAATCGAATTGATTTACAAAAGCAATTAGTTTTTCTAGCTCCTTCAGCACGGTCTGATACAATTGTGCAGGTAAATTCTAACCATCATATATATCCATTAAAAATCCGAATTTTTGAGTAAATTAGAACTAATTAACACAATTGAGTATAAAAATTGTTCATGCTATATTATCCAAAAATAAGGAATATAATTTGTGCGTTGGTGACCAAATGCTATATATATTTGTGTAGGTAACTTTCAAGTGTTCATAAGAACTGGCTGAATTCAAACTAGAATAAACTTCTGAATTTTGTTAAAATCAGGTTAGTTGTTGATGGAACATTCCGAGTTTCTAAATTTGATTTCAAAAGAACAACACAATTGTGTGGATTAAATTCACGGCGCTGTGGATTTTTTTTAAATTAATCAAACAGTACGAAATTGTAAAAAATTAAATTTTATTAATACATATCACAATTCATATTTGGGGAAAAAATTATTAACTCAAAATTAAATAAAACTATTTATATAAGATCTTCAGTCTTTCATTGTATGAAATATTTTGAAACAGTTGTTCGTTTTGACGAACATAAGTAAATGTTGCATTTCTCGCACCTACAGTACAACATTTGCAGGATTTAAGGCGACACATCTTCGCTGCCAATATGTCATCCCACACTGGCCGATGACCTGATGGTGAGTATCGTCTCCCCAAAGATGGAAAAGCTTCCATTTTCAGTTTTTTTCGCTCTGGTCCTAACAGATTAAGTTCCTCATCCGTGTCGGTATAGTCGGTTCTCTTATTTTGAATTGAATTTTCACATATTAATATATCTTCCACATACATTTTAAATTACCGCAAATCAAGCCTTTTTGCGTTTTGAATACCTAAGGATTTACAATCGCTTTTGTACTCCATCTACGGAATTACAACAGCCAGGGCATAAAATAACGGTTTTAATAAAGGTATTTTACTTTAGTACTCCAATTGCTCATTAAATTGGGACAACCAATTTTCATAATCGTTTTACTCTGTTTGCACCACCTATCTACAGAGCAAGCAGAATTTGGTTTGTATCCTTTCCATTTGATGGCCGATATGTTTACGACTTGCTCGGTCAGCACAAATTCTTGCGATTCGCCCCGTTTTAACTGTCGATCGTTTTTAAAATTTACTTGTTTAAGCCGATTTAACATTTATGTTGCTGAAGCATGGAAGTTCAATTTTTCTAACTGCTTAAATAATCTTAAATAAAGAAAACTTCCAACGGGCAAAGTATCGGTTAATCGAAGAACAATGCTTGGCCCTAAGCCGAGCTCCTAAAATTTTAAATTTTTGTTTACGCCCTGGTAGAGCTCGAAGTTCATGACTAGGCCTGACGACGTAACTACGTAATTAAAAACTTTTGAGGCCAACTGGACGAGGTTTTCCTCTAACAAATTGTCGAGCGGGCATGCGACCAGTGAATGGAATAATTTGATCGTCAATGGGGAAGTGTTAAACTTTACGTTCCATTTCATGGCATCTTTGTCGGACTGAGTCAATTATCGGTTGTGCTTTCCAAAACAGATTTGTTACGGTATCCGGTGTATTTAATGTGAAATCTCTCTAGACATGCAGTTAGAAATTTTAGCAAACCCAATATTTTGGCTCCATAATAAATGTATTCTAGGATAAGGAATGCATCCCATATAAATAAAAACCCCATACAGCTTCCTAATCTCGTATTCACTAGTTTTTAATTCTTTAACGGTTGTTTTCAAATAGTACATATTTGTGTACATGGCGGTGTCTCTCAAACCCGGATCTTTAAAATATCTGTAAAAATATTGTATCGGCATTTAAATTTCAATTTTAGGTGCATACGTATGTTGAATTAGTAAAATCCTGGCAAATATGCTTCAGTCCAAACTGGAATGCACGGTTTAGCTGATGTTTCGAATGAAATTTTAGTTGTACCCTCCACGTCGCTACATTAATCAGAAACAAATAAGGGTTGCTCATGACTTCGGTGTAATAGTCGCCCATAATCTTCATCTTCAGAAGCATTCGAATTTTCGAGAAGCCTTTGTATTTCTTCTTGGCCGATTAACCATTGGCCGATTTCGAACACAACTAAAATAATTAATATACCATGAATAATTAGAAATTAATACACATAAGTACATTTAATAGTAAAAAATAAAGTAAAATTGTGTATATCAAAAAATAATTTGGTACATTATGAATTTTGTTCTTAATTTTGCATGGTAATAATTTTCTTCTAACTATGAACCCAACTTACACACGTGTGCGTAACTCACTTTTCTTTTTAATTTTTATATTATTTTGAAATATTTATTGGCGATTTTTAGTTATTAAATTGAAATTTTAATATTTAAATAACACGATTGTCGCTTCTTATTATAAAATACTAATTTAGAGATAATAAAAATAAACACATACTTACTTTTTCCGTGATTGCCTTGCGATGACATTGTTCACTTTTTGACGTAACAATATTTTTCCCGTTATTTTTTTTATATTTGGCAATTGAAATAATAAGTTTAGGTGACATTACCATTAAGAAAGATGAAATAATTACAAATGCAACTAATTTGACGTTTCATTTAGTTAGTATTTTACTAACATAATTATGCTACATGGATTTTAACACTGATTAAAAATTAAAAATTCATTGGTTGTATCAGACAGCCAAATTTTACTAACATAATTGTGTGAATTGGTTCTTGCTGAACACAATAATTTTTTTTTGTGGGTTTCTGCAGAAATGGTAAAGGTTTGATACCAATTTTTTTTGGAATTTAATATATTTTGTCTTATAAACTATCATACGCTGCAAACAGATTGGAAATATTCGATCTAGTTTCGGAGCTATCCCGATTCTTCTAAGCGTATGCTATCAGGATGTCCAAAGAATCGACGAGGGCTCGGCAGAAGCGATATAACTTCAAAACTAGATTGAATATTTACAATCTGATTAAAGTGTATGTTAGCTAATAGTATAATCGATCATACGCTACGTTGCAATCAGAATGTAAATATTCAATATACTTTCAGAACTATACCGATTCTACTGAGTGTATATGCTATCCAAAAAATCGAAAGGTGTCCATGCTATCTGGAGAAGCTAAAATATTTTTTATTCGTAATCACTTTCAAAGCTAATAATTATGATAATAAAATTTATAACTAGTAAATCAGTCTTGATTTCTGTTCGCTAGCATAACCTGTTTGGTAGAAATAGCTATTTTTAGTAGACTATTAAGACACTTTAGAAGAATCGACATAGCTTCGAAACTAGATCGAATATTTACAGTCTGTTTAAAGTGTATGATAGCTAAAGGTACAACTCAATAAATATATTAAAATTAAAATTCATATTCCTGGTAGTTTTTCTAGAGAATTTATTAAATAAAAATTTGAGCCGTTAATTTTGAAAGTGGTGCAAGTCCATTTTTCAAAAAATTAAGTTAATGATAACAATAGATAAATGACAGTATAATCTTTCTAACGGTGAACAATTTATAGTTAAAATAAAAAAATAATAATCCCTTAAAGTTGTTCAAAAAATAAGAAAATTCGAAATCCCGTATATTTTTGCATTTATTGTTTATCTATTCTTTCATTATCTCGTTTCAACAAAATGTGGACTTGCCTCACTTTCAAAATAAGCGGCTCATTTAATTGAAAAATACCAAAATTTTGTAATTAATCTTAATTTTAATTTGTACAGCCGAATTTGAATAATTTAAAATTATTACGTTAGTTCATAAGTGAAGTAAAAAAATTATATTTAAAAATAAAAGTCACAAAAAAAAATTATTGTTTGAAATGAAACTGTTTGAAACAGTTGTTCTTTGCAGAAAGGCATGGATATACGTTACATTTCTCGCATCGGACTGGTCTGCGGCATTTGCATGATGCCAATATTCAACTCCTGGCAGTTGAAAGCGAATATAATATAGGCCAATGTTCGTACCCGTCGTACCGCTTGCTGATGCAAGGGAGAAGCAAAGCCGAGTTTATAGGGCCGGGTTCGACATCTTCGTCCTCACTAATGTTGATACGACTCTTTCGATTGAGAGTTGCGATAAGGGCGCTAGCAACATCCATTTTGAAATCGAGAAAATCTTTTATTTGATTATTTGGGATTCTGCAAGCTGTACAATCCAAGCGATACTCCATCCAGGAATTTACGACAGCCAAATCTATGAAATTTTTTGTTGCTTTTAGGGTCCATTTTTTTGTTTTAATAAAGGAGCGATAATATTTCATCATTGGTCTACTATATGGACCCCGCCCATACTTTTGTTATATTGTGATATAACAAGAGGACAATTAATATTTTGATAGGTCTTGGTTTTTTCTATTCAAACGATTAACCATTGTTGTTTGATTCGAACGTGCGATGGACGACAATGCGGTAACGCATTTAGTATTCTTCCACTTTACAACGGCAATTTCGCGCATCCTGTTATTGAGAACAAATTCTTGATTCTCTCCTCGTTGCATTAGATAAACCACTTTTAAATTTAAAATTTTGTAAACGATTTGTCATTATCATTAAAAAGTATTATCAATACAAAAAAATTAAATAACCTTAAGAAATATTTACCTGTTGCACGGTATCCCATATCGAGAAGCCGTTTCAAAAGTTGTACTGTGGTGAAATAACGGTTGAAGTATAAAAAACTTCATTTTGGAAGGGTCTTTGCTAAATGTAGGACTACTACCGGGCCTAGACCCAAGGTTCGATTGCCAAGCTTTGATTATCACCTTGGTACACTGCAAAATCTTCGATCAAAATCTCTTTAGATGTTTTCGCGACAAAATTTTTCAAACTATGGTATTGGTTTATTTCTGACATATTGTCTCGTAGGACATCGTCTGGTATATGGGATCATTTGTTCACCGATAGAATAATGGTCTACATTTTAGTAAAATAGCTCTGCATCTGTCTCTCACAGTTTTTATTATTGGTTGTATTTCCCAAAATAAATTGGTGGGATCGGTTGTAGGTTCATGTAAATCAACAAAATGAAGCGAATTTCTTAAACTTCTGAATCGGTTTCGAGACATGACGGTTGATATGGCTTCAAAACGAAACTTATGTTTCCAATATAAATCGATGCATGAGTATGATATGCAACCCATCATCAGGCAGATACCATATAATTTTTTAATTTCATGGGCGGTGGATTTCAGCTCTTTCCTATAAACTTTAAATAATAAATATTCGTTAAGGCTGTATGGTACTCATTTTACCAAAATAAGGGTATCATAAAAATCAATTTGTGGCTACAAATATTTATCAATTCACATAATTTTTTTTTATTGACAAAGCTTAAGGTATTTTTGAGGGATTAATACAGGATTATTTAAAAATTATTTATAGTTTATCCGTAATAAAAATTCAAAGTTGACGAAATTTTGGATAATGGTGCTTACGGAAAATTCAATTTTCTTAAATTTTCTCGCGAAACCATGTATATCTTTTGTATTGACCTATGTAGAAAGATATTTTTGAGGGATTAATTCACGATTGTAAAGATTAATCATAAAATAATAAAGATCTAATCAAAATACTAAAAATATCGATATATTTATCGATACGAAAAAATTCAGTATCGATAAATATATTTTTTATAGTCAAAAAGGGGTATGATCTCGGCTAATTTTTGATTTCCTTTTACTCTACGAGATGGCTAACCCCAAAAAATGGTAAATGTCCAGGATCTTATCGTTTTACAATAAATTATATACTGAGTTGCCATAGAAACAAAGAAAATAAATAACCGAAATAGTATATAATTTTATTCTAGAAAAAAGGTAAATAAGACAAGTCGACATACAGTTATATTTATTTTACATCAAAATAAAACAAAAAAACAAAACGATATTTTTTTATATTATGGACACAGCTTAGACACATTTTTGGACATTTAAATATCGATACCAAAACAGAAGTTTTTCTTGAGTACCATACAGCATTAATCTACACCGGCATCATCAAAATGTTTTCAGGGAAATATGCAGAAAAATATTCTAACGGGGATTTAACGGTGGTTAGATTGCACATCTGATTTTCAACCGGTAAGAGAGGTTGTTCAAATTGATCATAATACCATTTATTTAAACGTTTTTTATCGTGTTTCTACGATTTGAATTTGGCATTCCTCTTTTACAGTTTCATCGTTTATGGAGCCTTCTGAGTCTTCTTCTTCCTGATTTTCCTCGAAATTTATGACGTCCGCCTCCAGCTTTACTTCGTCACACGAATCAGACCTAGATTCTTCTAAAATTTGACGCAATTCATCTTCGTTAATCTGCCATTGGCCACGTTTGTACAAAACTACAAAAAATAAAAAGTTTACATCACAAACGAAAAAATTTAAGTACGGTTGACGTGTATGCTAATTTTCCAAATTATTTTTGCAATATTTACTCTTTAATATAAAATAAAATAAATATTTAAATAATTTGTTTGTGCATTAATATTTACTTACTTTTGTATGGTGCGCTAATCGTGCCCTTTCTTAAGGTTAGAAAAAGTCTGTTAAAATTTTACTTGCCAAAATTTCTTTTAACATTTTATATTAGAACACTTATATTTTCAATAGATGGAAGTACAATTAGTAAAAAATTATTTATACACACTAAGAACGATCCGTTTAAAAATACCTATTTCGTATCTACACATTTCGCGACCTTAGAATAAAAGAGTTGTATGTTCACTGTTCATAGTTTCGAGAAAACAGTAATTGAAAATTCAAAGTGTTCTGTCTTTATTTTTGGAAATTATTTTTCTGTTGCCTTTTGAACAAAGATGTAGTCAATATTAAATTTTCCTTATTTTCCTAATTTTTTTTCAAAAATTTTAATATTAAGGCAGAAAATAGTTATAATTATAAGGCATTTACAACCTTTTCTTAATTTTGGGGCAGAAATTGAAAATTAATAAAGTTCTATCTAGCCACATACACCATTGTTATACAAACCACGGAATATTATGAGTTTGACTTTTTAAAACGGTTCGCTATTTCCTTACATTTTGGAGGAAATGAAAACAAATGTTAACCTCAAAAATAAAACAATTATTTATCAGATTGAATCTTATGTATTATTAAAAATATCACATTTCAATATAAGTACTATAATTTATAAGTAAAACATAAACAAATAAAATAATTAATTCTAACAATAATAAGATAGCACAGAGTGTATCGGTGGTCCGTAAGCTCCATTGAATTTTCTTACGAAATTAGGTAACCTTAGGTCTGATTTAGTATGGCCTCCATTTTTCGGCGATAAAATAGTTTTGTAATAATCAATGTCTTGCTGTGCCATATATATTTAAACATTTTTCCTAGATGTTGTTTTTTATGATTTGGTACGGCTTTGCGGTAGGAATCCGTTAGGATCCATTATCTCCACCATACTTGTTGGAGTTTTCGTGGCTGACTACTATTTCTAGTTGTTTTTGTAATTGGCCTTATTGTTGTTCGAATATAATCCTCAGGGTTGTATCCTAAATTATAATTTATAAGAAAGGTGTTTTGTGTAAACCGGATCATCTTCAATGAATTAAAAGGCACCTTCTTATAATTAAATGCTTTAGAACACATTTCAAAATTTTTGAAATTATTCGATTTCATTTGAATGACCTGATACGGCCGTTTTCTGTTAATAGTTTGTAATAAACGAATCATCCTAATAGGTGAAAAAAATTCATTTCTTGAGAAAGTTTTTTCAATCTCAGCTATGCGCATTATCAACTTCCTGAATACAGGAATGTTCAGGTAGAGAGTATCGCATCTCAATAGAATCTTGGGAGTATCGTATCTCAATTGACTCAGTATCTGGTATCCCCACAAAACAAATAATTTCCGGATTGTCAATTATTACCAGGTCATTGCTAATCTTAGGGAACTGAAATTCCAAAATTTGCTCGCCCTCTTCAGCCACAGTATAATTAATATTAAGAATTTCAGGCATATCAAAACTACGGCAATAAATATAACAGATTATAATATGCATGATTATTATAAACACTGGTTAATAAAACTAAGAAACACTTACAATCACAGAATTTGTATGGAACAAACAATTTATTCAAATCCTTAGTTTAAGGGATCTATCCAGTCGCAAGTCGTCAATTTTAATATGAAAAAATAAATGATTTGCGAATCACATTTAATAGTTAGCATTAATTGTCTTGACTTACTTGATTTAATTTGCGTAGTTAAAAAGTCGGTGGTAGTTTTTCTATAATGTTTTTACTACTCAGTCGCAAAACCAAATATAGTCCGATTTTTATTAATAATACATGATACCTTCATCAAAATTGCATACACAGATCAAAGAGTTTATTTCGCACTTATCGCTTCTTCTGATAGTACCACAAATGTTAAAAAAGCAACTTTTGTAAATATGTATAACAAATTTTTTAAAGTAATTTTAATTCGTTGTATACCTTTTACAGGATGGGGCAATCACTCCAAACCGCCACTTTTCGAAAATTATTAGTATTCTTCCTGTTTCAAATTTTATTTATAATTTTTAGCTAAGTAAAAAAAATTGGAAAAATTGCAAAATTTCGAAATACAGATACAATCATAATATCAACTTTTTTTTAAAATTCGTACATTTTTACGTACATATTTTGAATAAAATAATACACGATTTAAAAAAAAAAATTAAAATTTTTAAAAGAGGTAATTTTTCGGGGAAATTCGCTTCCACCTCCTAAAAACTATATAGATACAGAATCCTACATTCAACAATTTTCAATTTATATACTCCTTATATAAAATAGTTCTAACTGAGCAAATAGAATAAAAAAGTTGTATCATGCATCACAAATAAAATTTTTTAGAGAACTGGTTGTATGTGATTGTTTTAGGCAGAAAGGAGCTTTTTTCTCAATTGTTTGAAAATATCGGAGAAGTTCCATCCATTTTACATCGTCATCTTTAAAATGAGCGATTGTTTCGTAAATCTGACAACACCAATCGAAAAAATGAGATAAAATTAGTGAAAATACATGAACTCATTTTTTCAAAAATGTCACATAGAACCTTTTTATTTTAATGTCGCGATTTGTTTCAGTTAGTTCCAGCTTGATATTAAGATAAAAAACATAAAATACATGCATTGAAATATTCCCACAATTGTGTTGGTTGGACTTTAGTGTTTATGATATGTTAGATATAAAACACATTTTAATGACATTGTTCTTGACTATCACATTTGTGTGTGTTGAACGATCATGTAGTGAATTTCTTTTTTTCTTGTGAAAAGGAAAGGGATAAACGATTTTGATAACAACAACATTTCATGTGGGATTAATTAAAAATTTGAAACAAAATGGATATTGAAATAGCTTTATAGAATCTTCATCAGCATTATTTATAGAGTTACTTTAGAAAATGTATTTAGCTTTCTAAACTTCAGACTCAAAAAGAAAATCGGGATTTTTATTCGCGAGTTGGTCGTCGCCGAGTTGACCGTCGCCGAGTTGGTCGTCGCCGAGTTTACCGTCGCCGAGTTGGTCGTCGCCGAGTTGACCGTCGCCGAGTTGGTCGTCGCCGAGTTTACCGTCGCCGAGTTGGTCGTCGCCGAGTTGACCGTCGCCGAGTTGAGTCACCGAGTTGGTCGTCACCGAGTTAGTCGTCGCCGAGTTTACCGTCGCCGAGTTGACCGTCGCCGAGTTGGTCATCGCCGAGTTGACCGTCGCCGAGTTGGTCGTTGCCGTGTTGACCGTGTTCGAGATTGCTGGGATCTGAAAACGAAGTTTTTAAAGTGTTACTTTAGAAAATGAATTCAATCTATGAAAGTTTTTTTTTTTTTATATTTAGGTTAAAAGCTACATAGCTTTGAGCGATTATTCATAACTCAAATAATCTTATAATTAATAACAATAATTTTACAAAATGAAGTTCAAAATTATAATCATAATTATTTGAAATTTTAACCGATTTGTCAACAACAACATTTCATTTTTAAGTAAAATGGGTGTTTCAAAAGCTTACTAAACAATGAAATCGAGTTACCTAAATTGTTACTTTAGAAAATATATTTATTATTAGTTAGTTGATTATTCTACACTGAAAAGCTCAACAAAGCTTTAAAAGCTTTGAACAATTATCCATCATTAAAATGATATTATTGCACCTAACTACAAATAAAACATAAAATGAATTTCGCTACACACAATATAACAAATATTTGATAGTTTTAAAGTATTGACAACAACAACTTTTCATTAATTATTTTAACAACTAAATCATTTTAACTTTAATCATTATAACTCAGCGATGAATTTGGAAAGAAATCCGTTACTAGTAAGCATGTATGTAACCCAGGTGCATGATGGAGATGCAAGGAAAAAAGCCTTGAGTGACTTTAAAAAATTGTTTGAGTGGGTGAGAGATAAAAGTGACCTGATTATATGTGGAGATATGAATGCGCATGCGAGAATGTGGGGTTGTATGGACAATTGCGCAAGAGGAAAACAGTTGGCCGACCTGATTCAAGACTCCGATATGGTGCTCTTGAATGATGGAAGGCCAACTAGAATGGCGAATGTGGGTGGCACGGCCAGCGCAATAGATTTGTCTTTGACAACTATTGAACTGGCCTGCCGAGTGCCGGGTCATTTGGAATGTAGAAGAAGAGAATTTGGGTGGGGATCATTTCATGATCAAAATGATCATGAATGATAATAGAGTGTTTAAGAAAAAGCGTGAATTAATGAATAATAGGAAATGGGTGCAAGAGATGAATGAGATTCTCGGAGAAAATCAAATAAATCAAAGCCAGTTGGATAGTGAAATTGAACGAGTGAATGAACTGTGTACAAAAATTGTGGATATGAGAGAGATTAATGTGAATGGTTGGTGGAACAATGAAGTTCAATTCTGGTATGAAAGGAAGCGAATAGCCTTGCGTGAGTTTAATAGGAATAGGAGTAGTGAGAATAAGATTATATATGGTAAAATGAATGGGAAGTTGAAAAAGGCTATTCGCAGAGCGAAAAGGAAAAGTTGGCGGGAATATGTGTCCCAAATGACACATAGAACCACAACTAAGGATGTCTGGAATTTATTTAATAGGGTGAATGGGAAACATTTTAATGCGCGTAATGTGGTGTGTGAGAATAGAGAAAAAGCTGAAGAATTTATTAGAATGGTATTGAATGTAAGCAATGATTTGAATGTAATAAATGAAGTTGATAGAATGAATGGAAATGAAAGAATGGATTGTAAGTATGAATGGGGAGAGTTCCTGAGAGTGTTAGATACATCAAAATCTACCACTCCAGGGACCAACCGCGTAAGTTATAAAATGGTTCAGTTGTTGAGTGACTCAGCTAAATATAACTTGCTTGAGATACTCAACAAAGTGTGGATGGGTTCCAAAATACCGGCCAAATGGAAAGAGAGCAGAGTGGTTCCCATCCCTAAACGGGATAGAGATCCAAAAGTGGCAACAAATTATCGAGGCACATGTATGTTGAATGTTTTTATAAAAATTTTAAATGGAATGATGAAAGAACGAATGGAAGATTTTGTGAATGAAAATAATTTGTTGCCATCGACAACATTTGGATTTCGAAAGAACCACTCTGCAATCGAGTGCGTGGAAAAGTTTGTGTGGGAAGTGAAAAAGGATAAAATGAAAGCTGTTGCGGTATTTTTTGACATTGAAAGAGCTTATGATTACGTGGTTCCGTGGAAATTACAACAAATTATTTCGAATTTTGGATTTTCACGGAAAGTATGTATGTGGATAAAAGATTTTATGAGTGAAAGAAAAATTGTTTTGAAAGGAAGTGGGTTTAGGTTGGAGGGAGTTGCTAATATTGGACTTCCGCAAGGAAGTAAAATATCACCAGCTCTATTCAACCTATATACCAGCGAGATACACCGCATCAATACTGACAATCAAATCGTTCTGCAATTTGCAGACGATTTTGCAGTGATTGGAAAAGGAAAAAGTATTGATGCGGCGGCTCAAAAAGCGCAAATGGGAGTAGATGAGTTACTACAAAATCTTAAAATGTTGAATTTGAGAGTGAATCCTAATAAGTTTGCTTATATGAGTTTCAGAACGAATGCTGCAAATGTTAACATTAGTGTGGATAATTATAGAATTGAACAAGTACCTAAATGTGTACAAGTATTTGGGTATTTGGATTGATAGACGTTTGAATTTCGGGAATCACATGAAAATTTTGGCAGATAACTGCAAGGAACGTTTGAATGTGGTTAAACGGGTGAGCAAACCTAAGTGGGGCGCTCATCCGAGTGTGACTGACATGTTAAGAAAGGCCCTTATATCCTCCAAAATTGGATATGGTATTAGTGTGTATGGAAATGGTTCAAAATGGGCTTTTAGCCAATTAATGAAAGTGGAGAATGCACGCGCCAGAGTTGTATTGGGAGCGATTAACTCAACCCCAATACACACTCTGTGGTCGGAAATGGGTGATTCACCTCTCGATTACAAGAGAGAGTGGATCACAGTGAGAGAGTCAGTGAGAATGATAACTAAGAAAAATGAGTTTTGGAATGAAATGATAGTAAGATTACAAAGTAGTCGGTATTCAAACCAACATATAGAACTAGCATTGCACTTGAAAATATGAACGTTTTTCTGAGTATAGGCAATGCTGGTCCGCAATCCGTTCCTAATAATCTTACTGTATGTTTGAAAATGGAGGAATATAAGAAGGGAATGAATGGAGTTATCGCTAAAAGTATGTTTGGGAAAATCAGTCAGCAATATGGGCAATACGATGTTGTTTATACAGATGCAAGTGTGAATGAGAATGGAGTAGGTGTTGGTATGTTTATACCTAGTAAGAATGTAGAAAAGTATTTTAAAGTGGACAAAAGCATCTGTATAATGAACGCTGAACTGATTGAATTGTTTGAAGGAATCAAACTGGCTGTGAATGAAGGGGAAAGGAAAATAGTAATATTTTCCGATTCTCAGAGTGGTTTATGTTTGCTTAAATGTGGAGGTGGAAGGGAAGGCAATGTGTATGTGGATTTGATTTTTGAATGCGTTCGATGCTGTCAACGTGATGTGACCATACAATGGATTCCAGCACATAGACAGATCGAAGGGAATGAAAGAGCCGATATGTTAGCTAAAAAGGGTGCATTGAATGACGTGGTTCAGGAGTATGAAAGAAAGGATGCAAGAGACTTACTTCGTATGTGTCAGATGAATCTGTGGGGAAAATGGGAGAGTGAATTTTACGAGAAAAGTCTAACGAAAGGAATGAAGTACAATGTGATCCGTGGTACTCCTTTGATAACTCCTTTCTATAAGGAGCTCAAAGGAGATACGCGGATGTTGCGAACGGTTGAGAGAATCAGACTGAACCATCGAAATTGGAAGGAATGTTTGTGGAAACGTCATTTGAGTGAGGACAAAGATTGTGAGTTGTGTGGAAGTGTGGAGGATGTTGAACATCTCATATTGGCTTGTCCTAGGTACAGCCAATATAGATCGCGGTTCAACATCCTTCGGAGTGGAAGCAATCTAAGTGATTTAATGAATGAAGGTGGATTGGTTTATAAGGAAATGTATGAATTTATTAGGATGAGTGGAATAACAATTTGACCTAAAAGAAGTAGTAGCCAACCGAATATGTGTCCAGAATATGTGTATCCATTTTATAGATTAAAAATTAAATTAGTAAATTTGAAATTATGAATTAAAAATATGTAAAAAGAAATTGTATAAATTTGTGTTTTTTGGCAATATGGCTCTATTTTATGTACGAGCCAAGCCTAATAAAAAAAATAAAAAAAAAAACTAAATCATTTCATATGGAATTACTAACAAATTAAAAGTAATTTCGGTATTTTAAAAGGATGTTTGAATTCGAAAACGAAGTACTTAAAATGTTACTTTGGAAAACATTTTCGTTTTGTGTTTTTAAGTTGTTCTTAACTCAACAATTATTCATAATTAAAATGATATCATTGTTATAAAAAAAGACACAAAAATGAATTCTATTAGCCAAAATCAGGAATATTAGAAATTTTAACAGATTTGACAACAACAACTTTTCATATAGGATTTTGACAACAACAATATTTCATTCGGTAATAATAAAAGCTTTTAAGTGGAATGGGCATTTCATTAGCTTTACTAGAAACTAAAATCGCATTATTTAAAGTGGAACTTTAGAAAATATATTCATTGTTCGCTTTTAGCTTATTTTATACTGATTTTACTGTTAATAACAAATATGGCACAAAATGAACTTGAATACATTATATATCAGAAATATCTAAAATTTTAGTAGATTTGGCCAGAACAATATTTCATAAGGAATTAATAAAACATTTCAAGCAAAATAAGTATTTCAATAGCTTACTAGAATCTGAACTCGCATACTTATAGTTAATATATTAATTGTTCGTTTTAAGTTTAACCTTAACTTAAAAATTAATAAAATTTCGAAGAATTATGCATAACTAAAGTGATATTATTGTTATGATATTACAAATATGACACAAATAGAAATCGATATATTGAATATGTATAACTAATATTTGAAATTTTGACCGAATGTACACCAGCAACTGTCATTCATAATTTTGGCAACAACAACATTTGATACGGTGATAATTAAAACATTTAAATAAATTGGGAATGTCAAAAGTTGGCTGGAATCTGAAAACGAGTTAGGTACTAAAAGTATTAATTTAAAAATTTTAGTCGTTGTTTGTATCTAAATGCTACTAAAATGCTATTATTCTTATAGCCAAAATCATTGCATAACTATAAAAGTTCAATAGCCAAAATCACAAATATTTGAAATTTTAACAAATTTGACAACAAAACAATTCATACATGATTTTGATAACAACAATATTTCATAAAACAAAAACTAAACATTTAGAGCAAAACGTACTCATCTCATTTATTTCGTTTCAATTTCATACGAGAATATAAATCCATGTTGCTTAAGGTATTACTTTAGAAAATATATATTCTCTATTCGTTTTTAGCTAATTCTAGACATCAAAGTTTGAAAAGTGAACAATTATCTAGAACCATAATAAAATTTTTGTTAACAACAAATATGACATATAATGAAGTTCAATACATCCAATATCACAAATACACTGACCGCACAAAAAACTGGCCACCTTAACTTTGTTTTTCTCTTATGCCAATATCTTTTGAACCGCACTAGCCGAAAACTTGCAAGAAAATCTGTATTCTAGGATATAAGATTGATCGGCTACAGTTTTCTAGCGAAAAAATATATTGGACCGAACATGATTGGAGCCAAGTATTATTCACTAATGGATCGAAATTTTGTTTGAGGTTTCCTGATGGACGAGAACGAGTATGGTGAAGATCGAGGGAGCGTAATGCTTTATGTGGTAGAAAAATTTAGGGAATCTTATAGGCACTTCCATGCGCTTAGGTTTTCATTTTATCGTACCTACCAATACGTAGTCTACGTATTTCCAGTTTTGCCCGTATTACCAGTATAGTTTTCTGGCAAAGGCTCCCTACGTTTGATCGATTTTTTACGTTAAATTGTGCATGCTTTCAACTGCTTTAAGAAATTGCCTTAAATATGTACAAGGTAAATTCCGAGAAAATCTATAGTTGCAAAATGAAACTTGGATGCGAAAGGAAGCATGATAAATCATGTATATCTTCATAATATCTGCTTAGACCGAGAATTTTCAATGGCACACGCAATTTGTGTAATCAAACATATTTTACTGTAAATTTAAATATGCATATAACATACAATTGAAATTTGATTAGGATTTTAGTAATTTAATATGTATCAATTTTCAAGTAGTCAAATCCAGCATTCATGTCTGTATACGAGTAAATAAGAGTTTATACTCATACGGGATTTGGAAAAACATAACACAGAACGCAGAGGAAAAAATAAATAAATAAATAAAAATAAAGTTTAATCTGTCTGAATATTTTACAATTTCTCGTGAATTGCCAGAACGATATACACAGTATACGTATACGTAATGTACGAGAAGTTATATATTAGATACACATAAGATGAGCTAACATAACACAGCAAACAGAAACCAACCACTGCGCAACACAAAACAAAATATTGGGTTTAACATGAAAACAATATAAATTTATGACGGGCATAAATAAAATAACCGACATTTGTTTGGTATTGTAACATAATAATTTTTTGTGTGTATACACAAGTATGTACATACATATGTGCCTTCTTCTTTAAGACCGCACTGTATTGCGAAACACACTGCATTTTCTGTGTGCATTAATCTAAAGAATTTTTTTTTTATTGTTTCCGTCGTTAACTCTTTATTTTTCTATTATTATTGGTTTTGATTCCTTAATATCTGCTCCACAACAACAAAAAATGTTACTGGTTTATAGATACAGACAGAATACAAAATTTATGTAAATTAACGAAATTAATGTGATGAAATTTTATCTACATCTGATATCGAAACATACTTTTTCGTTTTGTGGTTTTAATTTATTGGTGACTTTTGGTAAAATTCTCTTAATCTTGCGATTTTTTTTGGTTTTTGTTTTGTTGAACATATAAATTTGTTGGTCGTGCTCCAAGATGAGCTTTAAAATATGTGATTTCATTGAAGATACATTCTAATACAATTTTTATCTGATTGTGTTATTCTTATTATTAACTTTTATGGGTTTTGATCGAAATATTAGAAAATTTTTGGGAAACCAAATTTTAAATACCAGTTATAATTAGAAAAATTACAAACCCAAAAACCCCAAAATTAAAGAACTTTCAAAACCATAAGATTGTAAATTAATTTTCGTGAAAAATTATTTTAATCGGGAATGAACTCTTTATTTTAGACAAGCCTTGTGGTTTTAAGACTGTGAAAAATGTTGATAAGATTTTTAATTATTTTATCATTCTAACTAAGTAAGGTTTGGTTTCTTGTGGCATAAACCGTCATTATATGTTGAAGTTTAATTCGAAATGAACCGAGGTAGAAGGTTAACATAAAAACATTAAGTATAAGGTGAAAATTAACAAAGAATTTATTTTTTGTATTGCCCCGTATTCTATTGTTAATATGCCAAGATCGTTGCGTCTCATTTGGGTCATTGTTATAATTCATTGTTAGTAATTTTTAATTAATTTTAATTTAAAACTCCTATCAAACGAAACAATAGATACGCAAATTGTTGTAAAAAGCTTTAGTGCGACGATAAAATTTGGAAGATATTCTGTAAAATCCCATTCTACGATGAATTTCAAAAAGTCTGAAGACACCAAATTAGAAACTGTAACATTGGCGGCTTTTAAATGTCTTCTAAACCTTGGTATCTATAGGAGGAATTTTCTGACACATCATTATAAAAACCAGCAAATTTTGATACAGCTAATTTCAACTCTTCAGTGTTCGCTAAAAGCAAAGTAATTGTTTGCACAACTTCGAACAATAAAGCTACCTCTGGAACTGACTTCGATCTAGTTCGGAGTTCAATACTGAATCGGTCAAGACATTCCAACAAATCCTTTTCAAGTTCAGCTCTCAGTGTGAGTCTTATTGAGAGTATTTTAACAGATGCTTTGCTGTGTTTAAGATGAACTTCCCAGCAGCTAGTGAAAGCAGAAAAAATTTAAAAAATGTTTCTACTGTTTCAAAAAATGTTACACAAGTTACATTTTGTGTAAATGAGTGTTGGCCACATAAATTAATTGAATCATTTATACATCCACCAAAAATGGTTTTGTTGTGTTTGCTTTAATAATAGCTTCCACCACTCCATGTATGCCGCTCATAACACCTGCGTTATCATAACCTTGGGCACGACGCATCATCACACCTAAATTTTCAATCTTTTTAAGAATTTTATCACTTAAATAAGCGGCTTTTTTTCCTTGTAAAATATTTGAAATATCAGGTGTGCTATCAAACATAATTCCAAATTATTTAGCCGATTTAATTTCGCTGACAAGCTTAAATTTTACTTGGTTCCTAAAACACGTATGAATTCATTGTGTATATCTGACGACAAATATGGAACTTTTGGTGATTTAAAATGCTCTAAATTCAAGATATATCTATGTTCTTTCAACGCTACATCATACTTTGAAAGTAGTTTGACTAGTTCTAAGAGCCTTTATGTGAAGAGTTTTGTCCTACATCATGTCAACGAAATGCTAGGTTTTGTTTAGCTAGAAACAAAGTTATATCCAATAATCTAGATAAAAGATCCACTTGTGGTTTTCAGTATCTATTAATCAGTCATCTATATTGTTTTATGAAATTTTAAACTCATTTCCAAAATTTTCCACTTTTCAAAATTTTCCAATTTTTCACTTGAAGTTTCATGGAAGGCCACTTTAAGATTTAATTTTCACCACTTCTGAAATCCAGTCGTAAATATTGCTTTTGTATTAGTACTATTTGTGACAGCAAATAAACGACAGCAGAATCAGTAAAAGTTATTCACCCCTATTATGATTGTCGAGTCGATCGACAATCGACACGACTCTGTGTTGCCTTTTCCTTTTTCGTATTGTTTTAATCAAATGAAAAAACGAGCAAGCAATACAGAGTCGTGTCGATTATCGATCGACTCGACAATCATAATAGGGGTGAATATTTATAGGAGAATAAACCATCAACGACCGCAGCACTTCTTCACCATTAGGCATCACTTTATAAACCATTCTTTCAAAAGATAACGAACATCACCTCTTATTATTAACCCGTGCCTAGATACAGTAGCATACTGCCCTTCTCTGTTTTGGAAATATTCACTTCCTTTTTTTATGATATCAATGCGAACATTATCAGGAACGGTTATACTCCAATGTGATACATTTCTCAAGTCTTGAAGTGATTCATCCATGTAAATACTGTCTTCGATAGTAGAAGCATTATCAGTGTTATCACTGTCATTTTCAATATATTTTTCTAATTAGTCTTCTTTATGGGTTATCAGCATTAATTTTGTATTGTCCTTGCATCAACGTGAGAATCAGTTCCTTTGGATGAACTTTTGCTGTCATCAGTTTTTGTAACATATTTTAAGTTGGATCCAGACATGCTCTGAACTACATTCATTTTAGCCTGTTTGGCTTTGCTCTGCTGAAACCTACTTTTTCTTTTAGATGAATAAACTCCCCGAGGCTTATTTCTTTTGGATATTTGGTACACGTACTCTAAAAATATTTTCAATTAGTAGGTATCATCGATGTCATAAATTCTAAATATAGTTATTTGCAGGATACATTATGTGATATGTCTAAAAATCATATACATACTATAGTCAAAACTTGTAAAAAAGTTTTTTTTTCGAAATTCTCTAAGTTGGGTCTCTACTTATTTGATCTTTTCAGTCAGATATCTTCAGATTTTGCGTTTATTCGTTTATTATAAAAAAATTATTGAACTGTTGTTTTTGAATATCTTTTCAACTCTTTTATAAAACACTATTACAATAACAACGATTCATTTCACAACAATCACAATTCACGAAAGAATTGAGAAATGACATGCTACAAGCAACGAATAGTTCAGGTGAATCCCCAACCGAGCAAAACTTAATGTAGAGCTATCTACTAGTTATATAATATTGGGGGAATCTCCAACCGACTTAAAACAATTTACACCGCCAACCGTGTTGTACGTACACGTTAATAGCTGTATTTCTTGGTGCATAGTGACCCAGATCAGATCAGAATTTATATTTGAAACAACAACAACATTCGATCCAATATTGATTTTGGATTACAAATGATAGTTGAACAATAATTTGGTATTTTAAGTGGTTGGTAGATATGTAATGAACAATAAAACTAAGTACCGAAGTAATTCTGCCTGTTCGCACGAGTATTGTATTATTTTCTTAGTGGTACAGCCCAATTATCACTACTTCAAATATATTTTCATTATTTTGGAACTAATTTCCAAGTTTGAGTTCCATTTTAGTATAAGAGTTCCTACGAAAAGTAAAACAAAAATTCTAAGCCTATGGAATTTGATAGGTGTGGGTAAGTTTTAACGATAGTTTTGATAAATGGAAAAAACTTGGAGCTTATGAATGAGTTCACTTTTGTTATACTTGGGAGGAAAGAAGCGACAAAGAATCTGATAAATACAACAAGCATACCCAAGTATAACAAAATTTAGCTCATTCATAATTTCTAAGATTTTTTACTTTTATCAAAATCATCGTTGGAACTTAGGTAACCCACATCTATCAATTTCCATATGTCAGCTAAATTCCTATTTTTTCATATTTTTTGAAGTATTTTTCGGAAATACTGAGATATTTAAATTTGTTTCTGGCTTGTTATCTTTACCATAGTACTTGGACTTCTTTTACATATTTCAACGTTCATTATTCAAAATTCGTAATAACGAGACAATCAGATTTTATAATTTTTACTAATTGAGAAAAATACTAGAAATCACAAATGCTGTATAGGGGATCGGAAGTCATGTTTTAATTTCATGATTTTTATGTGTTCACTATTATTGCGTAAAAAAATTATTTGGAATATGATTTTTTTTTGTTGTTGTTATTTTTTTAAGATATATTGTGTCAAATATTTAAAATGGTCATGAACGTGGTGTAACATTTATTGCAATAAAAAAAAACAATAATTATTCGAAAATTATAAAATTTGGCTCATTTTAAAGTTAATTATAAAAATCGTAAAAAATTAGTATAACATATTGTTTCGCATTTTTGCAAAATACGTTTCAGTATGACAATCTACAAATTTTTTATTTAAAACAGAAGTTATTAACCAAAAGTGTTTTGGCACGCTGACCTGAAAAAGAAAAAAAAAATAGTCACAATTTTGGTTATCCTAGTTGTTATGATATTATAGTAAAGGGTTCTAGGGGCTACTTCTAGGCCAATTCTGAATCTGGTTTGTTTGTTAGATCAACAAATTATGGCGGCCCTGGAAATTGGTTATATTAATATAGTAAGCGGTCCCAGTGCCGGCTTTACCCACCAAGCAGATTAGGCCTCGCATAGGGGCGCCGACCAATTTGGGGCGTCGACAATTCTTCTCACGCTTTATAAACAAATCCATCTACTAAAAAAATATTTTTCATTAGCAATGTTCTTCATCCTGTTAGGTATGAACTTGATGTATATGACAGTATTCAATTCGACAACACAACAAAACATGACGCAAAGGCACTAGCACAGAAAATTAAAGAATATGAATTTATTTGTTGAAAAAATTTTTAAAATCCCAACCGACATATAAATGAGGCAATCAACGACTTAAATAAGTTAATATCGTACATTAAAGAAATGCGAACGAATAAACGTTTCAATCGTGTTCAAGAAACAGCAAAACAATTAACTGATTTAGAAATTAACCCTCAATTTAAAGATATGTAATGCTCTGCGAAGACGTAATAAACGGCTATTTGATTACGAATTTTACGATGAAACTCCACTGATCCACAATATAAATTTAAAATTTCAAGTTTTACTAGACAATGTACTTTATTCGTTAGATGAAAGATTTGAGGTCATAAAAGCTCGTATCAACACTGCCGTGCTAAGAAAAAAAGTCATAATCGCGAAAAGTCGAAAAATGAGTTAGGGGCATATTAAGATTCTTCAAACAAATACCTATAAACAAATACCCATATTTCTGCTGTTTTAAAAAGTCAAATATCGTTCATCAAATGCCACAAAATAAAGTTATTTAATAGTCAAGTTTCATATAACGGTATGGCAAACAAAAATAGAAAAATTGAAATGACTCAAAACTACAAAAAGGCAGATTTGACCTTTTTTCTTAGGCCAAAAGCACATGATGACGAGTTAGATCATATGTTAACCGATGACAATGATATTTCTGCGGTAGAACTATGTATTTAACGAATTAAAGATTTTAAAGGACACAATGAAAAATTGTACTACTAATACTGATTGACATTTACTCGAATGCATTAGAGCAGTGCTTCTCAAACTGTTTCATACTGCGGCCCCGGAAATTGTAAAAATAAAATCCAGGGCCCCCAAAAATGTTATTCAATAATAATGAATTCCAGCTAAGGATTTTGGGCATTCTTGTTCAAGGATCTCAGATTGCCCCACGCAGCTTATCAATTGCAATTCATATCCATATTCCACAATTTAAAAAACTGTTCTACAAACCAAAAATATTCCTTTCAAACCAAAAATATTCCTTTTAAAAAAAAATTGAGTTTTTCCGTACAAAATTTAGAGTTAGCAATTTCATATCCAAAAATTGAAATTTTATTTATGACGAGTTTCTTCTCAGTACCTAATACCTATAGATGATAGTAGTTCAGATTTTTTTAATTAGATAAGTTTTTTGATCCCAAAGAACAAGGCATTAAAAATTACCGATCTTTTGAATTACCGGTTTTCGGAAATTGTTTAATTGTAATATTCGTAATTTACCAAATAATTCACTTTTCTAGAAAAATAGTAAAGAATATTCTCCCTCCCTAAAAAATTCTAGTATAAAGTCTAGTATTTATCAGAATTTTTTTATTATTTGTAGTAGTAATTTGATGCACAAACTTTGGTTCTTAATTTTTAGAAATTGACCGACCTCATTATTTTAACATTTAATTTAAATTTTTCATAATCGTTTTAAATGTCAAACAAAACTTATCAATAGTTAGTGCAGTTTTGTGCTAAACTGCCTAACGGCCGAAAAAAAACTTTCGATTCCATGGAAGTTAGTTAGGGAAGTAGGTTGTTGCATTCAAAAGTAAAGAGTTTTATTCCTCAAATCTAGTGCTTGGGTTTTCCTTAATTGCCAACTTTTATGATATTGTTCGGATTAATTGAATTTTCTTTAAATTTGGTAGGTTTGGGTAAATTTGCAAATCACTCAAAAGATTTTTAGTCTAAAATTTAACCAAATTGAAATTGTTGAAGAAGAATTTGATAGGCTAGTCATTTGAAATTTCAAATTAAATTAAAGTACGAATGATTTTTTTATATTACATATATAATTCGTACGTTTTAAATATTAAATTTCGCAAATTTCCATAGACCTAAATTCCTATAGTTTTTATTTAAATTTAGCTAATAAATTTCCGAAAAATTACTTTGGATATCGCCCTCAGATTTAAAAATGTTGCTACTTCATAAAAAGCCTCAATTTTAACCATGATATTTTTGCCCTGCAGATCCAAGGTATCTATAATTCCTGTTCATGTTCATTATAGAATAAGAACTTTCATACCAAAATCCTCATTATTGTGAAATTTACAGACGGAGGACAAAATTTTGTAAACACTTCGGTTTTTTATCATTTTACTATTTTAAAATAGTCAAATATTTTTTTTCCTAACACCCCCAATTGTTAATTTTTTGTAAATATACAGAGTGTCTGTATGGGTGTCAATTTTTGATATCCTTTGAGATACAGGGTAGGGTAAATGATACAATAATGGACACTAGTAAAACTTGATGTAGTTATTCGGCACTCATGTTTAATTAGCATTTTGCGCCAAAATGCGATTTTAGTGTTGTGTGCGTGTATAATAGATTTGTTTCCTTCTATCCTACTAAATTGATAGGTGCTGCTCATTTTTGTTTTATTAAATTCTCTTATAAGAAAATTTAGTGTTGAAGTGGACGTGGTGAGAGATAGTAGTGGTTGTTGACGTTTGTTGTGAATTTGTTAAGAACAAGGTAAGTTATTTTATTAATTTTTTAATGTTATATAATAATTTTCAGTGAGACAAGTGATTTGTTGAACTAATAAAAAATACCATTATTTAAATTTTATCTGATCTTAACAGAATAAATTTAACAAATGCATAATTTGCCTGTGTCCATTATAATATTATAACTTCGCCTGATTTAATTATTCGCCATGCTGTGCCCATTATTATACATATGAAAACTAGTTATGGTCATAGTGATGATTACGTGATGATAATGTAATAATAATAATTTAATTAACCTTAATTATACTTTAGATGCCAAAAAAAAAGTCGACATATTTAGAGGAAAATATAAAAAAAGCCTGCGACGCGGTCATTAATGGAAAAATTGGAAAGAAGACATCATCTAAACTGTTCAATGTTCCTCGGTCAACACTGCAGTACCGATTATCCTCAAAATTTAAAAAAATTCGCCCAGGGCCAATGACTATTCTCACTGAAATGGAGGAGAGAACAATTGTAGAATGGATAATAGAGTGCGCCAGAAAAGGATTCCCTAAATGTCGCGATGATGTTATTGAATCGGTGAAGCGTTTCTTAGATGATTGCCCCAGAGATCATCCTTTTGGGGAACATAACCGACCTGGGAAAGGATGGTACAATCTGTTTTTAAAAAGACATCCTTGCATAACCACCAGGGTGCCAGAAGCGGTAATTATTTTCTAACAGAATTTTAAAATATGTAGGTAGTTATTGAAATATTTTTATTTATTTACACTGAAGGTGACGGCTGCCAGCTCAAAAGTAAGTCCTGAAAACTTGCACAAATGGTTTGATCAAATTGAGAACTATTTAAAGGAAAAGAACTTAATTTCGATATTATCTGAATCATCTCGTATTTTCAACGGGGACGAGACAAACTTCATGCTATGTCCCAAGTCAAAAAGCGTGTTGGCAAAAGTTGGCAGCAAAAATGTCTACGAAGTTGAGCAAGGTGCCTCTAAGTCGTGCTTGACGGTAATGTTTAGTTTCTTAGCCGTAGGAGAAATGATACCTCCCACCATAATATATCGATACAAAAGGATACCAGAAGGCATACGAAACTCAGTTCCGAAACATTGGGGTGTGGGAAGAGGGGAAAGTGGTTGGATGACAAAAGAAGTGTTCATTGAATATATTTCCAACGTATTTCATGCGCATATTATTAAAAATAATATAAAACTGCCAGTTATATTATATGTAGATGGGCACGTGACACACCTGACTTACGAGCTAAGCATTTTATGTAATAAATTGCAAATAATTTTAATTGCATTGTACCCGAATGCCACACGGATATTACAGCCATGTGATGTTTCAGCATTTAAGCCATTGAAATCAGCTTGGCAAAAAGTAGTCTTAAATTGGAGACGTGAAAATGTCGATAACACCTTAACTAGAGAAACGTTTGCTCCACTGTTACAACAAGCTGTAAATAAAGCAGTCAACCCGATGACCATAAAAAATGGTTTTAAGGCGTGTGGGATTTATCCTTTTAACAAATCTGCAATAGACTATTCTAAATGTTTAGGGAAATCAAATTTGAATGCGGATGTACATCAAACAATTCCAGGATCATTCAATCCAGCATGTGATATTGATGGGATTACAATTAATATGGAACAATTTTCTGATATTGTTGGCATGAAACTTCAGGCACTTCAATCGGCGGAAGAGAGTGAATTGATTTTTGAAACTGAGGAGTTTCGATGTCTCCACAAAATTTATAAAGCACTTATGCCTTCCGCAAATTTAAAAATGTCACAGAATATTATGGACATCAATGAATTTATCTACCTGCCTGAAGAATTCCCCTTTGAACAAATAGAAAGCTCGGAGCAAGTGGAATGTATGGAACCGATAGAAAGTGGGGTCCAAATAAATAATGCACAGATAGAAATTACGGAACATGAAAAAGTTGCAGAAATTTCAATAACACGAGTTCAACCTGAAAATTGTACCGAAGTTTCCGTTAAAACGATCGATCAATATGTGACGTGGCCCAAAACCCCAGAACGAAAAAATGAAAGAAAATTTAAAGAAAAATTACCTTATGTCGTCACTTCATCCGGATATGCAAAAATTCAGGAGGAAAAGAAAAAGTTCAAATTAGAAATGGAAATTGAAAAGGAACAACGGCAACTCTTACGAATACAAAACAGAGAATATAAGCAAAAAATGAAAAAGGAAAAATCAAATAACAAACCGAAACGGAAAGCAAACTCAAATAATTTTAAAAAAAATATACCAATTAAAAAACTTACATTTAACGAATTTATTCCTCTGGAAAATTTGTCTAATAAGCAACATAGTTCAATGTCGTTACATGAAAACGTAGCAGTTACAATAATGTCAGAAGAAAGGATAATCGATGATCTAACCAAACTAAACAATTTTGAAGAAAGGCTACAGAAGGCAGGACCGTTCACAGCTTTAACAGCTATTCCCGGGACAAATGCAGAATTGCCTACCCCAAACGAAGGCAATAGCAGTTCAACATCGTTTTGTAATAATGAAACGATTACAAAAACGTTGGAACTAAGCGATACCGATGTAATGCCGAAACGAAACGATTTTGAAGAGCAAATATTGCCGGCAGCGCCTATAACAAATTTAATAGCTTCTTCTAATGCTACATTGGACACACCAATGTCAGAAAAATACAGCAACACATTAGCTTTGGGAAAAATGTGCTATCATTGCACTTACACTATCCACAAAAATAACAGCGGACTCCGCTGTGCAAATTGTATAACTGAATTTCATATCAGTTGTATAAAAAAGTTAAAAATTGCGACTGATCCCAAATTTGTATGCCCTTCGTGCAAATCTAAGCATTTAATTTAATTTTAATTTATTGTTACTTATTATAATTTTTATTTTATTAATGTGATATTCAAATATTATGTGATATTGAATTACTAATGTACCTGTTGAATTAATATTAAAAATTTGAATTTAAGAAAATAAAGAAATTTGGCATAGGTAGGCACCTACCTAGGAATTTTATTTTATTTTATTTTGTATGAGTGCTGATAATTGTGAAAACTAAGATGTCCAAAAACTATAATTTTGTGACCATTAATAATTGAGGTGGGTGTCTTTTATTATGGTATCATGCCAATTATTGTAGATTTAGATAGTGTCGATTATTATTTTTGAGTGACCATTACTAGTGAAAGATCAACACTTTTTAAATATTAAATAATTCACTTAACTTAATTTAAAATTATATTTCGAGAATTCAAAATTAAAGAAAAATGATTAGTTTATACCAGGGGCGTCCAAGCCAAATGGGAATTTTTGGCAAATTTTCAAAATAACTATTTTGAAAATTTGTCAAAAATACTCATTTCGCTTGGACGCCCCTGGTTTATACAATGTACAGAAAACGGGTTGTAATTTATTAACCATATTTAAGTTAAATACGAAAGATTCAAAAACTTTCTTATAAGTGCCTATTATTGTATCATTTACCCTACTATTTAAAAAATTTGGTACAGAAAAAAAGTACACCCACATACTAAACCATAACTTCCAAAATATTTATCGGAGGGCAACCAAATAGTCTTATTCGACTGGTAATTGTAGAGGCTATTTTGGAAGTTACAGTTTAATATTTTGGTGTACTTTTTTTCTGAGCAAATTTTTTAAACGCACTAGCTGTAGTATCTCAATGGATATCAAAAATTGACCCCTATACGATTTTTTCTCAGAATGAACTAAAGAATCACCACTTAACGGATTAGCATCCCAAACCCGGATACTCCTGTATATAATGTTTAGCATAAAAAAATATTTTGTAAAATGATAAAAAACCGAGGTGTTGGCAAAATTTTGTCCACCATCTGTATATACACATCCCAAGTAACAATTTTGGTTTACAAAACGTTTACTGTAAATTTACTTTGTTATTGTAAAGTTACACTGGTAAATCCAAGGTAAACGTGTTGTAAATGTTTAGTAAAAATTTTGGGGAATCAATTGTCGAGTATGCCGAACCTTTACGGATGTAATTTGATGTAAACCAAATGTGTATTTACAAATAAGTCTGTATAGTTTACAATAAGAAATCAGTATACGTATGTTACGATTACAAATCTTTTACGAATAAGTTACAATTTCATAAATTTATTTTAAACAAAACTAACTTGTTAGCTTAATTTTGTAAACAAATCAAATAAATACAATTGTATGCGTAATTATAAAATTCCTTTACAGTAGTAGTTTATAATGAACGACTTTATTTAAATATTATTATTTTTATAACATCAAACTTAGAAATATATTTTTTGCATATTAATATCATTTTGTCGAGTAAAGTTCTGAAATAATTTGAAAATAGCAATGCGCCTTAAAAATAATGAAGGATATAAAATTACAGATACATTTTTTTTACTTCAAAATAAAAATTAAAGAAATAATATTTATTTAAAAATTATTTTAATGCTATCGTTACATAAATTTATATTTATTGTGTGTACCAGAAATCATAAAAGTACATAAAATCTTGAAAAAGTTTTCTTTTTGTTTCAAATTTGTGATCAATATGGCCGACCGACCATTAATTTCGAAGGTAATACATACCTATGTCTGAATTTTCGATATGTAAACTTGAAAATACACGTTATCCTTATGTATACATTTTGAGAGTAAATTGAATACGGATATTTACAAGTTGCTTACATTTACAATTTTCTATTAAAAATATTTACTTGTTTACGAAATGTAAATGGTACGTATACGTTACGTAGAAGTAAATGTACGGTTACATGTTCCTATTGAAAGTGTTTACTCGTTTACTGTATGTAATTGCTATGTATACGATACGTAGAAGTATGTGTACAGTTACATTTTCCTGTTAAATTCGTGTACTTGTTTGTATTATGTAAAAGCTACGTACTATATAATAAGCATTCAATTTTTGAAGTTTGTCGCATTTGTTATAAAAAAATTTATAATGGCAAATTTCAACACCATTTTCTAAAATATCTTGCAAATAATTTTGTAAATTTGGCTTTGTTTGGCCACAATAGAGTGCAATGGGCATTGGATTCAAAAATTCCGAATGGTTGCTTATACGTAAAATAGGCCAAAACTCCGTCTTTGCGCTGTTAAAAATGGGCAACCAATCAATGTTAAAAGTAACGGAAATATTAATTGAAAGATCTAGATCAGAAATTTTTCTGGTATTACGGACGTAATTATCTGACGGTAGAAATACATTAACATTGTAAATGTTCTGTAAATCTACGAGGTAGCTATATATGATCTATTTAAAGTTAAAACTTTTACTCAGTTTAAGACGTATAAATACATTAACAAAGTAAACGTTCTGTATAAATCATGAGGTAGCTATAAGCTCTCTTGAAATTTACAAAGTGTAATCATTTTATGACGGTATATATACATTTGCAAAGTAAATGATCAGTAAATCTACACCGTGGCTATAAGCTTTCATCGATTCTACAAAAACTAAATATTTTGTAACTGTAACGATACAATGACCCAGTACATAAACAGTAACACTACATTCGTAGCTATAAATTAACCTTTACAGTGTAACTTTACTGTGCAAACTCTGAAACCAGATTTTTTACAAGTGTAGATACATCTACAAATGTTCACTAATGTAAATGTTCGGTAAATTGTACAAGAATAATTTGTAATCATAATATATACTTGGGATCATATATCTTACAAAAACCATTAACACAGAAGACCGTAGCGGTCATTGATAATAGGCAGATTCAGAAACATGGGTGCGAGGAAATAGTGTGGTTTATTAGAGATATTAAGGCGAGTTTTCTGGGCTCCCTGGCAATAGCCCCAAAGGCTCCCTAGATGGCTGCGACCCACAGTTTGAGAAGCACTGCACTAGAGAATATATTTGTGAACGTAACGATTGCTTTACGAATACTTTAAAGTCTTTCAGTTTCCGTAGCAAGTGGCGAACAATTATTTTCAAAATTGAAATAATCAAAAACTACTTGAGATCAAGTATAACTCAGGAACGGTTAGTTGGATTATCGATTATAGCAATTGAAAACGAAATTGATGACAAAATCGATTTAAGTCAAATGATTGAAGAATTTTCTACTTCAAAGCCAATACTTTTTTGTATCTGAATTATACGAGTACATATATTGTTTATTAATAAATAAATTATTGAATTGTTAAACAATATTTACTTGCTTTGTTTTTTTGTTTGTTTGTTTTTGCTTATAAATTTAATATCTTTTCCCCCAACAATGCTTTAAAGTCCCTCTGGTAATTTAAGTAATTTTTATTTACCATTTTATTAAAAAAAGGGCGCCTACGAAAATACTTGCTTAGGGCGCAAAATGTTCTAGGGCCGGCACTGAGCGGTCCTATTAGCTACCTGTACTTTATTGTCATGGCAATTTTCCAAATCTAACATAACCCTGACCATAAGAATTTTAAAATTTTTTTCTTTCCGGTTTAGCTACGGGAAAATGTATTATCATTTATTGTTTGCAGTGAAAATTATAGCTAGCAAATTGGATTCAGAATTGGCTCAGACGTATAGCTAGTAGGACCCTATACTTTATAGTGATACCAAATTTCCGGGGCCACCATAATCCTGATTATAACAATTTGTTTAATTGTTTTTTATTTTCCATTTTCAATTAAAGGAAGGAAGTAGCTTTATTGATTTAGCAAAAATTCTAATAATGAAATGTGGTTTACCCAATCAAATGCCTTACTAAAACCAAACAAAACTACTGGAAACGTTTTATGATTATCTATATTTCATCGCAGGTTATCAACCACGTTCAAATTAATAATATTAGTACTAGGGAATAATTTATATTCTCACTGGTTTCCACCTAGCAAATAGTTTACCTCTATATATTGAATCATCTGCCTTCTTATATCGAATGAAAATCCGAGGGCGCAAATCTGATGGTTTTCTTTAAAAAGAAAATGAGATATAAGGTGACATTTCATTAGAAAATGATTTGATCATATCCTGTGTAAATAATGAAAATGACACCGAAGCCAGTTGTGAATTAGAATCGAAAATATTTAATCATTTTTCTGGAACTAAAAACAAAAATTTTTGAAAGGCATAGTTTCCATAATTTTGATGTCACGTCTTATTAAAAAGGCATTACGCTGAAAAATCCTTAGTGGGACCGAAAATCCAATCCTTTTGATTTCTGGAAAGTATAAGTAGAACATGTTTTTCTTTTTTTTTGTTCATGTTTTATGACGTCAGTCGTTTATTAAGGTTTTCTATTTTTATTTAATACACAATTTGGTCCAGTCTGGTCAATGATATATTTGTATATTCCAACCTAGTTCGGCGAACGTGTAATTTACACTACGGGACTAACTATAAGCGACCGGCGCTCAAAATTAAAGCTTGAAAGCTTAAAAATTTGAATATGCTCACCTTTTTACATAACGGACAACTAATTATATAAATTTGTTGCGAATTACAGATAATTATTTTTGATTATTATTTTGATTTTTTTTTTTTAATATTTACTTATTTTTTATAAACGCCGATAGTATCGATTTGATGTTGTCTCGACATTGATAATAATATTTATGTTTGTTTTTCACATACAAAAATAAAATACTCTACAAAGCCGCTAAGCATTGGTCAAATTATGTATAGCTTGCTTTTGTTTATGTATTGTAATTCTCAAAACTTTGACATGCTAGTCTAATCATTCAAACAATTATTCGTTGAGACAACAATTCTATCCATCATCGGTTTCAGCACTTCGATTTTGTTATTTTTAGGTCCGTGCCATCATTGATTGAAAGACCATCCTCTGATTATCATCAACAAACTAACATGCCCCACACAACCACAGCTTGATTTCAACCAATTCCATCGTGCAACTGCTTCTACCTGGATACCTGGATACCTGGATAACCAATCTAATACTATTTACGAATAAGTATAGATAATGTGATTTTAGATATTTTCAGGTACACCAGTTCGATTTATCATTGCTACGCGGGAATTTGGCGGCAGCTCCTCATCCCAGCTTAGATTCTGTGTCCACAGATTTTGGAATAGAATTCTCACATTGATTACTGCTAAGTATTGGTTATAACCAGCCAAGCAGATCCAAGTTAGGGCTTGCATCCGATAGTAGTGTTCGCCTGATTTATTTGTAACAATTAGACAGTTGGACCATTTAAGGCCCAACACCTATGGTGTTTCTGTAAGTTCTATGGTTTCTTTAGCCTGCTTCTCCTTTAGTATATTCGGTTGATGTTTTGATATTGTTGATCCTGAATGTCGAATCGCATCTGCATATATGTACATGTTTGCCACATTTCCGTATAATACAAATTTATATTGATGAAATCTTATAAGTGTATTTGTATAAGTGATGGTTAAACCTGCTAATAGAGTTTGCTCCAAAAATCCATTTTCTCACACCAACGATACCCCTACATGGTATCATTCTAATTTGAGAAGCCTTAGAATTTTAAAAGTTGCTGTCGACAAGAGGAGGAAAAGCGTGCTTACGTCCATAGTACCAAAATTCTTTTAGTGATTTTTGTATTGACTTTCAGTTGATGATGAATGATCTGGTTATCAAAATGACTAAAAATTATAAACGTTCGACCCTGAAGCTAGGTCACGGTAATATTTCTTGATATTATTCGGCTTTATTTTTATTATATTCTAAGATGACTGACTAAGTGATGCGTTCTAATTAATCATTTCACAAAACATTTAGTTGTAATAAAGCCACACATTTATGACACTTACCTGTTAAAACGTTTAACTAATTTGTAAAACTTTCAAAATCGCACCAAACTTAATTAAAAGAAATGTCAAAATATAAGAACGCTTCAAGCCATCATAAAGATGAAGATGATATATACACCACAGTATACACTAAAAATAATCACAATATTTTTAATTTGGTAAATATTATGTTTATAATTTATCGTCTCTAAATTTTTATTTCAACAAAATTGTATACAGAAACCAAACCAAAACTAGAGTATAAGAAACGTAACAAAAATATACAAAATAATTACGGTAATAAAAAAAAACGATTTTTTTTTTTTGGTATGTAGCTAATTGAAACTTAAAAATTATAGTTTTTTTTTTGTTTGGTTTCGCCAATTTTAACAAAACAACTAAAAATTTATTACCGTGAAAAATGTCATAATATATTTTGTAATTCGGTGTATACAATTTTGAGGTGTTTAGAAAATGTATTTTTAATGAATTTCAAATGACTTACAAAAAAAAAATCGATATAACAACTGCATATGCTGCTCACCCATATTACAAGACTTAATTAAATTTACCTTACATATGGCCCTTATAATTAACCATTAAAATATCATAAAGTGATTTATAATATATGTATGTTCAGGATTTTGTTAGGTGCAAAGTGTATTAGGATCTGTATTATGGTGTGTCAGCCAAGCAAAACGAGACTCAAAAATATGTGAAGATGCGAGAATGAATCAAAATATTGCATTATCATAAACACAATAATCAATCATTTTTTTTTTTTTTTTTAAATCCAAATAAAATTACAAATCCATCTGTTATCCAAAGTACATGCATTGTAAACCAATTTTCCAAAACGATATAAGCCAACAACAAAATGTTAACAATTCTTTATGTTCTTTATATTTAGTTCAGCGCCGGTGAAATAAATTGAATCATCAAAAGACATTACATATACCAATATATGAGATAGGTACAAAAAACGTCCCTGATTTCAATTTAATTCCCAACAAAAATATTAATCACACAAAAACATTAAAGAACGACCAAATAACCAATCCATGTTTTTATTATTATATAGATAACACGAGAACGAATAAAATTCCCAAAGCAATAACGACAACCACAAATAATTTAATCTTTCCAAAATAAATAAACAAACAAAAAAAAATCCAAGACGATATAAAAAGAAGTACATTCAAAATAAATAAGAAAAAAAAAAGGAAATACCACACACATTCTTATCTGTTTAATGTTAATTTTTTGTTTTGTTTTTTATTTTTATTTATAGGAATACAAATTAATTATAAGATAAATGTACCAAACAATAACAACCAAAAACATTCTTCAATATTCATTCATTGATTAAATTTTAATTTCATTCACTTTTGAATTTAATTTTATTGAAACGAATTGAAAAAAAAAATGAAAAGAAATTTATTAGATCGATTTCACACTTAAAAATGAAATTAGTAGATAAATTGAATTCCTCTAGAAATTTTTGTCTTATATCTTTATTTTGTCCTTTTATTTAAATCTATTTATGTACGAAACAGCAGACGATTATGATTTAAAGTTCAATATTCACACTATTTTTATATTTACGTACATATATAAATTTGATTGATTATTGCCTAAGTGCATTTTTATAATTAATTGCTTTTTATGATAAATGTAGTGCTTACTCTTACAGGTTTACATTTAGAAATTAAACTAATTTACTGATTTATAGATTTTATTTTATATTTCTCTTTATAAATTTGGGTAACATGCGCCTTACCGATTGTTACTGTAGTAGTTTCACGGTTACCCGAACAAATTACACTGTGTAATTTTCACAGTTCCTTACAAGTAAAAAATGTGTAATTTCCTAAGGTCATTTTATACAATATGTATATTTGATGAAATGTTAAAAAATTAATTTGACATTTTACCAACCCCATAAAATGTATTTACTTTATAAAAAATTAAGATCAGCACACGATTTTCTTCTATACAAACAGGGAAATTGAAAAACTTCTGATGTAATTTTTTTTTTTAAACATTTTGTATTTAATATTGTTACTATAAACCTTGTTTGCAAAAGAGATTTTCTAGCCCACGTTAGTCAACACTTTCGTTTAGCCAATTTTCAATAAAATTCACTGGGGCATCCCAATTTATGAAGCAAACTTAAATATGAAATTTCAGTTTGATTTGTTACATCATCTAGTCTCTAGAAGGGACTTTTACAAACCGACGGACTAACAGACAAACTACTTTTAGACCCAATTTTTTGGTTTTACTAACGTAAAGAAAGTACTATCATCCTGCAATAATCTAAATTTTCTCAAATATTTATAAAATTGAAATATTTCAAAAATTGTCTAAATTTTAAACCTTAAATCCAAAATGACTTAACGAAATTTATTTTGTGTATTCAATCTCGGATTACAATAAATTTTTGAATATTGTCAACTACTAAACCAGCTCTGAAGCGTCTAGTAGGCAATTTTGAGATTTCTTCGTAACAAATACTAAAATCGGAAAGTCAATTCTTGCACCTTAAAATTCAGACGTTTTGTTATGTTACCAAAATTTTTAAATATCTTTTGGAAATTTTTTGGAGATTGAGATCTTAAATATTAAAATACAGTCTTAAACGTATTTCTAGAATTGTGATTTTTTTTTCTACAGATATTATAGGGAGGAAATCTTACAGAGGAGTTTCAGAGGATTCCCACTTACTGATGAAATTACCATCAACTAAATGCAAATTCAGAAAACGAACCGAAAAATTGCTCATACTTTAGAAATTCTGTTAAATTAATTAATTAAATCTTAGATTATCGAGTTCTAGTACACTTTTGTACATTTAATGAAATTTTAATAAAAACTGAAAATTTGAAAATATCCTAAAATTGATTGAAATTCAGAAAAGTTGATCCAAATCCAACTTCCAAGGAAAAATTTTAGAATTTCCAGTGAACTTAAAATTTTCCCGATCGAATTCGAATAAACTTTTCAAATTTGCCAGTATTGAAAATCGTCTGCATTAGTTGAAAATTTTAAATACAAATTTTCCACTCAAAGATACAAAATGAACCATAATCATAAAACCAAAAACTATTTAGATTTTAAATTTTTTTTTTTTTAACATATTTATTTATTTATTGAATCTTTCATACAAAAATAATAATAAGTTATCAAATCTATGGTCTTGAAATGATTATTAATAATTGACACATTAGCTACCTATAAAATAAATTATTTTCTTTGAATTAGCTTAAGTTTTCTCTAACATTGAAAATATAATTGTATTTAAGAAATATTAATAAGTTAGAGTTTGATATTTCTTAACAATACATACATCCTTTTAATGGTAGCTAAAGTTTTTCAATTAAAACTTGAATAATTTTTGAATCACCTTATAGAAACCGAATTTTGGACCAAATGGTTGTTTATGTTTATTTTACATAGTAACAAAGGCGAAGACTCACCATCATGCACTTATTTTATTAACTTGGTGAGAATACGAAGGCCAGTTTACCTCGACCATATAGTTATATTGATGAAACATGACTTAGATAATTGATTTTCACTTCACTTTTTCTTAAAAATAAAATTCTATCACTAAGATGAACACACACTTATCAATAAAAGTTTTGTTAAATAAGCAAAAAACCTTTGGAAAAAGCATTACGTCTTTGGAGCAATTTACTTTAATTACTTTTGCATATGCATTGTTTAGAACTCTAGATCCGCTATCCCTATGTAAATGCATAGGATTTTGAAAACAACAACTTTATAGTCGTTGTATGTTTTTATTTTGTTCTAAACTTAAAAGCTTATAAAGCTCTGTAAAAGAAACTGATATGGTACAATAAAGAAGAATTTTCTGTAGTGAAATTGTGGTAAATACGGTACAATTTTAAAACGAAGTGTAAATATCTCTAAACAATTGTTACCAAAATACATCAACGCTTAACTAGGTCATCGACCATCGTTAGATAGGCAGATCGTTTCATTTGTCGTACAATAAATCGAACTATTATCTAAATCAATTAGCTGTTAGTTTATTTTGAAATGACAGATTTTTGTTTGAGATATAAAATTTAGTATTGATCTGTACAGCCTTTATCAAAATGGCTTATTTTCGGTTAATATTAAAAAAATATTTTTTATAAAATTGTAACCAAATGATTCCTAGATATCGAATCTATAAATCATCGATAGGTAGTTACCGCAGACCTTTTGCAGTCCATCCCATAAATTAGTTCCATTCAATATTATATTGCGGTAGAAAAAAAAAAATCTCAGTATCTCATTTCTATTTAAATTATGTACCAAAAATAACCTCAGAAGCGTAGTCAAATATTTTTCAAGGCAAAATTATTTAAAATCTGTCATGGTGTTTCATTAGAAAATTCAACTATTTATGGTTAAACACAAATAAGATAAATGTTTCTATTATTTGTTTGAATGTTCGTCTTACATCTTGATAAGAAAGCAAAAAACATTTTGGGTTTTTATGTTTTTGGAGATAAGAAGCGTTGTTTATGGTATTTTAGTTTTAATTTATTTATGTATGATGTAATTATACTTAAGCCTAATCCATTGTTAATATATTATTAGAGGATAGAACTAAATTTAAATATGTTTTTTAACGTAATTATCGCTTTTTGCTATACACAAAATGAATATGAGTCTGTATGGTATCCAAAGTGTGGGCACTTGACATTATGTTAGTTTATATTTATTTTATGTATTTTTATTCGGTTAGATGTTAGCGATAATAAATTTGATTTATTACTTTAATTTGATTAAATACCCTCCCAAAAAAAAAATGTTTTGGTGAGAACAAAATAAAAACGCAAAATAATTTGCTTATATACAAAAATAACAACCATCACTCACGACAATATAAGTTCCTATGCATTTTTAAAATTTTTACTGAACTACTAAATAAAATAAAATAATTCAAATATACACCGCCGATTAATCCATGAAGGTGAAATTTATTGCATTTATGCAAATTCATGTACAAAAGCAATTCTGTTCTATAATCTAACTCAACCGTTCCAATTTCATGTCTATAAATTTCGCGTCATTTACTTCGCTTTATTTTAATTTAATTTTTATTTTTTTTTTATAAATTTTATTGCTTTTGGATTTTCAATTTAGAATTTTTCTATTGTTCTTTTTTTTATATACACGAGCATAAAGTTAGGTATGTACTATTTTTTTAATATTTACCGTCACAGTATAAGCAAAAACTAACGTAAATAGCAACCAAAAATCGATTTAAATTGAATACAACAAAAAAAAACTGTAATAGTGTCCTCAACATGTAGTAGAATAGTTTATAAAACAAAAATAATTTAAATGAAAACAATTAAAAATTACAGTAGTAAATTTGACGAAACTTGTGCCTAAACTAAAGAGTTTCGTGCTTATCATCTAAATGCACAGTTGAATTTATTAAAATTGAATAAGGTATTTTTAAGTCTGAAGTCGACCATAAAATTTTAACTACCGAAGCGTGTTATTTCAATAAATTGTGAAGGTGATTCAATTTTTGCTGTGTCAAAACCTTTTTACATAAAAATGTTTGAGAATTGTACAACAATTTTAAATCATAGAAATGGTTCTGCGGTTTGCATAATTTTGTAGAATAATTATCTAAACATTCTGTTTTATTAGTACAACACGAAATATGCATTTAAATGTTTTAATATACTTATGAATAGTTATAGGCTATTGTAACATTGTAACAGAAGTCTCATTTTAATGTGATATTATCTAACTAGCCAACTAGAGCATAGAGTTCTTACGTCCCAGCTTCATATTAGCTTTTATTGATATTTAACACACAGCACAGTATCGATGGATGCTGTATCCTAAACTTATTTTTGATAAAGGTCTGAAATATGCCAAATTAGAATTTAACTTGGTTATTTCTTAACCGAATTATATGATGGAAATGGATTTTTAAATAATTCTTAAATAAGATCAAGAATTTTTTTTATTTTTTAATTATTTATTTTAAGCATTTATCTATTAAAGTATACGGGTACAATATTACAGTTAAAAGTTTGATTCTGCTTTATGTCATAAGAAAAGATTTATATAAGAAATCGAAGATTGTAATAAAAAAAATTCAAGTTGCATCTATCAAAAAAATAAATAAGGAAAGAAAGAACTAAAACTACATTGACGTGAAAGTTTATGTACGGGATACCGATTTCAATTACGTTTAATTCTGATGGAAAATTAACTAAATTTGTCATGCACAATTTTCAGCGGAATTACGTGGCATCAAACAATTTTCTACATTTCCCTAACGAAGTTATATGCGGTAAGTTGAGGTGAATCCGAAATGGTGTATGAAAATTACCCAAAATTGTTTGGTAATTAGCAGCTGCACTATTTGACCCAAGTTATATTCTAGTAAACTGTATAATTATGTTAACGATGAAATATTTGAATCTTGACTCAAATCCCTGTAACTCCATAACTTAAGATTTTAAATTTCATACCTCACATTACCTCTAAGCTTTTGAAACATGTAGCTTCTTAATATAAGTTATTATATTCCGTTGAATCTTTAACTAACCTTCAGCCTAACCTAAAAAATTCCTATAAATTCTATAAAGTAAATTTGAAAATTTAAAGAGTTTTGAAATCAAAAACCCGCTCGACTTGGGCTATTAACCCCCATAGCAATATCTAAATTGAGAAAATTAAATTATAAGTGCATGTAAACATGATGTGCCTATAAATGTTGGATTATGAAAATAAAATAAAAGGTTAATTTTAAGTAGGTAGTGATGTTTAAAACTTCAAAATATTGTTTTGGATTGAACAACTAGCTATTGGTAAATGATTAATTTGTATGAATTTCGGATTTTAAATTAGGCGTAAAATTTCAATTGGGACGAAATCGTTCCAATGCGACAGCGAAGGGTTAAAAATGATTAATTAAGTCTGTTTATTTAATTTGATTCTGGTGATGTTGCTCTAAATACAAATAATTTTTAGCTAATGAACAGGGTAATTATTATAATCGCGAATAAAAATTTGGTCCAGATTTTCACATTTCTCGACGAATTAGATTACCAGGACTCCAGAACATCAATTAAAAAAATACCTTGTCCGTTCATACATCATTCTGTCGTTTGATAATAAATAATTAGTACTATCCATCGATCAACTTCAACAAATTCATTATCGAAGATGGAGCCAGAAGTGGTGAAGGACCTGATGAATGTAACTCCTGGAAAGCACAGCAGCAGCACTAGCCTTATAGAGAGCACTAAACGTAATATACATATGATTCAAACTGGCATCGATCGATATATTGCTGTAAAACGGAAAAGAGATAGCCCAAAAAATGAAAAACTGCTGGCTACTAAGAAACTAAATGTTGAAAAATTACCGCTAAAAAACCGATTTGAAATACTTATTTGCTGATAAGGATGTCGAAGAGAGCTAACCTGAAAATGCAAACATTCAAGAACAGGCAAATCGAAAATACAAGCCATCTTCAACATCTATTTGCGATGAAGCTGATACACACAAGGTCGTGCAAGAACTTAAATCACGCGTGCTAACAAATGGAAAACCATTTCACGTAACAAATTTACTTCATGGCAAAATGCACGAAGTAAAACTTCAAAAACACGAGGTCAACGTCTATAGAAAAGTTATTAATTATTACAATACACATTACACACAATAGAAACTATTATACGTACCGTTTCAAGTCTTTAAAGGGTCTTTCAGTCATTTACAAAGGCATCGATGTCCAAGTTCAGGCAACTGAAATCCAGGCGCGCTTGTTAAAGATGGATTTCAAATACAGAATGTATATAGGATCATGAACCGCTTGAAGCAACCACAACCAATGGTCTAAGTTGAGCTGTGTCCATCCGAAATCACTTTGAAAAAGGGAGAAATTCATCCTAAATATAAAATAAAGTACTTCTTGCATAGACGTATAACTGTTGAAGAACCAAATAAAAGGTCCGGACCGATTCAGTGTTTAAACTGCCAAGAATATGGAAACTCAAGAAATTATTGCAAGTTGATATCCGTGTGCGTTGTATGCGGTGATCTACACACAACCAAGAGTTGCCCGAAACCAAAAAATTCCACAACAATAAAGAAATGCAGCAACTGCAGCGGAAACCACACTGCAACTACCGGGGATGCCCAGTCTACGGCAACATTATCCAAATGTCACGTCCCAGGCAGCAGTATACAACTACACCTGATGCGCAGAATAATACACATTCGTATACGCAGAATAAAATACCTTCGGATGCGCCGAATGAATCTCGTTCGCCCAGAACATCAGCCGGGAAACCAACATATGCAAGCGTTCTCAGTGGTAAATCCTCAAATGCTGAACCTAAACTGAATAACTGTATGCAACTGATGATGCAGTTAATGGCAACAATGCAAAATACGCTACAAGCAATGTTGCAAAATCAAACCATTATCATTCAGAAACTTGAATGTCTTCGATAAATTATCTGAAGATATGTCACTGGAATGCAAACGGTATATAAGCCAACTTAAACTAGAATTACAACATTTTTTTGCACAACACATAATTGATCTTATGCTGGTCTCTGTAACCCATTTAACCGGCAAACATAATTTTAGAATAAATGGTTACAAAGTCTATGATACTAAACATCCCTTGGACAGAAGTCGAGGAGGAACTGCCATCATTATAAAAAATCGGATTCCTCATTATGTTCTGAATGAGTATAGCACTGAATAAATTCAAGCAACCTCTGTATGTGTTGACCTTGATAAAGAAAGTTTAGTCAAGCTTCAATATATTACCATCCAAATAAAAACATTTCGGCAGATGTCTATAACACGTTTTTTGCAACTCTGGGTCAGCGCTTTATAGTCGCCGGAGAATTTAATACCAAACATACCTACTGGGGTTCAAGAATAACTACTCCAAGAGGACGTCAATTAATGAATGCTATTCAGGTAAATCATTACGATGTTGCATCTTGTGGCCATCCAACTTATTGGCCTACTGATCGGAAAAAAATGCATCACATCCTTGATTTTGCTGTCACGAGTAAAATAAACCGGGAAATCATCGAGGCCAAACCACTATCAGAATTATCTTCTGGGCACTCTGCGGTCTTACTACATTACTGGACTGACCAAAAGCCATATCCTACAATCAACTTCCTAACGAACAACTTCACTAACTGGTTGAAATTCAAGATGTACATCAGTTCGCATATCGACTTGACATCTACACTGGAGACGGCAAACGACATAAATATGGCAATGGAAAACTTTAATCTGTTACTGATCAACGCAGCTATTTATGAAATGATACATCCGCTGAAATAGAAAAATTACTAACAGAGAAACGCCGTTTAAGACGCATATGGCAAACAAATCGATCGCCTGATGCAAAATACAACTTCAACCATGCCAAAAATAAACTGCAAAGTCTACTCCAAAAAAACAAAATGAATTTTCTGCAAAACTACCTTATGCAGATATCTCCCCACTCTGACACAGACTATTTATTATGGAAGGCCACTAAATACCTTAAACGGCCTCAGCAACCAAACCCGCCAGTTCGTATATGACCAACGGTGACTGAGCTAGAAGTGACGAGGAAAAAGCTAAAGCCTTCGCTGATCGTCTTGAAGGTGTTTTCACTCCCAACCCTGGATTATCGGTGGTTCAAACAGATGTAGCAATCGAGCCTGAGAAAAAATTCAAGATAAAGAAGCCACTAGTTAAGTTTATTATTGCTCATCAAACTCAATTAAAGAAAGCCCCTGGGTATGATTAAATTACAGGTGAAATGCAATCTATGAATTAGGATGCATTCCTAAGTGCTGGAAACTGTCAAGTATAAAAATGAGCCCAAAGCCTGGCAAGGGTTCTACTAAGGTCTCATCATATAGACCAATAAGCCTCCTACCAATCATTTCGAAAGTCTTCGAAAACCCAATTATCGAAATGATTAAACCGAAACTCCGAAATATCATACCTAATCATCAATTTGGTTTTAGAGCCGAGCATGGAACCATTGAGCAAGTGCACCGAGTAGCTTCAGAAATAAAATCAGCACACGAGGAAAGGAAGAACTACTCTGTAGTTTTCGTGGATGTTGCTTAGGCATTCGATAAATTTTGGCACGAGGGGTTGCTTTATAAAATTAATTTTAAATTGCCAGAAATCTACCAACTTATGAAGTCATATTTGTCAAAACACAGATTTTATGTAAACCACAATACCTCTAAATCGGGCGAGAAAAGGTCCTGTACTCTGATTCTCTAAAAAATAAGGTAATGGGTAAACGTTTAAACCTGTAAAAAGCAAAGCTGTCTTTTATTAGTTTGAAATTTTTGATTTTATTTGAAGTAGTAGCCAAACCAAAAAATTGCCAATTCATTAAAATAAACTTCTAAATGAGTTTACACGTTTACCCATTATCTTATTTTTTAGAGAATCAGGGCCCTGGCAGAAGTAGCACAAGGCAGTATGCTTGGCTTAACCTTGTATTTAATTTTCACTTCTGAGCTACCAACATCTTCGAAAATTATGACGTCTACTTTCGCTGATGACACAGTCATGGTTACTCATAAAAATTCCCAAACAGCGTCCACAACCCTGCAACAACATATACATGACATCAAAATCTGGCTAAAAAAATGGAGGATAAAGGTCAATGAAGAGAAATCAACTCACATAACATTCACTTTAAATAAGATTACGTGTCCACCAGTCACAATGAATGGAATACAAATCCCTCAGGCCAACGAAGCAAAATACTTCGGCGTCCATCGAGACCGACGATTAACCTGGCGAAAACATATTGAAATGAAACGAGGCCATATCAAATGCACTGGTTGATGGGGAAAAAATGCACTGGTTGATGGGGAAATATTCAACCCTTCATTTAGAATAGAACCTTATCCTGTATAACACAATGATTAAACCAATCTGGTCGTATGGCTGTCAATTATGGCAATTAACTTCAAATTGAAATATTGATATTGTTCAAAAAATACAGTCAAAAATTCTCAGAATGATTACAGGTGAAAAAAAACAAAAATATTCATAAGGACCTTAGCATCCTAACTGTCAATTACGAATTACTAAAATTGCGGATTTACTATGCAGGGAAACTATCATCTCATCCGAATATGCTGGCGAGAAATTTAAAAGATATACATACCTTTGTCGTCACGATTTAAGAAGAAAATGATGGCTGTGACATCAAAAAGTATTAGTTATTATTGATAGCACGTAAATTCTGCTCCTGCAGATTTACTTAAGTATACTAGCATTTAAATCAATATGGGGAAAAGAGTTGTTTAAATGTTGAACCCCATTATTTCCTGCGTTTTAAACACTGTGTGGGTCAAATCAAAAAGTTAACTTCGTGAATCAAATGTGTAGCATTAGTCAGCCTGGTTAAATCTCACTTTTCCAAAAGATTTCAAAATTAAATTTACGTTTTTTTAAAATTAAATTTTAATCATAAAATTAAATCTCTCATTTATTAAATATTTTATTGTAAGAAATATTTCCATTCAAGTTTTAATTTTAATCGCCCTTGTCCAGAAGATTTTAAAATTTAATTTTCATTTTCTAAAAATTTCATTCTAATTTCAAAATTAAATTTTTTTATCCTCATTTCAAACTAAAAATAATTCTAATCTAATTATAAAATTAAATGTTGAAGTTTCTAAATATTTTATGATTTTAAATATTTCAGATCATATTTTAATTGAAATCTTTATTTTCCTGAATATTTTAAAATAAAATCTTTCTTATTGAGAAATTCAGGTTTAATTTTAAAATTAAATAACTCTTTCCCGGAATATTTTCAAATTAAATTGAAGTTTTCCAGAAATTCAATTCTAGTTTCTCTCATTTCCAGAATATTTAAAAATTAAAAATATTTTCATTTTAATTTAATTAACGGTTTCCTTTTCTGGAATATTAAATACTCTAAATCTTCAATTTAAGTTAAAAGGTTGACTTAAAATTAAATTTTCCTTATCCGGAAATTCCGGTGTTAAATTCGTATTTTGTTTCTCTTCCAGAATATTTTAAAATTAAATCGTACGTTTTCAATCATTAAATTCTTGATTTGCTTTTTTAATTATTTTAATTTTAATTTTAAAATTAAATTTCCATTACCTTGACTCAAAATAGAAAGTAATTCATTAAAAATTCTAAAATTAAATTTTTCATTTTCAAAATATTTTATGATTTTAAATATTCCAGTTCTAATTTTAATTTAAATCTTGTTTTTCCAAAATATTTTAAAATTACATTTTCCTTTTACAAAATTTCCAGTTAAATTTTAAAATAAAACCCCACTTTTTTTCGGAATATTTCAAAATTAAATTTGTATCGTTCTGCAGGTTTTTAAATTTAAATTTCCTTTTTCAGAAATTATATTCTAGAAAAGAAACTAAACCTCTTATTTCCAGAATATTTTAAAATTTAAAATATTTCCTTTCTAATTTAATTTAAATCTTCGTTTCCGAGATTTAAAATTTAAATACTTATATGGTTTTTCAAAAATATTTCAAAATTTGACTTTAAGTCATTTCCAGAATACTTTAAAATTAAAAACATATAACGTCTTTCTTTCACAGAATATGTAAAATTAAAAATAAATAAACTTTAATCTAATTTAATTACTCCTTTTCGAGAAGACTTTAAAATTAAATATTTGTGATTAAAAAGTTCCATTTTAATTTCAAAATTTAATTTATATTTTCCAAAATATTTCAGAATTTAATTTTGTTTTTCCTATACACATTTTTAAAATTTTTTAAAAACACTTGTTAAATATTTCGCAAAATTACAAAAGGTTTAAAAAATCACTCGATCGATTTCGGCTTATTAGGCCATCATCAGGAGTATCTACTAAACAGTTTAGTAGATACTCCTGATGATGGCCTAATAAGCCGAAATCGATCGAGTGATTTTTTAAACCTTTTGTAATTTTGCGAAATATTTAACAAGTGTTTTTAAAAATTTTTAAAAATGTGTGTATTAAGTGTGTTTCGCCAAGTGCCTACGGCAGAAAGTGTAAGAAGTATGTTTGATTTTCCTGTTAAAATTAAAAACATTACCGTTTTAATTTAATTAACGTCTTATTTTTCCAGAATATACAAAATTAAAAATATTTCAATTTTAATCTAATTTAATTACTCCTTTTCGAGGAGATTTTAAAATTAAATTTTCCTTATTAAAAAGTTAAATTCTAATTTTAAAATTAAATTTGCCTTTTTCAGAATATTTCAAAATTTAATTTTCCTGTTTCAGAAATTTTATTTTAGATCCGAAATTAGATCTCTCATATTCAGAATATCTCAAAATTAAAATATTTTTAAATTATAAGCATTTCCGAAATAATTTAATTAACGTAGGTATTTCTTTTTAATAATATTTTAAAATTAAAAATATTTCCATTCAAATCTAATCTTTCTTTTCGAAATCCTAAATGTAAGTCTTCCTTTTGGAGTAAATTGTAGAAATTGTTTTATTAGTATCCAGCTGTAATATGAAATGCACTGAATCAGATAAGCCTGGTGACTGTGCAAGGAATAATAATACAACAAATAAAATCGACTGAGAAAAGTGTGGAGGATCCATGTAGCCAGCTTTTCCGGGTGCACAGCTCGATAAATTATTCGGGTAAGTTAAACAAAATTTTTAAAGACACTGTTAGAAGGAGTACTCTAAAGGCGTTTGAGTCAAATTACACTAGAGATGGGGTATCACTTACGCTGGCATTCTTGGTACTAAGCCAAGCCTGTCTCTACCAAAGTTGCCCCCCCCCTCCCCCGCCGCACGAAACTATAAAACCTATGCAATTATGTACATAAAAAACCTCCAAATGAATTTTTCACAAAGTCATTTAGAGGTTGACTTTGTGTGGCTAACTAGACGGTTTCGGACTTCATGGATATAGATTAAATTCCGTTAAGGATCTGGCTTATTTTTGGAAGATTGTGGCCTCTGAAACCACATTTCTGTATAACTTACGCGGTATAGCTGCTATACGCAGTGATTTTAATTTGTATAACTTTTGTAAAAAAATTAATGTGTTCTGCGCGGATCACCTCTCAGTATTGTTTAAGGTTTCGGGTTCCTATAGGACCATGCAGAAATGCGAAAAAATTAGCACTCTTGACTATCAAAATGCTGATTGTGATGGATACACACATTACGAGCAACCACATGCTTGAGTTGCTGTCAGATAGATCCATAGGTGCGGATATTGATGAGCAATTGGCAAATTTCACGCTAATAATAAATGTATAAATTTGCATCTTGTAGAAACTCTGGAATATATTCTGCCAGATATTGTTCATATGATTAAAGTCAGAAAATATTTTCGAAATTTGCATCGTAAAATGCTAATTATACTTAATTCCACACTCGTTAACCGGTCTTCAAGATTGATCCATAAGGGGATAAACCAATTAAGCAATTATTTATCAAGATGATTCTGTAAAAATTTGAGTAAAATAAAGCCAGCAAAATGAACCTATATTATTAGATCGTTAATTCTTCCCAAAAATAATAAAGTTATTCTAGAGGATACTGATGTTCCCGTAATAGACCAGAAATCGAGTCAAATTAAATTATGGACTACTATACGAGTCACGTCAGTATTAACCAGATGAAATAAAAGGCATAATTTTAAAGCTTAACAATTTAAAGGGTTCGGAACTTGATAGCGTTTCGAACATGGCCATTAAAAATCTACCTCCAGTTGGTCAATTCTATGCTTACTATCGCTAATTTCCCAGAAAAATGGAGGCTGTCAAAAATTATACATATCCGAAAACCAGGAAAATTAGGGACGCGAGAAAATGAAAGATCGATCAGCATCTGAGTGGCCTTAGCAAAATAGCCGAGGGTATATTATCTCGTAAATAATATAGAAGTGTGTGCATTTTTTGATACAAAAGAAGCAGTGTTGGTTTTAATATGAATATAAATATTTTAGATCATCCGCCCCCATCTTCAGGCAGTTACATATTTATGATGACGTCTCATAGCCTACGTTTTATGTTAAATGTGCCAACACGAATTTGTTATGATTCTGCTACATGTATTTAGATCACATATTTTAGTATCGTTGAGGATATTAATGGTCTGCATATTACTGATCACCGTATGACATCGATGAGTTTCGTACAGTCGAACATTTTTACCAATAATCATTTACTACCAAAATTGAAACATTATATCTCCTCTACAAACTATGCAAATTTATTTGTTGAGTTGAATGAGGAATGCTGCTCCATGACTATTCCGAAACTAATGTATCTAGAGCTTATGATTGTTTTATTGCGCGGTTAAAACAATGTACATATTGATAATAATACTTCAAGGCACGTAGTAGAAGGTACGGACAAGAGGATTAAGCTTTGGATTTTAGCAATTCTACTTAAAAAAAATAAGTTGAAAAATGGTTTATCTAAAAAATTATTTAAAAATTTCAGAGATTCTCACTTGTTATTGAAGTTCAAAATTTTAAATAAAGCTCTTAAACATGAAACATATGCAGAGAATGAGAAATACTTTATTAAAGATAGCTGGAGAGTGGTCAACGAGGTTTTAAATAAGGAGCATAAGAAAGATCTGGTTGAGGAGCTCGTAAATGATGATAATTCCACAGTAACTGATAAACTTGCTATATCCGCGATATTTAACAATCATTTCGTAAATCCTGTCCCTAATTTAAAGCAAACTACCAACTTAAATAATCAAGTTTATTCTGATCTTGTATTTAATAAATCTGAAGTAAAATTTTGCGTTTTCTGGGAAACAGATTCATTGGAAATTTTAAACATAATGTCTAGTCTAAAACTGACTGGGTCGACAGGTAATGATTTAATTAATAATTTCTCAGTTAGAAAAATATCGCTCTATGTATATAGTGGATGTATTTACCTATAGTGTAAACTGCAGTCTTTCATGGTGCTACTTTTTTAGAATTAACGTAACGATTTGATATGGTAAACCATTATCTTTTACTGCAAAAACTTTTCTAGGCTGGTTTTCGTAGTGTTTCGTTGCAGTGGGTTCTATCATATTTGTCTGGTCGGTCACAGGTTGTTAAAATCAATGGTGCTTTTAGTCAAGGCATCAACATTAATGATGGTGTACCGCAAGGGTCAGTGCTAGGTAGTAGTAATAATTTTATTCAATAAGAGAAAATACAAAAATGTAGTACAATATTCTTGTGTGATCCAACAGTAACCTAATGGTTTTATGATTGGTATAATTATAGATAATAGTATGAAAAATTAATATATAAATGAATATATTTCAAGTAGCTCGAAGGCTGTAAGTAAGAGACTTAATCTCTGTTTTTTGTTTTTTTTTTTATTTTTTTTTTTTATTATTTTTATTTTTACTTAAAACTAGGATAACAAATTATAAATAGACAACAGGTCAAATAAACATCACTAACGACTTAAAAATTTATGCGCTATGTCGTTCATTAGGTCGACGTTTGACATTTGTAATTTATTAATAACATTGTTTAGTAGTGTGTTATTAAAGTTAGAAATAGTGGGTAAATTTACCCATTCATGTAATTTATTAATGGATGTATGCTCATACTCAGGTGGACGTGGCCAGGCATTGAACACGAATCTCAGCGCTTTGTTTTGAGTTTTCTGTATTGTACTTTGTTGTGGTAAGAGTTTATTTCTCTGATCAAGGCTACTACCGCTACACAAGACAGGATACAAAATGCGAAAAACTGCAAAGGCCTGACGGCGGATGTTATTGACATGGTGAGCAAAACTAAGATGCGTATTAATAGTGACACCCAAATACTTGGCATTATCCACAACCTGAATGATTAGGTTGTTAATGGTCACAGGGACAGCTTTGTTAAGTTTATTCTGATACTTCATTGTTGGGTAGAAGTATACTATTTGGGATTACTGAACAAAATTATCCAGGAATTTCTGAATACGAATTGAGCACTGGAAGGCACTATAGCTAGAGCAAAAAGCCGTAGTATCATCAGCATAGCATTGAATTTTGATATCTAGAGTATTAGGTGTAGGAATATCATGGGTAAATAAGATGTATAAAAGTGGTCCCAAAACAGACCCCTGGGGTACACCGGAATAAATATTTCTTATACTTGAATTGCATCCTTCTATGTTAATAAAAAACTTTCTATTTGGAAGGTAAGATTTAATAAGCGAGATCAGGGAGGTTGATAGACCTGAGTCAATAAGTTTATACAGTAAACCATCATGCCAGACCGAGTCGAATGCCTTAGCAATATCGAGAAAAAGCACTGATGAAATCTTTTTCCTTCTTTTTGCATTCTTGACATGATTCAGAAATCTCATAATTGCTTCAGTGGATGATCTTTTATGTACGAAGCCAAACTGGAACTTCGGAATTAAGTGTTGGCAAGCATCCAATAGTCTAACCGATATGACCCTTTCAACTATTTTACTCAGTCCACTTAGCAGGCTGATCGGCCTTGTATGTTCAGGTAACTTTGGTTTACCAGGTTTAGGAAGAACTATAATTTTGGACAGTTTCCAGCTGTTTGGGAAATAAGAAAGTTTAAGTATAGAGTTAATAATTACTACAATGTGTAGGTAGGCTGTAAAAGGTAAATTTTTTAAGGCTCTATTCGAAATTCCATCTGTACCAGGCGCTTTATTATTTTTTAATTTGCGAGTAATAGCAATGATTTCATCAGTGTTGGTACAAAAATTGTCACTTGTTACAGATGGTGAATGCGGGGATAGCGCTTGTTGAACAACGTCAGATATTTTGGCATCAGAGGAGTGATCAGCGCCACTAAAGACTTGTTCGTAGTGGTCCGCAACCTTATTCGTTATTACCTCAGGATCAATTATTGGACCATTGTTATCCTCTATAATCAGTTTGGTTTTAGCGAGGGGTTTTAAAAATTTAATACATCTGAATAGGTTAGATTTATCGGGAGTAATCTTTGATAACTTGGAGTATGTGTTTTCCCTAAATTCCAAACTTATTCTGGAATGAATTTGCTTGGTTAACCGATTAACTAGGGTACGACTGAACAAAGACGGAAATTTTCTGTGCATATTCCTGGAAAAATTTCTAATTTTAATCAAGTGGATGATTATTGGCGAGATTTGTTTACTTTTGACATCTACTAACGGCACACATTTGACAAAAGCATTATTAATGATTTGAGTTAGTGAATTGACACTATGATCTATAGCACTTTCAGATTCCAGAACTTGCTTGTTAAGATTGACCAATTTGTAATATACCAGATGACGAAAAATATCCCAGTCCGCATTCTTATAGTCCAGAGCTTTCACTTTTTCAATTTTCTGGAATATACCGTTACAGACAGGTACAGAAAAGACAACAGGAAGGTGGTCTGAACAGAATTCATTGATGGCTATAACTTCATCGTCGATAGCAACATTTTTGGAGATTATTAAGTCTAGAACTGAATCCCCACGAGTGCCCGTAGCAGGGAAGAATATACCAGCATTGGCAAATTCACAGGCTTCAAATAGCTTTTTACCATTACCATTTGTACTGGGACAGTTCCAGGAAGTATGCCTGGCATTGAAGTCCCCACAGATAATGACTCTGTCCGAAATGTTAAGAAGCTCTAAGATATCACTAGTTACAATCTTCCAAAAGTATATAGAGATTAGTGTAAAAGAATTGCTGTCCAATCCCACCTTACAGATTGTGGCTGAATATCTATTGTTTAATATTACTTTAGGTTTTGCATAGCGAACACTATTATGGACCAGTAATGCAGTACCACCCGATATTTGAGAATTACAATCTGTTCTAAGAACCGAATAATTTGGAAAAAAGAGGCTGTGCCTAGACGACAGTTTGGTTTCACACAGGCACGCTAACCAGGGTTTATGATTGACTAGAAGAAGTTCAAGTTCCCTCCTTCTCGGGGAACTAACTATGCTATTACAATTTAAGGACAGGATTTTCATTCTTTGTAAAATTGACAATTAGCAAAGCATTAAAATTTATGCCAAACAGACTATGGGAGAGATCCATGAACTCGTTAATAGGATCGTTCTTTCTAGTATTATCCTTATTACTAACTGGGATAGAAAAACGCTGAGGTTCGCTAAATTGATTCATGTTAGGCTGCGTTAAATCACGTTTGAACTGGTCCGAGTAACGAACACCATCTTTAACAAAACTAGATACAAACTGATTTGGAACCCGTGTGTTGTTTATTTGAGTATTATTTTTATTTTGTCTACTCACCATACCTGAATATTTCTGAATCCCTTCGGTTATTATTGTTGTTGCTGGGATTCTTATTGATTGGACAGTCCCCTGGAGTGTGTGAGGTAGCGCATTTGACACACTTAAATTTCATGTACACGCTGATGCAACGTGTCCGAAGCCCTGGCACTTGTGACATTGGGTTATTGGTAACTTCCTTTTGATCTCCCATTGCACTCTATATCCACAACATCCAGTTATATTTTTAATATCGGAAATTCTTGTGTTGGCCTCGAATGCAACTGTGAAACAGGATAGCTTCACCGCGGTTATCTTTCCGTCCAGATCTCTCATCTTCTTAACCATTGGGTAGACTTTAATGACATTATGCCCCAGTTGGGAAATGCCTTCTTTAATCTCCTTGATGTCGGTGTCGCAATGAATGCCACGCATTAGCATTAGTTTGGGTTTTTGACCCTTTATGGCATAGGTGTAGAACTGTATATTGTTTTTAATTAATAGTTCAGTTATCTTGCTGTGATCGTTGACACATGCTGGATAGATAATGACACTGTTGGGTGTCATCCTTAATAGTGAATTTTTGAAGTTAGATGTTATGGCTTTTACCGAAGCGATTGCGTTTTTGTTAAAGCCTTTAAGAATTAGAGGCGGAGGCTTGATAACCTTGATTGAATCATTCCCTCTATTTACGTTGCCTGAGTGTTCTCCTAACGGAACGTCGACATTTAAACCATTAAATTTGCCCCCTATAATCGTGGGGAAGTCTTTCGTTACATTGTAATAATCTTCAACTGCATCCATTTCCGACTCCAATATGCACTCTTCAATTTGGTCCAGTGTCATTGCCGCTTGTGGTTGCCTCGTGGCAGTATTGTGTGAGCTGCTCGGGTTTTCATTTAAGCCATCCTGTTCCAGGGCGGTTGTTAATTCCTTGCTTGTGCTGCTGTAATTTTCCGTGGTGGTACGGTCCTTTCTGAGATTTTCTGCATCGTCGTCCATATCGGAATCACTAGAGTATACGTATTCCTCGGCGTCCAGGAGTTTCTTCACTTTATCACTTATTTCATTGTTTATTGATGATTCACTGGTTTTTTTCCTTTTTCTTGTAGCGTTTTCGCTGTCCACGTTGCTGTTTGACGGGCTTTCGCAGTTGTTGTTCATCTTTTTGTTGATTTCTATTAGTTGTTTTGTTAGTTCCTTGGTTGACTTTGCAATTGATTTGGCAATCATGTTATTGATATAGCTGATGGTTTTATCGTCCAGGGGTAACCCGCCGCCCCCAGCCTTTTTGCGTGTCATTGCTGACTTGCGTGCAATCTCACGCGGCTTGAACTTTTGAGGCCCCAATAGCCCTATCGTGTTTATTTTTCCGACTTTTTTTATTTCTATTTATTTATTTATATTTTTGTTGTTATTTTATTTGGTACTGTTTTTGTTAATAATCGCAATAATCCGCTCCACGAGCGTTAATTATTTATTTTTCTTGTGTTTAAAGATTTTTTTTTTTTTTCGGGAAAGGAAAAAACAGCCGCACGTCGACGTTGAAGTCTAAGGCGACTATATCAGTGCTAGGTCCACTGATATTTTAGGTCCACTGATATTTTTAATTTATTGAAATTCTATTTTCCAAATAAATTTTAATTCTATGTTGATGGCCTACGCTGTTGATAGCCGTTAGTTGATAGCGATCTTGGGTTTCTATGTATATCTTATCATCCTATTCGCAGTATAAATATTCAAAATATGAAGTCGCATTTTTGCTTAGTAAACAAATGGTGTCATGCTCATTCTGTGGTCTTGAGCAATAAAACTAAAGTTATGTTTTTCAAATTAAATGACAATACTGTCATTGATCCGGACATTGTTTATCATGATGCTCATTGTGACCAAGTTACTTGTATTAATACTTGTTTTAAAATTGAATTCGTCAAATCTTTTAAATATCTCGGCCTATACCTTGATAACCCGATGCTATGGAAGGACCATATTGAAATTCTCCACAAGTATCTGGCTTTAGTGATTAGTTAAATGTACACCTTACGGCTGGTATGCCCTGAAGTAGTGGTGGAAATCTATCGATAGTACTATCGATATATCGATAGTTTCGTACTATCGAAAACAATCGATACTTTTTATATACTATCGATATATCGACCTATCCAAGTAAGAATATGATAAGTGAAAAATACTGTTTTTTCAGGAGAGCAGTATAAAGGTTTAATTAGTTCTTTTCGCTGCTAGGAATAAGCGGATCACTTTAATTGTATCGTTTATACTGAAGAGTATTATAAAGTGACTTTGAATTCTTTTAACTGGATGTTTAGTTAAAAACGCATTATTTTAAGAATATAAAATCAGTCATAACCTTATCAATTTTAGAGATAATACTTTAAGATTTTATCATCATAGGAATTCGACATCGTAGAGTCCAAAAATCGTATTCCTTTAAAACTATGATAACTGACGTTTTCATGGTCTTAATTGGATAGGTCGATATTGATATTTTATGCGTACAAGAGAGTTTCGCTATTATGCGATATAATTTCTTGTTGTTTTTCTTGTTGTCATTCCTTTTATATGCTAGTCAAATTATTGGTGATTAACGATCCCAAACGGTCTAAAAGCCAAAAAATGTTGAGATGCTGATTTTCTTACATAAAAACGATTGGCTGCTTTTAAAACAAAGTGGAAAACTTTCCGATTATAATAACCTCCCTTGACTTTATAGTTTCTGGTTGTAGTCAACCTATATGTAATTTAATAAAGTTTATAAATTTATTATCCGATAGTATCGATAGTATATCGATAGTCTTTCAATTTGTGCCGATAGTTTTCTATCGATTGTTTTTTATGTTACTATCGAAACTATCGATAGTTGAAATTGTCGATAGTTTTCCACCTCTACCCTGAAGCAGTTTTAAAAAAAATTTATTTTGCTATTGTAGCTTCAAAATTATCATATGGACTAGTATGCTGGGGTTGGACCTACTATGCTAGAATTTATCCCCTTATCATGGCGCAAATGTATACAGGTTAGTTGAAAAATATTGAAAGCAAAAATTAAAGAATGTGAATTTTTGAATGAAATTAGTTTTTTTTATTCAATACCCCCAATTTTATTCCCTCAACTTCAATACACTTATTCCAATGATCCTGCAATAACTTTATGTATACCATCTCTGTAATGATTTTCCGGAAGCTCTGCAAAATACTGTTCCACGGCTGCAATAACTTCTTCATTCGACGAAAAACGCTTTCCACGAAGGAATTGTTTCATGTTTCTGCAGGGATAGTAATCGCTGCAAGCCAAATCTGGTGAATACAGCGGGTGTTCGTATTTTAATTAGTTCAATTCGTACTTTAATTCGTTCAGTTTAGCCATCGTCAAAAGACTTGTGCGAACACGTGCATTGTCTTGACGAAATTTATTTTTTTTTTCTGTAAAGCGAGTCTTTTTTCACGAATTTGTTTATCCAACTGGTCCAATAGGTTGCAATAATATTCAGAATTACCTGTTTTACCTTTTGTAAGATAATCAATCAACAAAAGCTATTTTGCATTCCAAAAAACTGATGCCATGATCTTTTTTGCCGATCGTTCTGACTTCACCTACGTTTTGTATCTGAACAATCAGCTTCAGTCCACTGTACACATTCTTGTTTCAGTTTAGGATCTTGGTGGAAGATTCAAGTCTTATCCACTAAAAACGCTTCAAATTACGCTGAGAAATTTTTTCTCGATTCAGTTTGTTGACGAATGCGGCACCAGTTTTTCAAGCAGCTTTTTCATACGTAATTTATTCATGTAAAATATGGAACACTCGTTCGTCCGAGATGCCTATGGTATCAGCAATTTCACGCTTAATCAAACTTGGATCTTCACAAACAATATTATACACTTGTTCAATGATTTCTGGCATTATTGCACTTTTTGGACGTCCACTACTTAATCCATCTTCAACGATTGAACTACCACGTTTAAACTTTAAACCTTTCGATCCACAGTTTGAAATGAAGGAGCATATTGGCCTGTATTTCAGGAATCGCAGATATTTCCATTAAGACATATGTGTTCAAAACTATGGATACCTTCTTCATTTTTAAGGTTAATCAGTTAAATGTCAGTACTGGTTACAATTTGAGAAATGATCAATGTATTCGGCCACAAAAGTTTACATCTACCAATTTTCAAAATTCATTTTAATTTTGGCTACTAAAATTTTCAAAAACCAATCAGTTGAGTTGAAAATTTGTAAGGAACTGAAACCATTGGCATCTGGATTAAAAACATTTTTGTTTATCGATTCAAATGTGGATGATTTAATGCATTTTAAAGTGTAGCAAGTTTTTAATTTGTTAATTTTTGTCAAGTACCTTTATAATATTTTCTTAGTTTCTGTTTTACTTATTATTATTACCAATCAATACTGGATTGTATCTATCCACGAATTGCACTTTTTTAAAAAAATAAATAAAAAAAGTGTAATAAAATACTTTCAATCAAAATCAAAAAAGCTGAATAATCACAAAAATATTAAAACATTTTTTTTTGTTTTATAGTAGTAATTATTTTGTGGTCTTGTAAAAATAAAATAAAATAACAAGCATATACAATTCCAAAAACTATGATATTCAAAACTAAAATAAAAAATAATAATTTTTAAACAAACTATTTTAGCCAAAGTAAATAAATAAATTTATTTGTGTACATACAACTGCATATTAATTTTAGTATGTATGTAGCTACATATAAGTATTATATAAACAGACTTGCTTTTCCTTACAAAGTATAAACGATTAGGAGGACGACAGATACTATATACAGTGAAATAAAAATTAAAACTTCTACAATTTTGCATTAAAAAAATAATAAAAAATTATTAATTGACCCCAAGGAAATAATAAAGTATAATTTTTATAAACAAACTTAAATTTATGTAGCAAAAGTTAAATAATATAAATAGAATTTAAAATAAACACACACACACACACACAAAATTGTAATTTATTTCTTTTATTATAACAAAAAGATGTTTTGATGAGATTAGATTGTTTATCTTCTTATACCATAAAAATTTACACAATTATATTTATTTAAAACGAAAAAAAAAAATCTCCTAGTTAGATCTCTCTCTAGAGGACACACCACCACCGCAATATGATATTATATTTTTTTTTTTTCGTTAAACTATTACGCTGTTTATGATACACCATAATATTATAGTGTTGTATTCAATGGTTTGAAATATTTATTTATTTCGCATCGTTTTGTTGTTGCTTGTTGACTAGGAGTATAATTTATTGCTGACAAATTTAAATAGAAATGCGTGGTTGGTGGTGTCCACTAAAAGTATATATTTCTTTATTATATTGTATAATCAAAAAAGATTCTTTTGAAATGATTAATGGGTTCTGAACTTTACATTCACGATTCAATAAAAAAAAAAAAAAATGGTGCATGGATAGTATTTCAAAAGAGTGTACATTTCTTAAATTTTTATACAGTAGCTAATTTTTTCCAAGATTTTGTTCCCTTTGTTTCAAAACAACTTCTGCAATCGAAATAATTCATTAAACATGTTCACAAAAATTTCAAATGTACATAATTAGTGTTTACCGAATAATTAATCAGTATCTGCATGAAAACAATAAAACAAAAACATAATTTTGTCTGGTGATGGAAATTCAGTTGTGATGATTAAGTCAAGTTTGCAATGTTATTTCTGTAAAAATAACAACCTTAAAATTTAAAATGAACAAATTGGGAAACTACAAAAACACAAAATTTATTGACTGATCACGAGTTAACTTTTGTTGGCACTTAAATTAATCATTTTAATTTTTTTTTAAATTTAGGGATTACCTTAGGGAGAATTTTTTTAAAATTTCCACAAATAATACTGAACTAATTGACTAACGGTAAATCATAATGAGATTAATGCCTAACTGGCAAAATTTATTTTAATGTTTTCTTGAATTTATATTCAACTAAAGTTAGTAATTTTAACTTCAAGCATCCTAGGGGTTGTAAAATCCAATTGAATTTTCTAGAAATGTCCACAAATATTGTTGAACTCATTGATTAATGGAAAATCATAATGAGATTAGTGACCAACGAGCAAAATTGAATTAATAGTTTTCTTGAAGTTATATGATATTCAACTAAAGGGCCAATTAAAGTGGATTCAAATATCCTGGGGATTAGAAATTCCTGGAGAATGTTCTAAAAACTTCCATATATAATGTTAAACCCTTAACTAACGGAAAATTAAAATAAAATTCATGTAAAACATCTAATTTTATAGTTCGGGTCCACTATTTAATTAAGGTTTTCTGTGTTTAATACTAAAAGTACCACAATCCAATAGAATTTCCTAAGTTTTTGAAGAGACATAAGCTGAATCTAAACCTTTATTTTTCTAATTGGAATGTAGTTTAATAAATCTTCGGTTCATACGAAACAGTTCATCTAATTTTATTCAAACAATTAAATTGAATATTCTATGACGAGATTATTTAGAAGAAAATTTCATTTTCTTTTTTAAATGGTTGATTTTGATGATGAAATTGGCAATCAAAATATTTACTGTATAATTACGTCAATCATACAATAGAATTGAATCATAAAAAAGTTATTATCGGTAATGCAGATTTTCGTATTTTGTATTTAACCATGCGAAGCATAAGAAATAAATGTTACGATTTAGAAGTGTTAGTAAATTATATACAGTGTATAGCATCGATGTTGTGGTCTTATCGAAAATTTGGATAATTGAGGAGGGGAATACGTTTTATAATTTAAAGGAATTCAATAGTTATTTTTCAGGATTATCAGGATGACATCGAATCATGTTATATACAGTGTGTAAATTCGTATGGGCAAGTATTTCTAACTAAGGTTAGTCAAGAGCATGCTACTATTTAGAACACAAAATGGAGTCAGCACGTTAATTTGAACATATATTCACAGATCTGTTAACAAATGTTTATAATTTAAACACTTCTGATAATCTGATCACAAACAACTGCTTTTCCAAATATCTAAGATAAAGATTCTGTGTCAGCCAAGAACAATTGTATATAAAGTACTTAATTACCAGAACATTTTCAATGATCCCATTTGGGTTAAAATTTTAGATTCCAAAAAATATAAATGAATGTTTTGTAAAACTAAATGAACTTATTTGTGCATACACACAATACAGAAGAAATCTAAAGTAAATGGATAACTCCCGGAATAGAAAACTTAATCTTGAACTTAAAGTTTAAAGAAAAAATGCAAAGATAATGCTTACCTCGCTAAACAGCACAAACTTCTCAGTTCCTTAGTAGCTTCAAAAATAAAGAAAGCCAAGAGAAAAAGTGATTTACTTTTGTAAGGAAAAATATCGCCAAAGAAAGTTATTATATCGGCGGTCAAATTTGAATTTCAAAATTTCTTGTACCGCTCTCAGAGATGTCCCCCTGAAATGATGTATGGTATCTGACTTCTCAACACTTATGCAATTAGAAAAACCAACCCTCGTTGAGAAATCACGGGGATTACGGGTAAAAATTAACCGCAACGTAAATGTATTACGAAACATATTACTTACAAGGAAACACGGCCGATTTCGAAATTACTTGTGCCGTGAGTAGGTTTCTCAATTGCATAAGTGTTGAAAAGTCAGGCACCATACATCATTTCAGGGGGCATCTCTGAGAGCGGCACAAGAAATTTCGAAATTGAAATTTGACCGCTTAGTAGTTATTCACTATAAATGTACTGTAAATTGTGTCCAAATGAACTATCAATAAATATTTATTTAACTATAATGCTCTTAAATCTTAATTAATTTCTTTATAATTATTTTTCGGGATGAATGCCATTTGGATAAGAGTTTTAAATGTTTTTTTCTGGATGGAATGACAATTACCTAAGATTTTAGCTGAGACACACATTTTGAAAAAAAAAAAGCCTTTTCGGGATGAAAATTTCGTGCTAACTGCCTATACGTTTGATGATTAAGCTAAACATACTGTATTTTACTCCGGTTCAAAAGCAGCTATTTAAAAGTTATTTATATCATCCAGGAAGCAATTTGTAAAAATTAATGACAATGGTAGTTCTGTAAACGTATTGAATTTGGGGATACCTCAGGGTTCCATCTTGGGTCACACTTTATACAATCTATTTATTAACGATATAACTTTTATTAAGTTGCAGGGGAAAATCCAATTATATGCAGGTGATTGTTTAATTATGTAAGCTACACCATCTCTGGATATAGTGTGATCTCAGATGAAATGTGATTTGCAATTACTCAAAAACTGGTTTGATGTTAATCAGTTAACGTTAAATCAAAAAATTATCAACATCAAAGTTTAAATTTGCGAAATTTGGTTTGATAATTCTATTTCCTGAATTTATGCATTTGAGTAGCATCTGCAGCCATCTTCATTTACACAAATTAGTAAAACCTTCATTCGCGTAGTTTCCTGAGTTTTTTAACATTCTAACAAAAACTGTATGTTTCCATAAGCACTTTCCTTTGCTCGTTGATGATTACTGAGCATGAGAACAACAACCGTGAAAATTCCGATTTAGCTTAAATTTTACCCAACAGGTTTATACATTTCAAATATCCTAAAAGTATCATTTACTACAAAGGGTAAAATGATCGTTATCTAGATTAACGATCGAATGGCCTTAAGTCTTTGGGGCGTCCATATTCTCTGAAGAAGTTATAATTTGTTAAATGGAAAGGCTGCTGAAGACTGTCTGCATACCATATTTTACTAGGTGATATTATGACCTTTTCTTGTAATCTCATTGCAAAGCACAATAAAATCTACTTTCGCATGAATCGAGTATTCTCGTTTCTAACTCATAAGTTTTTCGGGATGTCAAACAAAGAGTTCCTTTTGGAAGTTATTACTAGTTTGTTTTTAATCGATTGCCATTAAATTTCTCTTTTATTATATTAGTGACTCCATATGTCCTTTATATGTATGTTTTTTATACTTGATTTTTGATGTTTTATATACTTGATTTCCATTTCAATTTGTCTATCGAGTTAAGTTTCAAAAATAACACGTAGATTCACATTTCACTTGTGTACCAATTTGGTTGCCTTGTATGTTCATTAAATGATGAGAGTTTTTTAATCAATTGAATAGTCAATGTTTTGAATGTCAATCGTTTTGAATTTTTTGGTTGCAGCCTTTTACGGATTTGAAGTTGGCATGGAAATCCATACCGAAAAAAATCTTTTCAAAATGTTTCTCGGTTAAACATTAAAAAATGTGTTAACTGCCAGCATTTAAATAATAAAAAGTAAGACAACATTTCTTTCCGAATTTTCAATAGGTTGTTTTACTTTGTAAAATGACAACCTCTGTATCAGCGCGATGAATTAAAGGGTGTTTTATAGAGCTAAAGTTATATATGGCTTGAGATATCAAATACCTTCTATTGTGCACAACTGGATCTCAGCTTACGGGGATTGATCGATATTGTGGTGTATGGCAGATGTTAGATAGGACACATATAATTAAAACGACAACCCTTGTAACAAAGCGATGAATTGAAGGGTATTTTATAGAGCTACATGCATATATGGCTTGAGATATCAAAAAATATTCAAATGTCCAATACTGGATCTCAGCTCTCAGGGATTTATAGATATTTTAGTCTATGGCAGATGTTAGATAAGAACCGCTATATCAATGCAATGAATTTAAAGGAATTTTATAGAGCACATCCATATAGCTTGGGAAATCAAAAATCTTCAAATGTGCATCAATGGATCTCAGCTCACAGGAATTGATCAATATTGTGGGGTACGGCAGAAGTTGGATAGGACCGTTACGCTAGAATATGGAATCTTACATTACAATTTAAAATAAGAATGCATCTCGATTTTCCATAGTATTTCAACAAAATATTGTAGATAAGGGGAATTTAATCTCCATTTTCCAGAATATTGTACCATAATATTCTGGATAAGGAGGCAATAAAAAATTTAATCACAGAGCGTGAAAAGTAATAATGCATTTTTTGTTCAGAAACATAAATTTCTTAGCGCTATGGTAGCTTCAAAAATCAAAAAAAGGCGACAGGGGACAGAGACTTTAGATTGGTAAGCAAAAACATTGGCAAAGAGATTTGGCCCCAAAGAGTTGTGGAAATACTTTAAAGAAGTAATTTTCAATAAAATTGAGAATAATAAGGCTGTTTCGTCTAATAAAATTGGGAACCAATTAGTTACTAATGATCAAGAAATAGCTGAGCACTTCAATGCGTATTTCATAAACGCTACTAAGAGTATTACTGGTCATTTTCAGCAACAAAATATAGTTGAATTTTCTTATATGCACTACAACGCGATGTTAAGCATTTGTTTCAGCTGTGGCCCACAGAGGAAAGTGAAGTAAAGGATATATTTTTGAGTGTAAAATAAAATGCCGCTATTGGTGTTGATAATGTATCTACAAAGGTTATTAAGTACACTGTTAACTATATTACCTCTTTACTTGTGAAGTATTGTATATCAATGAGTCGTTTAATTCTAGAATTCTTCCTGATTTTTGTAAAACTGCCAAAGTTGTACCGGTATATACAAATGTGGAGATGAAACTGATCTTGCGAATTACAGACCCATTTCTATTTTGAATGCGATATCAAAAGTTCTAGACAAAATAATTCTAGAAAGAATCAACCATTTTTTAATATTGAATGGCATAATTAGTAAACAGAAATTTTGCTTCATTATGAAATCAAATACAATGGCGGCATGTTTGAACTATACGGATTTCCTCAGTAGAACTGTTGAACAAGAATTGTTTTGTGGGTTTCTTTTTCTAGACTTACGCAAGGCCTTTGATACGGTTAACCACGAAATATTATTAATCAAGCTAGCTAAGCTAGGATTTACTGCAGTACAAATAAACTTAGTCAAAAGCTATCTCTCTATTAGATGCCAAGTAGTAAAATTAAGTAAAACTGTTAGTTCCGAAAAAAAATTTAATATGGGAGTACCTCAGGATTCTATCTTGGGTGTTGGGTCCTACCCTAATCAAAAAAGATATAGTATTTAATAAATTTCAGGGAAACGTCCAACTATTTGCATATGATTGCTTGATTATGTAAGCTGCAGAATCTCTACAGGTATTACTTTCACAAATGCAAAACGATTTACTGACGCTTTAAAATTGGTTTAGTAGAAATCATCTAACCTTAAACCACAGTAAAACAAAGTACATAGTGTTTGAGAACAAAAATTTGGAGATGGATGCCTTAAATTCTAGTCCTATTACTTATGATTGTTTCGTAATTGAAAGAGTTATAGTTTACTTACTTGGGCTTGGTTATTGATAGCAAATTAAAATGGTCGAATCATATTGATAAAATCAAAAAAACTTGTTACCTTAAATTTTGCTATCAACCGAACAAGGCATGTGCTCCCAAAGAAATTTCTTCTACTTTTATACTTTACTTACATTCAGTCGCGATTAGTTTACCTTACTCCGATTTGGAAAGGATAGAGATTTTACAAAATACGGTATTGAACCAAGTCATTAATGCGCCAACAGGGTATCCAACAGAAAAACTTTTTGAGCAATTTCAGTCACTCAGTTTTTTAATTGATCGTGAATTTTTAATGTTGGTAAATAAAATAATCTGTAACCATATATGGTAAAGCACAATTTTGAATTGATCAAAATGCATAACAAACATGATTACAGTACTATAGAAGGAAATCACAGTTTGCAGTTGATTATTTCAGAACAGGCTCTTCTAATAATAATGTTTTATATTGAGGGCTGCCATTGTATAATGTACACCCCCCCAGAGCTTAGAATCATAAGGAATCAGAAAATTTTCAAAAATAAAATAACAGACTACCTGAAATGTAATTGAAACCTGTATGTCGTCAAAACGTGTGAACAAAAATGTTAATCTTTAGTTTGTAAACTAAACTGGTAGTATATTTTATTTAATGGTATTTTTAGAACTAGCTAATTATTAGGGCTGTGATTTTTAGGTTAAAACCTTTTCGTGCTGTAGATCATATAGCATCGGTTTGTTAGCACCTTTTCTCAACTTTTCATTGATTTGGAACCTGTTTGACCTAAATACAGAATTCTGAACCTTTTTGTTGCCTAAATTGTGTAATATTCAAAATCATTTCCAAATTAATCATGAAATGTCGCATTTTACATCAAATTGGTATCGTCTATTTTTGGTCTACGGAAATGAATTTTTGAAACAAGGGACAAATGTATGTAAATGCGATATTAAAAATTTCCTCGGTTAGAACAACTGAATATGACAATACACAATCACACTTTGATCACTATTTTTATTTCTAAAAAGTGAAGTTTTTACATTAGTTCCGAAACTACTTTAAATGTATTTTTTTCTTTTGTTGGCATCAATGAGGAAAAATTTGGCATACATAAAACTTTTTAGCCGGTTTCAACGATGGACAACACAAAACCAATGCCATAAAAAACCACAGAACTATAAATTAGGCGTTTAAAACGTTACGTAATTTTTTGTTTAAACCTTGGCATTTTGTTAGTAGCTTCCGACAATCGTGTAAATAAATTGACAAATCCATATTTCGCTCAATTTATTTACAAATACATACACAACATCAAAGTACCCGAATAAACGACTCTTCGAAAAAATTACAAAAAGCCTATAAACGATAAGTGCGAGTTCGCGACAATATTCTGCTGAAAATTTTTCAGCAGGCAACCAATCAATCTAGTCTAATTTGTAGACAAATTTCCCCTTCCGAATAAAATATTTTTAAATCGCATGCAATCCTGCTGAAAATTTTTCAGCAGAATATTGTCGCGAACTCGCACTGAGACTATTTTTTAAAACAAAGTGGGATAAAAGACGAATATATACCAGAGCCTTCTAGAGTATAGAGCTATAATCATTATGACGTGTTTTTTAGCTTCGAGTTTTACAATGAAAAATGCAAAAATGTTACAAAATGTTTATACAAAAGTGTTCTACATATCTTTAGCAGAAATATTCAAGAAGGTTATATTGGTATTAAGTAAATATTAACTGCAGAAATATTAAAATTAAATTATTTCTAAAATATATTTTTCGAACTTTCATTTTGAAAAATACATCAAAGTTGGCTCTGACAAATTAAAATAATACTTGCTAAATTTATCTTTAGTTCTACTAGTGTACGTTAGATGTCTATAATTGTTGGCAGAGAAATACGAAAAAAAAATTATTTAATCACACAATTATGACACGTTCTTAATATTTTTTGAATTTGTTTTGCTTTTCCTACAATTTTTGAACTCAAATTTCTCCAGGCCGCAATTTTTGGTACGATTTTTCAAAATGTTTACTACTCACTGCCATCTATGTATATTGACTTAATGCACACGATTTGTAGTAAGCTTTTCTTTTTAATTTGACCAGAATGTTGTTGTTATGAACTTTTTTTATATTTTGGTTTAAATAAATCAATTATTACAAGAAAATGAAAGCGATTTACTTAAACGAGATTTATATATGTTGAAATTCAAACATTTATGAAAATATTCCAGAAATCATAATAAAGCATTTGCAACGTTTTCATTTACAAATTTGTCTTAGGAAAAAAAGTGATTTCCCATATGTTTTATGTGTTTTACTATGGAAATTTTGATTTTTTCCTCGTTTCTAATTCCCTTATAAAAGCTTCAATTTTTAGATTGTGGCTTGTACAATCAAGGTTGCTTTGATATATACGGATGTAAATAAACGAAACAACTGACACAACCAGAAGATATGTGGCTAATATTGTGATACGTGTTTTAAGTAGGGATTAAGATGAAAGCCGCAAAAAGTTTTTATTGAATACTGCTATATGAGACAAAGCCAATAGTTTTACAGTAGCAAGACTTTTCGACGATTCCGTTAAAATTTAAGGCGAAGATTTTAACCTAGAGTTAAGACTTAGATTTTAATTTAACCAATTAAAATTGTCTATCCGAAAAGGGCCCCTTGTTTGGCACACGGGATTACATCGAGGAGCCGAAACTATAAGATCATTGTATCCCGATGTAGAGAGATGATGGCTTACGTCAAAATAATATTTTTAAAAGCGCCTCGAGAGTCTAAATTTTTAGAGAATTTGAACCGGGTTTGGAGCTCCCACCAAAGCTAATAGTCAATACTTTTTATTTATAAATCTTACTGTGATGAAATAAAAAACAAATTTATGTTAATAAATTAATTAAAAGCAGCTGTTCTACTCAAATTATTTTAAACCGACAAAACGGCGCAGTGGTTAAAGCTTCGGCGGGTGGATCGGGAGGTACCGGGTTCGAATCCCTATAGGGGCGGGATGCAAAAGAGATTTTTCATCATCTGATTACGAACGGTGATGACGATTAACACATCTATGATCCCCTATTGAGAGTGCGGAATCCATGGGCCGACCCACCTTTCATGTCAGTACTATAGGCTGGCATGAAGCAATGCAATGTGCAGGTAGTTTAAAAACGAAAGCGGGTCTATAGCCGTACGTCCTCGAGTTGGCTGGCAACGGCGTAAGGTAGGACATTAAAACGGAACTGCGAAAGAGTTGGGAATGCCTTGAGCCTCAGAAAAGATTGCAGAGATAGAGACAAAAAAAAATAAAATAATCATTTTAATTTTCGAAACCTTTTCAACAAGTTTTTTTAATTTTACAGGGCAAATTTTAGTATACCTAAAATGCATTTTTTAGGACATAAAATTCACAGCCCAACTAATTATAAATGAATTATACGAATTTTTTCTTAACATTTTGTAAAATTAATAAATTAAATCAATCTGACATTAATCTAGCGTAAACTATAAAAAGTAAAACATTAAAGAATTTAAAAAAAAATAAATAAAAAATGAAATTGTGAAGTTGCGTTATAACCTTCTTAGTTTATTACAAATTATATTAATTTGAATAATTAAAATATTTAGTATTAAGATTATTGTAATCATTTTCATTTATTGTAAAAATAAATAAAAAAAAAAAAAAATCATTTTCCAGAATTTAAATTTTTGTTTGTTCTTAATGGAGATTTAAAATTAAAATTAGAGAGGAAATCTCAATTTTCCAGGATATTTTCACAAAAAATATTTCAACTAAATATTCTTGATAAGGAAGATTTAATCTTAGACATTTGAAGATTTTATATATCCAGCACTTGATGTACTCTTCAATCCATCGCGTTGAATCGGTGTTTCCACTTTAATAAGGTAAGGATTCTATACAACATCTGCCTTACACCACAATATCTATCAATCTCTGTGGACTGAGATACAGTGGTGGATATTTGAAGATTTGTGATATTCCAAGCTTTTCGTATCTCTAGAAAACATGAAGAATCCATTTTGTTAATTTTGTGAGTTTTTCGGGCTTAGCCAACGAAATAGTAGGTTTTATTTTGTATTTGTATGGCAATAATATGGCTTGTATAAGACATTTGTGTTGGTTTTTAACACATCCAAAATATAATTGAGATTGTATGTTGTACAATAAAATTCATAATAACTAGTATTTACCGTAGAATACTACGAGCATACCCCAAACGACACATTTGGTATTTTGTCAACAACAAAAATATTTTCCTTATTCAATTAGTAATTGAGAAGGACTCTAGAATTTGAAACCGCATTCCTTTGAGTTTTAATTGCGATAATTTAATCGTTGTTAGTTTTTAGCTTATTCTAAACTCAAAAGCTCATAAATCGCCTAAAAAATCTCTAAAAATATAACGATTTACAAAGAACACAAGATTTTACTTTTTTGTTAAAAAATTTATTTACAAAACCTATAGAACTAAACCTAGCTAACTGTAAAATCAGTAATCTGTTTTTAATCCGCATGCAATCGGTGTTTTTGGTATGTGCCATATCAAACAAACATTTTTTAAATTATTTTCTTTTAATACATTTTGCCCGACATCAGAACCAGGATGGGTACGTATTAATGATTCTACCCAGCTGTTAACGGGCAGGTTAATAAATTGTATTCCTTCATTTAGAACGCTGTTGTAAGGATGTGAGATATTCTATATGCCTTCTCTTCCAAACATACTGGCACTACAGTAGTTATATTGTTTTGTACCATCTAGTAAGGTTCGATATTTTTGGAGTCGGTAAAATCTGTATCTGGCATTTTGTTAGCGGGATGTCTAAGAAAAAAATGAGATGAAGTCAGAGAATTGATGTCGGTTTCATTGACACTACACAATGCTCTGGAGTTTGAACACAGCTTCCATTTCTGCCAATAGAGAACGAATTTCCTCCAACGTTAACATATTCTTGCCTAACACGTGTTCAACATGAAACTCAAATTCAATCAATAACCGATAATTTAAACAGCCATATAGAAAATTTAAATAACTAACACAGAAAACCCCAGTTAATTAAACATTGTAACTTAATCGCCCGTGTCCATTAGAAATGGTTAATCAAAAAATTTCGCACATCTGATTTTAGAGATTTTGCCAAACGAAAATTACAATATAATTTAAATATTATTAGATTCAGGTATGAGGCCTTACCATTATCCTTGCACCAACATATTTACTAACGAAAATTTAAAAACCGAAATTATTCATCGTTTAACCCAGTCCTTCAAAAATATTTTTTGTGTCAAGATAGGATTTGTGTTTCGGCAAAATAAATTTCATATAAAAATGGCTGAAGGCAGCAGCATGATAAGGTGCCAGATCAAGAAACGCATCCGTTATTAACAATCCAATAGCTATTAATAAATTAATACATCCAAGATAATTGCATGCTTACTAGAAAACTAAATGAAGAAATAATTTTGACCCTGTCATAGTTAAGTAAATAGTCGATAATGCAGATTACGTATAAATTACATTAAACAATTTTGTCAATTGTCTTACATGGTAAACTTTGTTCCACCTACTTGTGCAAAATATCGAAAAATCGTTCTCTAGAGTGTTATATATAGAGATAGATTGTCTTTATGTGATTTGTCAATAGCTGGTGCTAATTTTCTACGAAGTTTCTAATGATGGGTACTTAAACTGACTTATTTTCTAGCGTATAATACCCTTGACAGACTGTGATTTATTAAATCCGATTTAGCTAAACTCGTTTTAAATTACGGTTAATACACTTGAACTGTTACTGTTTTCATAATATTTATCAAACTAGCACAATCTAATTACATCGTTTTAGTCACTAAACTCAAAATAAAGCATAAATACCGTAAATCTAACTACGGCAAATTTCGAAAATTCACTAAATCGGATTTATTAAACCATAGTCTGTCTAGGGCTTAAGCTATTGGCAAATCACATCAATGCAACCCACAAATCACTTATAATATATTACGTTTACTGCGCATTACGTCAACTGAGAGTGGTTAGTAAGATATTGCAAAGGAAATGTATGAAAAATTAGGAATTTGCCTAATAAATGTATAATAGCTGTGTTTTTTTATAAGTCTCGATAGATCTATCAGATATTTGCAAAAATAAAAAATGGGAAATTGTAGCTACTCCTATCATCCACTTAAAAATACTGGCACTCGCAGCACTAAGAATTGTGTTTATTTTGACAACGCCACGCCATGTTGTTTTCATTATATTTTGTTATTCCAAAAGTATAAATACATGAGGAAAAGTGCAAATACATTTTATCCATATATAAAAATGAGACGGACACATTAAAACTTTTTTTTTCTTTCAAAATGCTACTATGATCTTTTAAATGTTGAGCAACTTTTACGAAAAATGATAAACAGGTTAATTTTTCGATTTTTCAATTCTTTTTCGCTAAAAAAAGTTGTGGATTGCGGTAAGTAGTATTAAACAACACATTTTTAATATGCATCTTCATAATGGAAGAAAATAATAATCAAATTAATACTTTTATCGTACATATTCTGTCTTTTAAAATAGAGCAACAGATTAAATGTACTAAAAATTTATTTTCGTATGCGTCCATGCTAAAATACAAATTTTTAATTTGTGTCTTTACTCATAAAAAGGAAAATCTGTAGTCTCGATAGCATATCTGGATAAAAAGCAAGATTTTCATGTACAATTAATAAGTTATGTAATTCAAGGAAATGAATTAGAAACGTTAAACTGTTAAATAAAATGTTATTCTTGATTAAAATAAACTGAATCAATTGCAGTTTAACCACAAAAATAGAGAACATCTGGATGTGATCTATTGAGATCTATCGAGACTTATAAAAAAACACGGCTCTATTATAAGTGATTTGTGAATGTAACCTATTGTCAGACGCATCCCTGTAAAAGTAAATTTTATACCAATTTTTAATATTTTTTTTCGAATTTGCGGATTTTTTTAAATTTTCCAGCAGTAAGTATTGTAGAAAGATATTTTGTGTGCACTATTGACAAAAACCTTCAATGCAGTTAATGGTATAAGTTTTGGGCTGATAGCTATCGGCTGATAACGACATGATTTTACATTTTTGACTTGGATAACACAATCTTCGTTACCGATTTTTTACATTCACTTGTAGAATAAAGAAAACTCTGGCAAAAGTAAGTACTCAAGCGGTTTAGCTTTTCATTTTGACAACATGCCTTATAAATCCAAGTTTTCTTCTCTTAATAACTTTAGTTTGGTTTTGTCAAGTTCTGGGAAATGTTGTATATTGCCGAAACATCTGATATGAATGAAATGCAATAATAGCACGGATAGAGACAACGAGATTCGTTCGAAATTGTTTTTGTTTTTTATTAAAACCAGTTAGTTTCAATGTAGAATTTAATTGCTAATAGTGATGTGGTGAACATTTCTGTCTAATAAAAGTGAATTAACCTTCAAAATCTTCTAATTAATACAGTGATAACGTACTAAAGTGAAATGTAGTGTGATTTATGTCTATCAAATAGCGCAAAACAATATTGATTGCCCTACTGTGTGTACAAGAGCGAGTGTGTATTGTGATGTGTAACGCGTACTTTAATGTAGTGATAGTTTAAAAAAATGGGACATTGGATTGATGAATTATACGGCTGGTAAGTCTTTTTAAAAATATTTAATTTATTTAAAGCATAATAAATGCTTAATTTATTCATTTCACATTTTGTGGTTTAAGACTTTGGAGAATTAAAAAATTTTACAATTAATATTAATTACTATTTATTAGATTATGTTCAAATTAAAAAAAAAAGTTACCGACAATTAAAAGAAAAGGCATTTTTCGGGCTAACTTCTCATATACATAGCCTTCTAATAATATATAATTTCCTAAAAAAGTGTTGAATTTTACTTGCAGAGTAATTAAAATTTTGAAATCAGCAAAAATAGAACTCCATTTTGTTTATTGATTAAAACAGTTGATGCGGTCCATTGGCCATTTAATTGATCCATGAGTATTCTAGACAATTTTCAGAATTATTCTGATTTTTCTGGCTAGGGCCTTATTTTTAACTTTTCGATAAACCGTATCGCAGTATGAACAATATCGGGTCAAAAGAGCTAACCACAACGAACCACTCTAAAAATGACTATATTTACTTACTTACTTCAGTACATATATGAAATTAAATTTTTCAGTTACATATGCCAATAAGTATGTAGTAGCAGCAAATAAGTTTTTTGTGAATTGGAATAACATTTAAAAGGAAAACAGAATTGCTAAATTACCTAAATTGCAAAACTAATAAATTCGACCTATATTTATTTATACATACTCGTATGCACGTATACTCGTATAAGTGGAGAAATAGGAATTTGAGAATTTTAAGTTTTAATTTTATTCAAATTGAAATAAAAATAAAAAAACCAAATAAATAAATAAATTTATTAATTTAAATGTGTTTGCCTGATGCAATAAAATTTCAATTTAATTTATGTATTTAAAAAATTGTATACGAACCATATAAATAAATAAATTAAAGTTATTGAAACTGTATATAAATAAATAACTTTTTATTAATTTAATTTTATATATTACGGAGTAGTATAATTTTATTATTTTTATATAATTTAATTTTATATTTTATTTGAATTTCGTTCGAAATAAAATACAAACACATAAATACTGTTAACTTGTAGTCTTAAATTAAATAAATAAAAATAAACTTTTTAGCTTCTAGTTTGTTGCTTTTCATTATACCGAGTATGTGCGAGACGAACTTTTTATTTCAAACTTTTATTTTTTTATTTTTATTATTTAATTTGTAGTTTTTACTCCTTCAGTGCTTGATGGTCGGATATAATACTCATGTATACCGAGAGAGTAGAAAAATAAAAAATAAAAATAAAAATAAAACATTAATGGTAAGGAATATTTGTACGTATGTATATATGTATGTACATAATATAAACATAAGTTTTTAGTTTAACGTTTATTTTCAATTGAAAAAAATATAATAAAAATTGCTTGTACATATAAACGAAAGAAAATTAAATAAGCGAACAAGTATTTTTAATTGGAAAACTTAAAATAAACGTTAAAAGAAAAATTTGTTGCAAAGCACAGAAAATGACATAATTCGAAATATATACATTTATACATATAAACTTTTGTTTCTTCAAATGAAATTAAGCTTTATATTCACAAAGATTTCTATCTTTGTTTAACATTTTATTTAATAAAAAATTAAAACTAATTAAAATTAAAAACCGCCATCTTATCACAACTAATGGTTATGTTTTCGAGAAATGGTGGGGAAAAACCATTGCTAAAGTTTTTTCCATTAAATGAGTTTTCAAGTTTAATGTGAATTGGATAATTTCTTATAGGATTATGTACACCATTAAAGCTTATCTTTTAAAAGTTTATTGTTTGTAAGGAAAGGTGAGAAATATTATGGGATTTTGTTATGATATAATATAAAGAGTTGTTTTTATGGTATACATTTGAATTGATGATTTCAGTGGATGATGATCATATTCTTATCAGGTTAAGTGGTAGAATTAAATTTGAATTAGTTTTATATAATTTTTTTATTATACTGGTTTTAATGGTTTAAAGTATGTGTTTAAGGACGTGCGGTAAATTTTACTAAATGGAAAATCATTTTTAAAGAATAAATAAAAGATCCGAACCGCGAGATTAGATTTAATCCGATATGACACAAGGAATTTACACCAGTTAATAGTTCCTCTTTGTAAATTTTTCTAATCCAAATTTTTAGCCACACCAAGAAAATTTCAATATCATACCCAGAAACTAACTATCGTATAGTGAGTTAAGATGGTCTGTCCATATCCCGACATAAGCGGAGTACATAATTAATCAGTAAAATTTTCATTGAAGAGAGGGCTCGTTACGAAATGTAAGAAAACATGTAACCTTAGATATATTTGAAATATTTATTCAGTAAAATCTGCTTATAACCTTAATTAAATTAAAATGGAAATATATTTTTAATTATAAAATATTCTAGAAAAAAAAAAAAAGATTTTATTTTAAATCTAGAATGAAATTTGCAGAAAAGGAAAATTTAATTTTACAATATTCTAAAAAATTAGAATTTTATTTTCAAATTAGAATTAAATTTCTGAAAATGAAAGAGTTAAATTAAAATTAGAATGGTCACAATTTCAAGAAAGAGTTAATTTCGAAATAATATTTCTAAATAATGAAAAATTAATTTTAAAATGTTATAAAAAAAAGAGAGATTTAATTTTGAATGGGAACTTGTTGAGGGGTCAACTTTAGCCTACCGCTCAATTTAAGATTAACAATACACTGGACTTTAACCAATGAATTAAGTATCAGTCAGTGTAGCTCAATCATTATTTGCATTTGTTCCAAATGATATGTTAATCTACAATTAATCTAAGGAAATTCTATTTGATGTGCATGAAATTTCACAAAAGAAACGCGACGATATACCACTTTAGGAAAATAAATAAAAATTATTGCACTGAGCATTTGGGAAACATCAATTGGTACACTCTTAGAAAAACGGGGTTGATGGGGCTCCGAAAACGAGTTCAATAGAGTCCATGTATATTCGGAGTTAATAGCTAACTAATAGTGATTACATATTTATTAACTCTTTTTAAGTGCACAAATTTAAACACCATTTAATTGTTGATTGTGTTTCCTTTTCGGAGATTTTTTATATTCCTTTTAAAAGTTAATTTTTGTCGCTTTACGGAATAAAAATTGATCTCCTAAAATAGTTGGTTTAGTTCGCCAACTATAGTTAATGCAGAACTCTCTCCGACGTTTATATATAGCAATTTTAGGAGTGGAATATCAGCTCTTATATAGGGATAATGTAAGTTTCCCAATTTGGAGTTAAAGTAAATTAAGTTTGTTTATTACACATAATAATATATTCAGTATTTCAAACCAAAATTAAAAAAAAATTTTATTTCAATTTATAATAATTTTTGTTGTATTTCTTTATTGTACATAATATTTATAAATTATAATATTTCTAAATAAATTTAATTTTTTACAAAATATACTTTGGAATAATAAAACTTTTACTATTATTGATAGGACTATGGATTTCAAAGGGACTTTTTACAGTGAGCTGATCTAAAGAAATTATTTCAATTTCCCCAGTATTTTTGACCTCATAGCCCATAATATTTTTATCAAATAAAAGAGTGTTAAATTTTTCAATAGCAAAAAAAATTTTATTTTCATGTTCAAATATTAATATTATTTTACCAAATTCGGGCATTTTCTTAAAGTTTGATAAGGTACAAACACAAAAACTTGTTCGGTACAAAAATCCCTTTTCTATTTTTTTTTATTATTTTTATTAAGTGTGTGTTTGGATTCAATGAAAATTTTTCAATAATAGTATCTTTCACATGTACGGGGAGTAATTCCGATATTGGTAATTCTTCATCAATATTATACTCAGCCTCAATAATATATTTATTCATAGTGGATGATTTAGCATAAAAACATTGATGCTTTATTGCTAAAGTTTTGCATACATTAATAAAATTATGACAGGTGGAAGCCATCTGTTTAAAGGTATTATGTTTACCTTCGAATCTCATTGTCCAAAGATAAATTAACGGTCCCATTTGTTGAATTATTCGTGGATAATGGATAAGAAAATGTTGCTTTGGAATGATTTTATGATCAGGATATTCGGTTTGAAAATTTTGCAGGTGGGTTGATATTAATTCAGATAATTTGTTTAGCATAGTATTAGGAATGCGTGGAGAAAATACAATTTGAATAATTTCTAGAAGAGAACATATGATACTAAACTTTGATTCTAAAACACTTTTGTTTTTAAGAGTATATCTATAAAAATAATCGGAGAATACCTGATGAGCCACCAAAACTGGGATGCTTTTTGCCCTAACAAGTGGCCCGGCTTATCAAGGTTTATAAAACTTGGCCGGTTTGTGTTATCCAAAAGTCCGTAATTGAAACATGAAATTCTATCATTGAGCTCAGATGCAGTGAGAATTTTTTGTTTTTTAACCATATATATCAAGAATAATTTTAATTCATATTGGCCGATGCCTTCTAAAAAATCATGCATCACATCAACGCTTAGCGAAGCAAAAGTGTTGAAGAATTTCAAATCATTTAAAACACAATACGTTTTAAATCCAAAATCATTTTTGGCTAAATGTTGAGCAGCATTTGTTGGATTCCTTAAGATAACATCATTTTCAGAAAACAAATGTTGTGTTTGATCTTTTGAAGAGAGACAGAATCTGCAAAAATAGTTAGAATTGAATGATTCATGAAGACCATATAAAGTATTGGCGCCTAAATTGTCATGAGCCACTGATAAAATAGAACCTTTTACAGTAAATGTTTCTTCAAGGTATTGAACTTCAATACCAGTATGTTCAAGATACTTAAGGTCTTCGACTATTGGCTGTAATATTGCGCCAAATCCAGTTGACTTAATGTCCTCAGCATAGCATAAGGCCACTAAAAATATATTTTCAAGGTGCGAGTTTAACTCGAATGGTAAATTTAATATCGTAAAGTAAATGCCACAAATTTTATGAACTTTGGTTTTAGATCCAAGAGCATTTACGGCTTCAAATTCATCAGAGAATAATTGTATTTGAAAAGAGAATTTTTCTTGTGAAAAAAATGGATTAGTTTTATAATACAATCCATCACTAGGTTTTAATATTATGGAAGGGTCCGAAGTATCATTATTGAAAATGTGAAATAGAAATTTTTGATTTAAAGAAAGAAATTTCAGGATCTCTACTATGGATATAAACATAAAAGTATTCGTTTTTGGTCGAAATACATAAGTGTTTTGTTCCTTGCAAAAATATCTAACTCTTCGAACAGATACTGACATTTCTTTTGGTTGGGGAATTCCACATTTTAAAATAAGTTGTTTGCGCTTATATGTCGAGTTTATACCTTTAAAGGATTATCAAGAAATTGTTGAATACTCAAACCTAATTTTTGTTTTCCCTCAACAATTGGTTTTAACTTATTTAAAATGCTCTTGGTAAAAGTAGTTACTGATTGTTCTATAGAATCTATTTTGGGGTCAGCTTTAATTTATTCATTTCTAAGATGAATTGTTCCGAAATATTATTCATTGACACCTCTTCTTCTAAATATAATTCTGAACGATTTATTTCTAGAGGTTTGTCCCGTTCAATATTTATGCTAGTGTTGGGAGTGTGTACCAAAGCTGAATTAATATTTTCCTTTGAATGCATTGAAACTTCCTTTTTTTCATGGTAAATTAAATACTTTCGTAATCCACCAAAAGTTTTAAACTTAAATTTACATTTATCATATCCGCAAGATAAGTCAGTCTTATTCTGTTCATGCAAAACATGTATTAGTCTTAAATGCCTAATATACATTTTGGAACTACATAGTTGCTTACAAATAAAACAAAATAACTTCATTATACAACTTACATGTGGTTAAAAAATAAAAAAAATAATTATAAACCAGCCTCGTTAAAGCTCGTTAATTCTAGCCGATTTTTAATATCGATTATTCTGGCAGTAGGCAGTTTTGAATTTAATTCATAAATCGCATGGTCCATAAAATTAAAAAATGTTTGATGTCTATCAGTGTATTCGCATCCGAAGACAAAAAATGTCTTAAATAACGTGTATCTTGATATGGCCGCTTTATTAGTACCGTAAGCAATGATGGCTGGTCCACTAAAATTAGGTACTGATTTCCCAATCTGCCATAAATGAAAAACAAATTAGTTATTGAGTTTCTTATTTAGAATAGAATGTTGCTTAATTTACCTTATGAAATTTAATAATAGAAATTTTTCAGAAAAGCATTAGTTTCTAAGTCCCATCATGTCTTCATCGCTGATCTCGTCATCGTAAAGTTTTATTTTAAAACTATCTCCAAGTTGAATAACCTTCTTTTTTAATTCAAGCCATTTTTCGGTAAGATGGTAACAGTTTTCCGGATATCTTAAATTAAAGTCTTGTTGAATCTGTAATAAATTTTTAAAAAATATACCTATTAGAAATTGACAAAATATAATTAATTATAAATCACCAACCAATCCAGGTGTATCAAGGAATCTTGGAAAGTTTTTCAATATATCCTGGCTACCAGATGATCTTAAGGCAATAGTTTTTGCCATTCGTTCAAAAATTTCGTTTTTCTGCACCGAGGGGCAAGCATTCCTTAAAAACCGTATATCTTCTTCAAAGTCTTCATGTACTTCTGGAGAAGTTAAAATGGCTTCTTCGGCTATAGATTTCTTTATTTTTCCACTGCCTGAACTAGTTCGATTTATTGTTTTTAATCGGTTCCCGATGTAACCTCCCCTGGTATTTGGATCATAAAATATTTCCTAACAAATTAAAAGAAAATTAAAATTATGCAAATATTAAGCAAGTGGACTCATATTACGTATTTTGTAGGATCACCGCCACACAAATTGCTAAACAATCTCGCAAGCGCTTTCGCCCAATTAATTTTTTCTTCACGAGTTGGATGGGGACCGTTTACTTCGGTTAAATGTTGTACGGTTAAATTTATTAATCTCTTTCGAGTTGTGTCTTTTAAAGTCTGTATTTCCCTGTATTCCTTAAGTATGTTTAGACCTGATAAACTTTGGTTTAAATGCCTTTCGAGTTCGTTTGTAATAAAATCGAGGTCAAGTTGAACTTTCTTAGGAAAATTTCCAGTAAAACAATTTTGTCTTCTTAATATTCCTCTACTAACTACTGGCATCACTATCACTTTCAATACCTATATTTATTTCCACAGGATCTGTTTGGGTTGCTTCGTCTTTGGTTAATTCTAGAAAAGTAATAATATAAACGACAGTGTTTCGATATTTGATAATTTGTTAAAGAAACCCACCTTTGTTTTTAGATTTCCTTATATAAAATATCTCCTCTTGTACGTTTCCAGATTGAATATGATACTGAAGTACTTCATCCGTTATTTGAGCACCTTCTTTATCCTCTAAAGAAAACAAATCTGATTCAGTCAAGATTAGTGATGTGCCGAAAGCTATAAACGCTACCAATTAGAAAAAAATATATACAAAATAAAAAAAAAACACATATAATTTAAATTTTGTTTAAGTGTTAATAAATTTGGCCGAAATAAATTGTTCACTTCATGAGCTGTAGAGGTAATTTGGCTGACAACTACCTCTGCGTTTCTTTCTACAAAAATTGTTTTATGTTGGTTCTGGTTCGTTTTTTTTTTAATTTCTGATGTTTATCTTTTGCTTTGTCGATTCACAGAGCTATTGTTTGAAATCGAGAAATAGATGGTAAACATTAAAATTTACTGATTGATATTTGGATATAATTAACTAGAAAACATCATCGGTAATCGATCCATTTGAAAGTCTCCATTGGTAATCGTCGATGACGCTTTCCAGCAATAGATTGTAAAACAGTATAGATATGGTTATAAATGTATAAGCGATTGTTCTCCCATATCGAGATCTTTTAATAGATAATTAATGAAATACGGATTAATGTAATACAATCTAGATGAACAGGTGAACAATTTGTTCCCCGCGATACATTTTATGGGAACCAATTTTATTGAAACAACATGCAGCACACATAATTTATCGAAACTATTTCTTTTAATCATTTACCAGATATAATGACATCCATTGTGGTGATTTTTGATTTATCGTCAAACTCAACGAACACATATTTGATTAATTCGTTATGCGAAATTCGAAATAATAATTGTTGTGCCATCTTTATTTAAAATTTAACACCGTTCTTTACATTAAACTTCGTTGGGAGTTAAATAAGCTTCTTATGAAGACTTGAATATAACGCACATTAATTTGCACAAAAATTCTCGATTTATTTTCTAATTTTAAACAGTGCGTAGTTAAATCTCTAAGATACTATCTAATCAACTGTAGTTAGTATGGCACTTTATTACTTACTATGCTTATATTCACAAATTTGCACTTTAGTTTTACACTATATTAAATTGTAAAATAATTATTTACTTTTCACTTACAGCACTTAAACGATCTATCCAATTCGGGGGTTACCAGAATACTATTTTTTCACAAAATTTATAACGGTCATGTTTAACACCGATCGGAGTTAATTTTTATTACTTTCGGAGTTCTATAATTTACTCTTAATTTTTAACTCTGATCAAAGTAAGTAAAACGACATTCGAAGTTAAATGTTAAATTGATTTCTAAATAATTAAATTTTAGCCCAAAGAGTGTTTAATATTATTATTTAACTGTTCTGCGGGGCTAAAAAAAATAACTTTCCCGCTATGTCAAGAAATTGCACAAAAAAGGCGTTAAATATGGTCAACTCCTGCTGTTGGAGTTGAAGCACACCGGATATTTCTAAGAGTGTAGGATGACTTTAATTTAATGATATTATCAAGAAGTGTATTGAAAAATTCTATGCCACTATACTAGTACCATTCAAAATGATCAAACGAAACAATAATTCTCCGTTCCTATTAATTTAAAAAAATTAAAAACTAAAGCTTATCGCTTGAATCATCAACATTCACCCTAAAGTCGGTAGTTATTTTAATATCAGACGTCAAAATTACATCAAAAAGTTCAAGACGGTGGTCAAATTTGATCTAAAATATTTTTGGAAATACTTTACTGAAGTTAAAGGATGTGGTACAACAATGCAATAACTTCAAAATAGGTAATTGTAACCCCTACCATTTGTGAAGATGAATTATTAGAAGTATTAAACCAATTAAACCAACCGAAGCCCATCTTTTATACTGAAAAACCATGCAGAACCCATTTTTTCTACTTCTTTGTACACTCTTACAAAGTAAGTCTCTAACATGCCACTAACCTGAGGCATTTTACCTACTACGTGGAAAACCACTAGAATAACTACCATTTTTAATTAAAAAAAGGAATGATATCTTATAGTATGTTACATATCAACCAGATTTTCTGTATGCAAAAGCTTGAAATCTATCATTCTGCGTCATCTTTCTAACTGTCAACATTGGTCAAGAGAACGGATTGGAATTATGACTATGACCTTCAGTACCACCTGTAACGAAATTTGAAGCAAAAATGCTTCAAGATTGTAATAAACCACAACAATTATTTTTTTTTTCTGTCTCAGAGACAATCCATTTCGTTATAGAAATTTATTATAATCTATTTGAATGTTTTATCACGGTCATTTACTTTCTTGGCTTCTATTCCAAATAGATCTTGCTAGATCGTGTTTTTTTCTTTCTCCTTTCCCAAAGGAAAAAAAATACAGGAAGAAAACACCAACTGATTCAGTATTCTAACAACAATAACAAAGCCTCCTCATTATTCAACAAAAAAATTACATTTAGCTACTCATGTTTGATTTGATTATGACAATTGGGGAATATTCCATATCTATTATAGGTTACAATAAACTTATATTTTAGAATTTGTAAAATTATACTGAACTCACTAAGATATAACGAAATCAAATTAAAATTGAAAATTTAAGAAAATGAATGCAAAACAAACCAAATCATTTGGAATTAACAAAAGATCAAGTATAAAAAAAATACTTTTAATAAGAAAAGGATAGTTTGTCCCATTGGTGTCGATAAAATTAATGAAAATCAAAAGTAAGGGAGAGTCTTCGGTTGTGGGCACAGTTTTATTTTTGGCCCATAATTTTCCTTTGAGTCCATATTATGTGGAGAGGCATTAGCTAACTGTTTGCTAAAGAAGTCATCTTTTTCTGCAAAAAAAAAAATCGTAACCGGATATGGGCACCCTTCGAAAATTCGCTGAAAATGAGAATAGATTAAGGAAAACGCACCTAATTTGAAAGAATTTCGAGGTTTATTAATTTTAAAGGCATTCAGTGGCAAACATAACAAAAAGGCTTTCCGTGGAACCCTTGTGTTCCACTAGATGTTTCAGGGGTTCTGTGTAAAAATGTGAACCAAAGATATTTAGTTTGACCATTCCCAATAAATAAATTATTGCCTAATTCAAATATACTAATTTTTAATGTACGTGACTATGGTATGTCCGCAACTTTGTTTAAAACGAAACCTTTTTAATTCGAAATCTATAATGCCAAAAGGGCTTTGTGTATTGTGTGAACAAATAGTGCACAACAGCAGGTTAAATCCTGCAAAGTTAAGGCGTCACTTGGAAATCAAACATCCAGATTTAAAAGGTAAGAGTGAATATTTCAAGAGGAAATGCATTCAACTGAACCAGAAAAAGAATACTTTTGAAAGATATGTGCGTGATGATAATTAAAATGCATTGAAAGCATCTTATCTCGTTAATTCGCGCGTTGGTTCCATTTTACCACAGGCGAAAAAATTCATTTCGAAGATTCAAAAAAAATATTCGATAATAATGAAGTAAGGGACACTGAAAGTTAACACTGTCTGTGGTGATCAAGTGGAAAAAAAACATAAAAATTTCTTGTCAAATTTCCGCTTATGAGAGGTACAAATTTGGAAGTTAAGGCTGAGCATAAAAAAATGGAACACCCATTGGGCGTAACACACCTAAACGTTGCTCATCTTCCATCTTGTTGAACTAAACATAGTATGTAGGTATAAGATTCGGGCGATAGTGAATAGACGAGAAATGCTTTGTTCAACAATGATTGCCAACGAGCTCCTATAGGTGAAACTAACTCACCTTTTATTCTTTGGAAACTGAATATAAACGCCACTACTTGGAACAAAATTTAGGCAATAGAGGTCTTAGACCAAAAGCAACACAGATCAAATTATATAAACGCAGGAATGATAAATGAAGGGTAAAGTAACTTTAGCATTTCGAGAAATGTACTATCCTTTAAATAAAAAAAAAATTACTTGAAAATCTATTCTGGAACAAGCAGCCGACCGTGGCATCAAGTTTAAAAGAATATAATTAGTTGAACCCATTGTATGAACACCGCTAAATAAAAAAAATCCGAGAGTAATGATTAATAACTACTCAAGGATTTTACTTTTAGTCGATTGTATGAAAAATGCTAAATAAAAATGTTTCTTCTCTTTTATTACAGTTTTATAGCAGTTTTTTGTATGGCAATAATTTTTCTTTGATGTACGTACGCACCATCCAAATCCCATGTAAAAATGTTTCTTTAAAGTTGAATAAAATGTGCAGGAATACCTGGAGGAAAAAACTGGTTAGATAGGACGACAGAGCACCTTGCACAGATTTTAAAAGTCAAATCATTCAATAAACGTATAACTAGCACTTATATGGTTTTCTTATTTGGATGGTGCGTTTTTTTGTTGTTTATATTTATTAATACTGTCAAAGTTAGCCGAATGTTGCAACCGAAAGTGAAAAGCCGATAATGCAGATTGCATTACTCCAACCAAAATTAAAAACCCGGTAATGCAGATTGTGTTACCCCCCCCCCCCCCCCTCCGCCCCCTCCCCACCCCCGAAGTAAAAAAATCGATAATGAAGATTGTGCCATCCCAGCCGAAAATATAAACTGAAGTCGATATCGATCGGTAGTGTTTAACCAAAAAACTACTAAGGAATGTTAGGATGCATAATTATCATTGAATACCTTTGTTAATATTCATATATTACAAAATCTGGCTGCTGTTCCTCGTGGAAAATTGTGGAAAACTTGAGAAACCCAAAAAAATATTTTAATTGGAATTAAAACCGCCTCTATAGAGTGTTATGTCTGGAAATGGATTACATTGATGTGACTTGTCAACAGCCCGCGCAGGAAAAAAATTCAGTTCAAGTTTCAAAATCATTAAAAAATTTGTATAAAATCAGCCTTTGGAGTGTTATGTCTGGAGATGTATTTTATTGATGTGACCTGTCAATAGCTATCGTAGAAAAAAAATTCAGTTCAAATTTCCAGTGGAAATTCTCGGAAAATTTGATAAAGTTTCCAAACGAAAGTAAGAACTGAAAATCAGCCTCTAGAGTGTTATGTCTGGATATTTATGTGACTTGTCAATAGCTGTCGCAGGAAAAAAATTCAGTTCAAATTTCCCGTGGGAAATCTCCGAAAATTCAATGTTTGAAATGTTTTGAATGAGAAATGTTATCCATTTACAGACATAACACTCTAGAGGCTGAAATTTATTTTTTATTTTCGGCTTGAAGGTTTTTCAAATTTTCCGAGATTTTCCACAGGAAACTTGAACTGAATTTTTTTCCTGTGATGGCTATTGACAAATCCAATAAAAACGATTTAACTTAAGATATACACTCTAGAGCTTGATTTTATTCCATTTTTGTGAATTCCTCAGATTTTCAAATGTTTTCCGCGATTAGGTTAAACAAAATTTTCCACGTAAGACTATTTACAAAAATGTTTAATACAAGCCATCCGATTTACTTTCGGCTGATAACTACAATTTTTTTTTATTTTCGGCTGGAATGTCCATAAGGTAATCTGCATTATCGACTTTTTACTATCAGCTGGAAACTTTCGGCTAACTTTAACAGGGTATTTATTTTAAATTAGTTTTTTATTATATGTACAAATATTTTTGCCAAATATATGAACGCTTAAGACAATTTTGAATGCTGTTCAAAGCAACTTTTAGTGTTAATGTACCAAAAAAAAAAATAAAAAAACAACAAAAAATATTTTACTCTCTGATTCATTCACCAAAAAGCGATGATAAAACAAATGGTAAAAAGAAAATCATCGTTTAATTTTCTTTATTAGCGTCGTTCCTACAATGCAAACTACGATAAATCAGGCGATTAATCATCTACAGTCATTCATACATTTGGGCCTTAGTACAACTCGACTTGTGCCTCTTTGATTTGTGACCACACCATATAATGTACATGTATATTCCGGGAGCTAGTGAAATTTTCGATTGCTAGATTTGTTTAAAGTTGAATATTTTTCTTTTGAATAAGGTAGTACAAAAAAATGGATTCCTTTTAAATAGCATAAATTATCGATCAACGCCAAATTCAATTAAATTTATCAAAATCAATTCTTTAGAATTTAACATCAGCTGTAAAATAAATTATTCTCCACCATTTGCGGTTAGAATCGCAGACACAAATAATTATTTATTGAACATAAAAATATACAATAAATATTTGAATTTATGGATCGAAGCTCTCAGACAGACAGTTTTGTTTGGCTACAAAATTGCAAAAAGCGGAACAGTCATAACATAATGTTATCCTACAATAGTTTTTATATTTATGATTTCCTTTTTAGTATAAATATAACAGCCGTTACCTCGACATTGAAATTTTCCATGAAATCAAACAGCAACACCAGTAAAATTTTTGGTGTTGAGACAGCCAGAACATACATTTTGTAAACTATTTTGATTTTATTTTTTTAATAGTATTTCTACAACTAAGTAGGTACTATCCTTTCAATAAAAACAGTTACATACTTGAAAATCTAAAAATATATTTTATTCGTTTTTTGATCGTAGCTAAAAAGTTATCTCATCCCGATAATAAAACCCTTAGCAGGATCTGAAAAAAATGGTAGATCTCATCAAAGACCAGTAGTGAAAGTAAAACTGACCGAAGAGCACAGATTATTAAATTTGGAGTTTCAGGAAACATTTTTTTCACAGACGAAAAAGTAGTTCGGTCCTTGATCAAAAGCTCTATTTATATCGACCCAAAAACTTAAAGTTTAACCAAAAGTGTATGTAAACGGTTCAAGAAAAGTGGTCGAATCAGTTGTGGAATGTGTGGGCATATTAGTGGTGGAGGTATTAGCGGATTATATCAAATAACTGGCTAGATAATATCATGATGTTACCGAGCGCAAGAATACTGTATCCATTTGGGTTTCTCGAATTCTTGTTGGATAACGCTCAAGTGGGAGCGTTTGCGTATATATTGAATATGTTCGCTGATCATCCTGAAATTCAACTCTTGGAATAGCCGCCCTACAACCCTGGTCAAACCATATGCGTGGACTAAGGCAGGGAAAAATTTGGAACCACTAGTTCGTCAAAATAAAAACCATTTTTTTGCGACAAATTTTTGAGAATTTATACGCACTGTATGTTGATCATGATTTTGTCTCCGGATTAATAAATTCATTGCCTATAGAAGGCAATCTATAGAAAATCAAAGATTTTGGACAAAATATTAATTTATGTAAATTTTTGTCTAAATAATTTGGGCGGAATTTCTATAATGGTTTTTTCAATTAGCTATATACAATTTTTGAATAAATGAAACACCCGGTGTTGATAATTAAAATAAATATTTTGACGAACTGCTTTAATTTCAAAATCTTAATGCCGTAACTCTTTTTATGGTAAGGACTGTACATATACGTAATATACTAATATATTGTTGGTATCTGGGAATAGCTATAACTTACATTTTATTGTTCTTTAATATTGATAAATAATATAAAAAATGTTATCAACTAAAAACTGAACTTAAATAAAACAAAACATAAATAAATGTAGGAAAAATGTGTGATTCATTCTCAATGATTCAGACGATATTTTGTATAGGTTAGGGTTAAACCACATGGTAGGTCCAGTAATATTTTTTATTTATTTTGATTAGAAAAATGCTAGTATTTTTTTATCAAGCGAAACTAATTTTATGTTTTTTTTTAATAACCGTATCGTATATGTACATATGTACATATAGTTCATACATATCTTGTTTATGCTATACATTAACAAGTTGAAAAAATTTAATTTATTATAAGACAATGTAAGAGTATACATTGTATATGGATATAGTTTTACATAATTCGTCGACTCGTAATTACTTAATATTTTTTTGTATCGGCTAAAGCGTTTTCAATGAAAAAGTTTGATTTACCTAATAGGCTGATTTAATTTTTCTGCCGCAAATCCTGGACCACATCTCGGTTTAAAATTTTCCGCTCAGCCTTAAAATTAGGCTAAAAAACACGCAATTTGATGATTTGTATTTTGATTAATTTAATGTAATTTAATCAATAATATTTTTGAAACAAAATCAAAAATTGCTACAGATACGGAATAATTGGGATAATTTTAGAGCTACTACTTATATACAAAATATAAGGTTAAAATAAATCGAGGCATTTTTTTATGTTCTATACTGCATTCGTTACGATGAAACTAAACATCACATTTTTTTTCCAACTGCAAGTGCTATTGTCATCCTCGGAGGTACGTTAATGATAATAAAGTCAACTGTGGTAAATCATTTGCTTACTAAGTTAAATGAAGGCAATTAGAACCTATGGCAATTTCACAATGAAATGCTGTTAAAAACAGGAATTTGGAAGTTTATTATTGAAATCGAACTAGTGTTATCCCTAACACCGTCTGTAGACATTTTACCAGAATGCAATTGATACATAAAATTTAAACTACCCGCGCAGCCCGCGCTGTTCGTATGCGATATCATCAATTCCCGCATCGATTGTACCGAGTTACTTGCACGTCTAAAAATCTATGCTCCCGAACGTCGAATGCGGCAACGTGATGGGCTTTCGAAATCTATCCTGAGAACATCACGGATATTCAATTCAGCATTTGAAATGTTCGATTTCCACTTGTCGAGGGATTCATTCAAGAATCTTTTATTTAAATTTTTTTTTGTATAATTGTAATTAATTGTAGTTAGTCGTAATTTTTTGTACCGATTGTAAGTACTGTAGGCATCAAATAAATAAATAAATAAAATTTAAACTAAGCCCACTAACTAAAGTTTAAACGTTAACAATTTTTAGCCTACTAAGGCAAACATCATTTAAATTGATACTTAAGCAGCAAACTAAAATTTATAGTAAGTAAACATCAGCAAATATTTAAAACAGATCGACACTGCAATTAGGAAGAAATACGTCAGGCAATTGTGTGATATTCAAATTAATTAAATGAAAGTAATAGTACAAAACAAATTCGTGTGGATATCGATTGACAAAGCGACTAATAGCATGAGCAGGTGTATTGCCAATGTGATTTTAGGTGATTTAGATATCGATCAAAACATCTCAAAAAGCAACTTTTAAATATGGCTGAATTTGAAAAAACCAACCATTCCACTATTTCAATACAGAATCCTATTTGCAACTATCACCGCAGTCTAACCGTAACAATAACCAATCTTTTAAATGAAAAAGAATCGATTAATATTAGGAGTATACATATGACTAAATCGACTAAATTTTGTATACGATTAAAAGACTGCAACCTTAACCTTAGACTCGTGTGTATGTTTAGCAACTCAATCCCGTGTTATGGGGAATTGAATTCCCCAGTATTATTTTATAGTGCATACGTCAAATCTATTAGCTAATTAATACTTTTTATAAAAAGAACAACAAATTTAATTCATTGGATGTAGTAGATTTATTTAAGAAATGTAATAATTATAATAAATTCACTTAATTTAATTTCTTAATTTTTATAATTCACTTAATTAAAAAAAAAAAGAATCATAGTTCTCCGAAATTTAAGGGCGAAATTGAACGGGAGGGAACGCGACGTTGTTTGGGAAGTGGTCCAGTGGAAGATGAAGAAGTCTGGGATCTCCGTTCCGCTGTAGATGTACCAGGTATTCCGGAGCTTGGCGTCAATGCTCTCGAAACATCAATTGATGAAGATGCATCCTCCTCTTCATCTAAATTGGAAATTATACATTTTGTTATGTAACAGTGTTCACAGACCCGAATAAAATGCTTCGAGCATGTTGCTTTAGAACACAAATCGCAGACAGCCGTTGTTTTTGTGTCTTTTGAATTAGTTCGCGAGGCTTTACATGGTATACATAGTTCAGGCTTGGTGTTACTTCTCGTTTCAGGAAAAGATGACGGTTGTGTACTAACTTTAAATCCAATACAGCTCATAGAATATTTTACTGATCTGGTTTTTGTTGTATGGCTTCTAATTTCGAGCTGATTTTGAGCCAAATTTATTGCCAACTCTTTGAGAAATACTTTTCTTTTTTCGCTTTTTGGTGTATTCCATGTTGGATGGCTTAATTCATATAGACGATAACTAGCGAGGACGGCTACGTCAACCAAATTGAAAAATAAAGTCATCGGCCAACGATTACTTTTTCTTCTGCACGTGTACGAACGACACATTTTATCGAATGTATCAACGCCACCTTTGTTCTCGTTATAACTGTGAATTATTTCTGGTTTTTTAGTTAATTCATTTACGGTATCAGTAGCGTGCGCAGTTGATAAAAGTAAAACGTTTTTCTTGTTGTTAGTAGTATAACTAACTAAGGAAATTTCGTCCGAAAAAAAAAGTGGAACTAAAAACACCTCTAGCAGCTGCAATTTCTTTCTTCGCAAAAACAACCGGTATTTCTGGTTTATTCGGTCGTACTGTCCCAACTAAAGTGGTATTTCGGCTACATAGGTCTTTGGCTAGTGGGTAACTTGTAAACAAATTATCCATGAATATATTATAGCCCTTATCCAAAATTTTTTTCGAAAGACGTAGCTGATGGTCTATTCCTGTCGACCTCTCTTCATTTCGTTGGGTGCCCAAGTAAATTTCACCACTTAGAGGATAGTTAGTTTTAGCATCTACAAGCCAAAATATTTTTATGCCAAAGAACATCTTCCTCTCGTTGATACCAATTGTTCATCCAATGATAGCTCTAGTGATGGTAAAAAAGGCACATTTAAATTATTTTGGAATATCGCCCCCCTCACAACCGCCGCTGGAAATAATAGTGGAGAAATTTCTTACAGCTTTTCAGAAAAAACTTGCGGCATTATTAGGGAACACTGATTCGGAGATTGTGTTGTCTTGTAAAAAAAAAAAAAAATTTACTATCAACTGGATAGGTGGCTGACACCGGGTCGAGTCTATAATGCTAACATTCCTTTCCTATCCTTCGGTCTTGTTATATGTAAGGTGGTGTACGGTGGGTCCGGCGTATCCGGGACTCTTGCTGAGGCTTGGTCGTACATCCGTATCAATCATCAAAATTCCATTTCCCGGGAATTTCACATATTTTATCAAACCCGATTCCCGGGAATTTCAAATAAAAATTCCCGGGAATTTGGGAAAAAATTAAAAAAAATTCAAATATAAAAAGTAAATATGTATCAATAATATTCAAGGATACGTTGTGTTGTGAATGCCACATTAAATATACTCACCTAGTAAGACTAGATCAATTTAAAGTCAGATGAGGAGCCAGGTACTTATTATGATAACATCGCTTTGAAAAGTGATAGAATTGTCGCAAAACTATTTAAATCATCTGCAGTTAGAAACTCGTTATTACAGAATCATTTTAAACTAAAGGTGGGAAAGAATTAAATTTACTGTTTGATTGTAAAATTCGGTGGAACAGTTTATTGGAACTAATAAAATTGAATGTTGAACACTTGACCGACAAAATTAAAATTAAATTAGTCAAACTATGTATTGGTCTAACCAATTTAAGATACACAATACAATTTTTTGTCAAAATGTCACGTATAATTTAAAGCTTAAAACAAAGAATTACTGAGCGAAGAAACCGAAACCTGATTGAAATGATTTCGAATTAGAAAATTTGACTGATGATTTGGCAGCAGTTGGAACAGTCAGCAACATGACAGTTGTTGCGAAAGAAATATAATCTGGTAAGGTGGCCTGAAATTAGTCAAAATTTTTGGAGGCGTTGAAGTAAAGTTCAGTAAGAAGCGACACGTTTGTTTTCAAATTCATCGAACTTTTGTAGTAAGAATCGGTCTGGTCTAAGTAACAAATCTTTTATCGCAATGTGTTTGTCATAATTCGATGAACAATAAAAGAAAATATCTCAACTGAAACTGCTGTTTTTAGTAAGTTTTACATAAATTTTTTGTGAATTGATCAGGAAATTGTTTTTTTTTATAAATTCTCGGGATCCCGGGAATTCCCAGGATACAACATTTGTTGGGAATTTCCATCCTCTAGTCGGAAACTATTTTTGAAAGATTTTTATTTATTTTTATTAAATACTTTAATTAGCTGTGTAGGTAAGCCCAATCGGCGGGTTACGCAAGCCTACATTTTTTTTTTGGTTGACTATAACTGGTACCGAAGAATTAAACATTTTTATTCAACGAGTGAACAAATGAACAATACAGTTGTTATCTCAGTTATAAAATGTCTATACCTCAAAAAAATTGGTGTTTTCATACATAATATGTTTAATTTGGGATACACGGCATGTTTTTCCTAAAAGACAAAACAAATATTTATAGGAAAAACTTCACGCGTGTATGGATATATGTGAAGTATGTACAATTTAATGGATGCCCTCGCGATAGAAACTTGGTTGTTCGGAGGTAAAATATTTATCGAGCAATTTTTGGCCATCTTGAATTTTTGAGAACCGCTCGTCAGTTAAATAAGCATCGATCTAAACAAATAGTATAGTTGGAAGGAGACAAGTCAGGAGAATACGCCGCATGCGGGAGAACTTCTCAGCCCAAGTTGAAGATCATTCCAGGGTTGCTTTTGATATATGTGGACAGGCGTTGTCATGAAGAAACATGACAGATCGCGTTCCTTGGCCCGTGAATGATCGTTTTCCTCAGAGCATCACTTAATTTGATCAATTGGGCCTGGTAACGTTCAGCTGTAACAGTTTGATCAGGTTCCAGAAGCTCGTAGTAAATGACTCCTTTCCAATCCCACCAGACACAAAGTAACACTTTCTTGGCATGACTATTCATTTTCGCAACTAATATTGATGGCTGGCCTGGATCAACCCATGCTTTTCTGCGTTTAGAATTATCGTACAAAATCCAATTTTCATCACCCGTTATGATTTTGTGCAAAAAATTCTTTCTTCTGCACCGAGAAAGCAAATTCAAACAAATATCGACTCTGCGATTTTTGTTCTCATCGGTTAGGTCATGACGAGGAATCCATTTTCCTTCCTTATGAATCTTTCTCATTGAATGCAATCGAAGTGATATTGCTTGGTGAGTAACTTCTAACAGTCCTGCAAGCTATTTTTAAGTTTGATATGGACGTTCATCCAGTAAAACTATAAGTACTTCGTCTTCAAATTGTTTTACTGCACTTGGACGTGATCGTCCTCAAGACTAAAATTTCCGCCACGAAATCTTGGAAACCACTTTTTTACTGTTGAATGACTCACAGAATGTTCACTTAAAATTCGTATTAATTAATTCCAAAGCTTGAGCAGCATTTTTGTTTCATTTGAAAACAGAATGGATTGTAATGACGTAAATGTTGCTAACGATACTCATATCTTAAAATTGATGCTCACGCGGAACGACAGCTTGTGAATGACGCAAATTTTTGTTTTTGTCTCAAAAACTGAAACAGAAAATATAATTTTTTTAAATTCTATGGTCCCACTTACTTATGGGATTGATGATTTTTGAATATTGTAAAGCGAATTACCGTATATCGAGTTCCCGGAATTTTCCTAGTGTTCCTAAACACCGGCCATTGTAAGGGAAGCTCATTTTAAGTAGGTCACGATCTGCTCTGGGACCACAGAATTTTTTTAAAATTAATTTATTTTCTGTTAGAGTAGATCGTGACCAACTCCAAAAATAAGTTTCCCTTATAATGGCCGGTGTTTAGGAACTCCAGGAAAATTCCGGAAAACTCGATATACGATAATTCTCTTGTGTTATATTTTTTACTTATAATTCTACTTCAGCTTACAAATTGGAAATGAATAAAAAAAAAATTAAGATTTTTTATTGCGTAGTTTGGAATTTATTCGCAAGTTCGCAGTTTTACTAACACTTGAAATTTTTAGTTGTTGTTGTAGTTTTTTAGGAAAATCTCGAAGTTTTAGGAAAATGTTCACAATCGTAATTTGAGAAATGTTTCGTATTTTGATGCCCGCTTTGCTTAAGCTGCATTTTCACCTTGTGGCTCTATACATGAAGTTGGTCTATGTAAGATTTGATTAACCTTAAAATTGTGTGTTGGGGAATACAATTCCCTTTAAAATCAAATCAATCAAAATCAAACAATCCATTATATTTAAGAGCATTTTAAAATATTTATTTTTATATGAATAATGTTATTAACTAAGCTAAGTTATAAATAAGCTAAGTACACAAAACTTAAAATCATTTAAAAAATGTCATTATCCCTATATTTAATAAAAATTAATTTAATTGATTTAAGTTGTAAAACCTAAGCACGGGTCTAAGAAAAAGTTTAATTCCATTGTTAGGCTATTGTCTATGTCGAAAAAAACAGGGCTAAAAGGACCTAATTCTTTAATGGTATTTTATTGTTTCATATGTTGAATGGTACTCGAACAATTATAAATCCACAAAATGCTATTAAATTTAGGCTTGGACTTTTGAGAACTGAGTAAATTTGAGTAAATTTGGACACCTTATAGTTTTTTAATTATAACTCAAAAACTATACATTTTTAGTAGATATATGTTCTATGATTTTTTGTAGAGAATCAAATTTCCTATCGCAATGGCACTTTAAAAAGTCAAAAATCTTTTGACAAAATCAAAAAAAACCGAAAAGTTTTTATGTAGAACTTTTTTCTGAGTGGGTTTAGGTAGACCATTGGTTCACAAAAAAGAAACTGACATAATTCCCGTCAAAATGGTGTCCGTCAAAAGTATTTTTAATTAACATTGGCTAAGATACAGGCATTCAAAGTTACCTACTAGAACCTTTATGCCATGTGAATTTAATTTATTTATTTATTTATTTATTAGCCAACAGTACCATTGTAGTATAAAAAAGTTAACATGAAATCATTGCAAATTATATAATTCAAATTAGCTTAATAAAAATTTCTTACCAACACTTATTCGTTTCTGGACAAATTAAAATCGAACACAGCAGAAACATTATTAAATACACGACTTGAATTAAAAATTGAATCCGACATACCAAAATTCGACCGATAGAAGCGGAGACTAATCTCAAGGCCTCGGTGCCTGAGTGATCGCGCGGGAATGCGTAATGAATACAACGACAGTAGTTGTGAACTATCAATTCGGCCTATTATAACGTCGCGCGCAAAAAGTGTGCATGAAACTTGCCTACGGATGGACAATGGTTCAATATTCAGTAGCAGGCAATGGCCCAAATATGGCGATAGCACATAACTAGGAGCGTTCGCCTCCCGAGGGAGACGCCTTAAAGCAAACATCAGAAATCGCTTCTGAATTGATTCTACACGGCTAGAGGAATTGTTATAGTACGGATTCTAGACAATTGAGACATATTCCAAGTGCGAATGAACTAATGACACAAAGAGGACTTTTAGAGTATACGGATCATGAAAATCTTTTGAGAAACGGAATAAAAACCCTAACATTGAATTAGCCTTGCTGATACATCTATCAATATGGTCTATAAACGATAAATTTCGAGAAAATAAGACACCTAGATCTATAAAAGAATGGACCCGATCAATCATAACTCCATTTAAAAATAAGCTATTATCACAGCCATTTCGTCTTCTTGAAAAGTTCATAACTTTACATTTTGAAACGTTTAGGCAAAGCTTATTAAGGTTACACCATTCACAGAAAATATTTAATTCCTGTTGTAGATTTAACAGGTCACCCTCATTTTTAATCTTGCAAAATATTTTTACATCATCAGCATAAATTAAAAACTCACAATGTTTGAAATACCGCTTCACATCGTCTATGAATGTAATGAACAAAAGAGGCCCTAGATGACTACCTTGTGGAACACCAGACAAAACATTTATATCTCTAGATAAAATATTATTTAAAAGAACTTTTTGAGTACGGTTCATTAAATAAGACAAAATCCATTTTAAAAGAAGAACGTCGCACTTGAGTTGTTCTAGTTTCTTTACAAGTAAGACATGGCCAATTTTGTCGAATGCCTTACTAAAATCAGTAAACACAACTTCAACACTGTCACCACCTTCTAATGTCAAAGTCAAAAAATTTGCGAACAGAACAAGATTAGTCACAGTTGATCGTCCCGGGTAAAACCCATGCTGGTTTTCAGAAATGGAATTTTTTATTATGTAAAAGATTCGGTCTTTGACCATCGATTCAAATAATTTAGGAATAGCCGATAAGATTGAAATACCTCGGTAATTTTCAATATCTGATCTTCGTCCGAAATACTCCATTCGCCAAACTCAAATTGAAGAGGTACGTCAGCGGTTGAATCAAACCATAAGCACATTCTTTTAACATAATAGGATGAATTTTGTCCGGGCCACTACTCACCCTCACATTAACATTCAATAATGCCTGCAGAACGTCATCGGTGCTAAACTGAATATGAATTTTAGAATTATTACTAAAATCAAAGTCGAAATCATCATTTGAAGATGGGACATACACATTTTCAAAAAGTGCTGCAAACATATCAAAGATTCTTTGTGGATCACTTACAGTCACAGAATTGAAAGACATTTAGGTCCAGAAACATTTAGGATTGATTCTAATATTCGATTCAATTTCAACAATATATGAATTATACAAGAAACGATTCAAATCTTTAAATTGAGCTCTAAGAGCACTAAATATCTCATAATTTACGACGGATGGATTCAATTTATACCTTTTATGAGCTTTAGATTTCTGATTTTTTAAGCCTGACAGGCGACGATTAAACCACAGCTCCCGTGCCGACAAAACTACCGGCGACCGAGGAATAAATTGTTCAATTGCAGAGTGCATTATTTTATAAAACTGATCAATATAAGCGTCCAAACTACCTATCTTATATTGATCCCAATTAATATTGTCCAGAAACTCATTTAAAGCAGGATAGTCTCCCTTTTTAAAGTTGAAAGATTCACTAGAATTAAAATTAACGTTAACATTAACCCAACTCTCAAAAGTTAATTGAATATGTAATGGTGTATGAAAAATACTCGAAGAACTGCCTAGATCATCACAAGCAATGATTGTGCCATGTAATTCCACTGGTATGAACACTAGATCAAGGATATTGCCGCTCTGGCTCTCAATGTTGTTAATCTGTCTTAGTCCAAGAGAACAGATAGAATCCATCACGAGGCCCGAGATTAAATCGCCATTTAGTGGCAGAAGATCATCATGAACAGCACGCCATGTTATTTTCGACAGGTTAAAGTCACCCAAAATCATCATAGAATCGAATTCCGCAGCTACAGCTGCAAGTTGGTTTGAGAAACACGCAGACAACTCTCCGTACATATATGCTGAGGACCCACTTACATAACACTTAATATCAGCAACAGCTTACCCTTGAAAGCCAGTTTAACAGCTAAAATCTCCACCCCATTACTCTCCAGGACAATAATATCGGCACGTGTATCCTTCGAGACCGCAATCAGAAGTCCACCACCTTTCGCGAGCTATTCACTCTCCGAATAACGATCGCGTCTGAAGACTTGGTAGTCCGGAGGGAAATACTCTGCAGAATTGTGCGAACGAGTCAGCCATGTTTCCGCGACACAAATGACATCATAGTCATTTTCCAACACCGATAAATACAGTTCATGTGATTTTGAACGAATACCGCTAGAGTTGTGATAATAAATGGATAACATGTCATTAGTTGCTTTCCAATCGACCAACCGCAAGCACCCGCTAGTGAACCGCTAGTAGAATGGTTTTAGTCTTCGCTAAATTTCTATAGATAATTTAGCGAAGATAAAAACCATTCTACTAGCGGTTCACTAGCGGGTGCTTGCGGTTGGTCGATTGGAAAGCAACTATTATGGTTAACTCCAGCAGAAATCGGTAATGCAGATTGAGTGATAGGTGCAGACAGCGGCATTCTCTCAACCTCTACAATTTCATTCATACTACTTAATATGCTTGCCGTATTAACAAGTTTTAAATGCCCACAAGTTACAGTTTTTAATTGCTAATATAAAGTTTGATTTTGTTTTTGTTTTAATAGTATTTTATAAACTGGGCAATGCTCACTTTTTGTATCATGATCAATGATAAGATCAAGAAGACCCAATTTTTCCTTTACTCTGCTGCAATTTAAACACGTTTTTTTTTTGGATTCACAAACACTGGCTATATGTCCTTTATCACCGCACTTATAACAGCAAGATCCTATAGTACAATTGTTAGCTGTATGTTTAAATCTCAAGCACTTAAAACATCTTAACAATTTACAATGTTCATAGACCACGGATCTATCCACTTTCAATAATTTGCTTAAAAGCTTCACCATCCACTTCGATTATTGCTTTAAAAACACTGTTTTTTAAATGATTTATACACTTTATGACACTTGAGTTCCTTAAATATAAATTTGTTTTGTGCTTTAACTGCTTTAACAACATTTTCCGTTGAAATATTATCACACATTCCAACAATTAACAGTCGAGGATTTTCTAATTTTGGATGTACTTATGTTGTAATTTTTCCTTTCAGCTCACTTTGAGGCCCGTTGTACATTTCAGCTAAGCTAAGCTAAGCGACGTGAGCTAAATTCTTATCCCTAGGTTGAAAATAAAAAATTTTAATGGGAAGATATAAAATCAACAATGTGTGTGTGTATAAGACTAGTTATCAGGTAGAAAGTTCAAAGGGGTGAGCTAGGCGAGCTAACTAAGCTAACGAAAACTATATTTCTCGCTTAGCTTAGCTGAAATGTGCAACGGGCCTAATCTTTTCTGCTGATTCCTTATTTATATCATACAATTTATTATCAAGCCATCATTGTTTTTTAATTCACTCATACTGCTTATTTCCACTGACAAGTTTACTGGATTTATTACATCCTTTATTTCTTGCTTTGTAAGAGCGTTCAATTTATTTTTAATATTTCCTTTTGGTTTTATAAAAACTGGAAGTTTTAAACTTTCTGCGTATGACAGGGATTTTGAACTTTTATTATTCTTCTCGGTGCCACCGAAATTAGTCTTATTTTTAAGTCTATGATATTATCTACAACACTATTTAATTTTTCTTCTACATTATAAATATTATTTTTATTTATTTTTAAATATTTTAAAATTTCTCCTAAGTCCATTTTTATGATTTTATATTGATTGGCACACTCATCACAAACAAAATTAATTTATTTATTACTTTTAATTAATTCCACATCATAATCAGTCAATTGTACACATTTTTTATGAAATTTTTTATTGCACACTCCACTACACGTTATATCCAATGAATCAGATCTGCTACATCTGTTGCTGCATTTTGCGCAGTTCTCCATTGTAAAAGACTAATTAATAAAATATTAGCCTTTTTCAATAATTTGTGTGTTTATTTTATTATTTAGATTGTATAATAGTAACCAAATAAGTTCTTAAATTATGAAAAAAAAAAAAAATGTGTATTGCAAATTTTTTATTATTTTGGAACACGTCCTATTATGTATTTCAACGACTACTCAAGATTTTTTCACACAAAAATTATTTTCGGTTTATCAATGAAATACCTTTACCATTATCATTAATGAACCGAAAATTATTTTTGTATTTTTGATTGATTGATTGATTGATACGGATGTACGACCAAGCCTCAGCAAGATTCCCGGATACGCCGGATCCACCGTACACCCTTTACATAAAACAAAACCGAGGGATAGGAAAGGAATGTTAGTATTAGAGACTCGACCCGGTTTCAGCCACCTATGCAGTCGATAGTTAGTAAACTTGTTAGTAATAAATATATTAAATTAGTTAGCACAGGACATCACAATTTCTTAACTACTAGTTTTAGCTTCTTGTTGATCTTGCAGAAATGTGTCAAAATATGACCTCATTCTGAAAGTCAGGGTTAAATTAAATATTTAATAAACATGATTAATTCTGGAACTGTGTAATATTCTGAAATAAATTACGTTATTTTCAGCAAACAAGGGTGAAACCCCATTAACTATTTAAAATTTGCTTTAAATTAATTATTTATCGCTAACTACTATTGTAAAATAAACTAAAAATTATTTGCACTCTGAAACCTTAATTTTTTTAAGTTGCTGAATCAGATTGACATTTGAATGCCTAAAGTTTCTGGTAATCTGCTTTGGGTTTCTCCACAAATTCCTGAAAGTCAAGATCGAAATTAGTTAATTATCACTAACTACTACTTATTAAAAATAAACTAGAAATTATTACATCTCTGAAATACTCGTGGTCTAGTTGTTAAAATTGTTATAGCATAAGTTAATAATTAAATTCATCATCATGATCATGGTCAATTATATCCCTGAAAATTTAAATCTAAATAAAATTAATCAGTTATTTGCTATTTCTATGTAGGTGATTATCATTAAGTCAAACTACATTCAAAACCTATAGAAAGCAGCTCCCATATAACCTAGTATAGTAAATCCGAACAGTATCATTCACCCACTCAAAAGCTCCCCGCTACATCAGACTCTATTTCAACTCAAAAATACAGTCGTTACTCTTCCACCAAAACTACAGAACTACAGAAGTTCACCCCGTGATGAAAGTGTAACAAAAATGTGATAAAACGAAATAAAACAAAACAACTTAGATAAGGATAAAGATGACACAAGCCATACTTTTGCTGCAGTCATTTTATGACTTAACGACAACTACTTCCATATACTTCATCATCAAAACTCTAAACCATCATGCTGCAAAAACCAAAACATTATGTCTGTATGTATAAGCCGACTTACTTTGGTAACTGGAGCATCACTTGTTATAAAAATACAAATGCAACTTACGGTCAAAATTCAAAACGAAATTAATTTATTTTATTTCATCAGTTGACATTAAATTAATTAAAACAAATTAAAACAAATAAAATACAAATAAAATTTCAAAATTATTGCCCGCACAACTATCTACCAACAAAACTTGGTTTGAAACCCTTCCAAAGGGCATGAAATACACGGCATTATTGTTATTGTTGCAAAAAGCCCCAAAGTAAGTTTTTCCCTATCTGATAATTTCCTTCATCACAACAAATCCTTCCAATCCATTCCCATTTGTATTTATATACATGTTAAAATTCGCACAGTTAATATTCGCTATAGTATAAATAATTGATTAAATTCATCATCTTGTTTATTAATATCGCTGAAAATTTAAATCAATTAATCAGTTATTACTAAAGGTCATTTTACACGATGCGATTTGCATACAATATTTATTGTACAATAGGGGAAATAAATTGTATACAATTTTCCCCGCAATTTTGATGAGATCTGAATTTTTCGTTGTCTACACCGTACAACTAAAAATTGAATGGGATTCCCAAAAAAATTAGAATAGTGGTTTAATTTTCTACTTATTCAGAATGAAAAACCAAACAAATTTAATGTTTATCGGGTTATGCGCAATTACAATTGCAATTATTAAAAACAGAAAATTAAAGCGGTATAAAATTAAAAATAGGACGATATAGGGAAGGAACTGGCTACAAAGACGAGATTTTGGAGATAAGGAGGTTCAAGGTCTCGTTTTTAATGAATTAAGATTAGATAGTCCTAAAATGTTTAAATTTTTTTTCAAAAATGACTCCCACGTATTTGAAAATATTATGAAAAAGCGTAAAATCACAAATACAACATCAACAAGACGCAATTTTAAGGTAGCTGTCAAAAATATTGTACACACATCTTATGAAAATGCGGTTGGCTGCAATTTCAACGCAATTTACATGCAATTTGATTTTCGGACGTTTACACTACACGATTCCCATGCAGCAAAATATTGTACAACAAATATTGTATGAAAATCGCATCGTGTAAAATGACCTTAAGATAGTAATCATCATTATTATTTATATTTCAAATTAAAATTTCATTCAAGAAACTTATATAGTATAACCCTGGTTCAGAGACGCCCTAATATAATAAATTCAATTAATATCAGCCACCTATTTTAATGATCTCCGCCATCCATATCACCTATGCCATTTAAAAATTTACAATTTATGTACATTTTGACAACACAAAATATTCATATATCGTATATTACTATCGCGACACTGTCATGACAGAAAAAACGATCGTCACTATGTACATACTTTCCATTTTGGTTTTCTCCCTCTTTACTCTATACCAAATTCCAATAGGTATTGCGTAAATGAGATAGCCCATAGTACACTCAATACCAAACGAAATTTCCCCTTTAGCTATACATCGTCAGCCGAATATTAGTTTGGTCCATACGCCATTTTTGTGTTTTTTGACCTGAAAATGTAGAATATGGTTATAAAACCCGCTCTTTCAGAATCAACTGTCAGTTTATTGTTAAATCATAAAGTTGCTGAGATATTTCGTATTCTGTTTGTTCCATGTCCTCTTTTTTAATAATTAATAATTTCAGTTTGGGCCATCTCCAGATTTTTGGCGCATGGAACAAAAATCTAATGTATTTTGCAAAATAAAAATTGTTACGATTAGTTTGGTACAAAAGCAAATTAAATAAGCAAATTAAATATACCTGGAACAATTATTTATTTAATTTTTTTCAAATCTAGTTTGTTCCATGATTTTTAATCAGAACCTGGAACTAGACTGTTCCATGTCCAAATCAATTTGGTCCATATCCTACAAAGGAAAAAAATTAGTGCTGAAAGGGTGGATATGGACCAAACTTTAAAATTTCTATATTTAGGAAAACTTTAATTGCTCATAAAATATTGGCCAAATTTTTATAAAAGTTTGAATAGAAACTCCTAAATGTCTAATAACTCTATTCTAAAAAAATCGAAAAATTTTATCGGCTACTTTTAGTTTTATTTAACTTTAAACAAAGAAGTCCATTTTCTCGAGTTTCAGGTAAATGGTTGATGGACCAAACTAATATTTGGGTGACGACATGTCCATCCATATCGCATATAAAAATCATAAGAACCAAATGCCATGTGTGATGTTCACGTTCTTACGATAAGAGAAGGACCAACTATACTATATCTCCTGCATTCTTTGCCTCGCGCTCGCACTTACATAATTTTCCCATTCACACATAACAACACAAACACGATCGAGAAGGAGAAGGATATACCTCATGTCGGCAAACAAAAACACCACAGTTGTTTCGTTCATGACTACATAGAACACAGAGAATGTGAAATTATACACATTAAATTACTATGTATATTGTATGTACATATATAGATAGATATGCATACATATTAAAAGAAAACTTTACAAAAATCACACAAATATTCCCATTCCATATATATTATCAAGTAATACGTGCAAGTATTGGTAACAATAAAAAATAAGACGCGTCCGTGCATGAATCAACTGCTTTTATACAATTTTCCCGATTTTAATTTTAATTAGATCTACATAATTATTAAACATTTCAAATTTAAATTTTATGCACGGACCACAGAAACATTAAATCATGCATTATTAAGCGATAGATCAAAAAAATTTGACTTCTTTTGCTATAAATCCAAAAACATAACCTGACAAATGCATCCCGGTGGATTGCATTTTCCATATTCACAAACTTTCACTGATTTTAGAAACAGCACCACACTAATTAATCAATTAATTAATTAATTAAATAGACACATAATATAAAACAATACACTTTATTTATGATTAAAACATTTAAACTAAATTAAATTTGCTAAGAGGACGACAAAAACACGTCATTCCTCTTCGAACGTCAACGACCGACCGAACCGAAAATTATTTTTGTATTGAATAAAAAAAAATTTTGTGTGAAAAAATTAAATTCACATGGCAAAAAGGTTGTAGTAGGTAGCTTTGAATGCCTGTATCTTAGCCAATGTTAATCAAAAATACTTTTGACGTACACCATTTTGACGGGAATTATGTCAGCTTCTTTTTTGTGAACCAATGCTCTACCTAAGCCCACTCAGAAAAAAGTTCTACATAAAAACTTAAAAAAAAAAAACAAAAAAATTGAAATTTTTCGGTTTTTCTGACTTTTTTTGTTTAAAACAAACGTTTTTTGACTTTATAAAGTGCCAATTCGGTAGGAAATTTGATTCTCTACAAAAAATCATACATCATATACCTGCTAAAAATGCATAGATTTTGAGTTATATTGAAATAAACTTAAACGTCTAAAAGTGACACATTTCTGAAAGAAAATCAATTAATTATCTACGTTTTTTTAAACTATAATATTATCTAGTTAATGCCGAGTAATAAAATAATGTTTAATCAAAAGTTATTTGACTATTTCGTTTTAAAGTTCGCTTCATGAGATTTCTCAATATAACCTTCAAAAGTTCAACACTGAATATCTATTAATCTCCGCCTTCTGGGTTTATAGTTGTTCGAGTACCATCCAACATAGAAACAATAAAATACCTTTAAAGAATTAGTTCCTTATTGAATGACATAGACAATAGCCTATTTTTTTTTTTTTTCGCTGGCGCTACATCCCATAGAGGGATTTGGCCGCTTCATGATGAAGTTTCGTAATCGCTATTTTATCGGATAATGACTTATTAATTCATTGATCCTACATTTACCAGCCGTGATTTTTTCATCACCCGCCGGGAATCGAACCCGAGACCTCCGGAGCTTAAAGCAAGCATGCTAACCACTGTGCCACCGGGGCGGCACAATAGCCTATGTCATTGTTTAAAATTTGATTAGTTTTATTCGCACATGAACAGAGAACAAAAATATATTGCAGCTTACGATAAGCCACACTTGAAAATAAAGTACCTTAATTCAACGTTATATATTTTGACGTTTAACTGTTTCACAAATTTTTTTCTTTTTATTATTATAGACGAATGCAAAAAAAAAGACATTCCAGACTGTAAAGAATATAAATGTTTTTAATTAAATCTATTAAATCTTAATTTACCGAATTTTATCACTCTATTTAATTTAATAATTAAATTAAGAATACAAAAAAAAATTAAGTAATTAACTAAATCAAATTTATAAAAATAAAAATTAAAAAAACTTTGGATAATTTAATTTTTATTACTTTTCTTCTTAAACATTACAAAAAAAAAAAAAAAAAAATTGTGAAAGACTAAAAATAAAATTTAGCAATTAAAAGCATTTAAATTCGTTTTTTTTGTATTTAAAATTTTTGTTCGTCTCTAAATGAAAATGCTATGAATTTTCATTTATTTTATGTACTTTAAATTTTTGTTTGTTTGTTTTGTTTGTTTATATCTACATATTCATAATATGCAAATTAAAAAATTAATTGTCTGAAAAATTTAATTAAATGTTCTGGATAAAGTTTCATAAATTATTCGAGAGAGGATACAGGTATAGGATTTTCGGCATTTTAATATCATAATAAAAATATTAATTCGTCTAAAGGTAGTGTAAGTTTCGGAAGGAAAATTGTAAACATGGTGAGACCGTCCTTCCTCATTAATATAATTTTTTTAAGGAACTCTCACAAACAGTTCCACGATATGCAGCGGCTTAGTCGACAAAACTTAACAGACAGACTTTCGCATTACGGATTTACGAATTCAAAACATAAATCAACCAAACAATATCGTATTAAAAGAAAGTACATACCGAACACAAATATTTAATGAACTGTCGCTTCCGTTTTTTTTTTTTTTTTAATTATCACACTTTGTATAGTAAGTCACTAATATCTACATAATTATTTTAATCACATTCCATTGATAACAAAAAAATAAATAAATCCTCAACCAGAAAGCTAAATAAAAATAAGCAAACACAGCAAATAAAATTCACTTAACACTCTCTGCGTTCGGGTGACAAAAAGATAAAATATTAGACAAAAAATCCGTAACAAATTATATTTTCATTTTCTCGTTGTCGTCTTCGAATAAGGCAAACACACACACACACACACACAATACAACGTACAAACGACAAAAAAGAAAAACAAACAATAAATAATAAGAAAATATTGTAAAATCTTGTATTTTATTGTCGAGCTGATATAAATCATCTTATATATATTCTATACTTTCCTTCATGTTCTTGTTGTTGGTTACCAAATACCAGAAACTGTACCACTATATCAACTACATAATGTACGAGTACATTTTTTATTTTATTTTATTAAATATATGAACAATAATAAAAATTCTAGTTTTATTTGCATTTTAATTCATAAAAATTGTTTTCTTAACAGTATTAAACCGTGGTATGTAAGAAGTTAAAATAATTTTGTGTTTTTTCTTTTATTTAATTTTATTATTATTATTTTTTGGGGTAATAAATTATAAAATAAATTCTTTTCATTTTTTTTTTTTTTCTTCTCCAAACAATCCTTGCTTCTTGCTGTATATGTATTCATTCGTTTGCGAGTGGAACAGAAACATTAAAAGGATGTGTGTTTTGTGTATTTTATATTTTAAATCTTTACCGCTGAATTTTTCAAGAAGCTTTTAAAACGCAGTAGATTAAAAATATTATGTATGTATACTGGAAATAAAAAATATTAATTTATTTATTATTATTGTTTATTTTCTTCCTTTTTTTTGTTTAATAAATTGATTTTTATGTTGTTGTCTTTTGTGGAAACAAATATACATAATTCGCGGTTTCTTTTTGTTTGTCAAGTCAAAAAGATAAAAATAATTTATTTAAGATTTTCGAAAGAAATAATAAGAATCAAATAGCTCGCGGGTGGTTTATTTTTTTATGGTACAGGAAGACTTTGTATGTCGCTACAACAAATATTTGTAGTTCTAGTAAAATATCTGTTCGGCATTTATTCGTTTCTACAAGCAATGACAACTGCAAGCCAAATAGACAACCTCTTCAACATTTTTTAAATTACATATTTTTTAGCTTAAATTTGATACTTATTACTTCGGCCTAAAAAGACCAAAGTGCTGAAAACCTGTCAAAAATGACAAAAGATTTGGTCGGTTCAATTCAAAACCACTTTTATCAACGTTTTGAAAGTTTTTGAGTCTGAAAAAGCAAAACAAAATGTCCATGTACCCATGGTATCTCGAAAACGGCTTGTCAAAAGGCGGAGATTTGAAAAGCTTTTGTTGACTGTACGTCAAGAGGGTGAGGTACCTGACATATTGTATGAATTGGCCCAAAACACCTGGTTATATAAATATTTACAACGTCGTGAGAAAGATGAGATAAATATTTAAATATGATGGAATTTTCCGATTTCTCAACCGATTATTATGAAATTCGGCATGTGCGTTGAAAATGGGATTTTAAAATGATTTTTGGATAGAGTTCTGGAATATGGCAAAGTATGATGAAACTTGCCTATTTCTCAACCAATTGTTATGAAATTGAGACGTGTGTTGGCAATGGGATTCTAAAATGATTTTTAGATAAATTTCTGGAATATGGCCAATGAGAAAGGAACTTGGCTATTTCTTAACCGATTTTGGATAAATTTGGCATACGCGATAGAAATGAGATTCTAAAATGATTCTTGGATAAAGTTCCGGAATTTGGCCATTTTTTATCCGCTTTTGATGAAATTCAGCATGCACGATGAAAATGAGATTCTAAAATAATTTATAAAACAAATCATTAAATACATCGAATAACCATTTTAGTAATTCACTATTAACGAACATGTCGATTTTCTTTTAATCGTATTCCTTAAGGCAAGCGCCTTCCAACTTAACTATATAAATTTAACGAAAAATAATTTTAGAGTTCCATTTCTATAGTGCATGCTGAATGTGATTAAATCGGATCGAAAAATGGCCAAGTTCTATCCTAATACGGCTTATTCCAGAACTTCATCTAAACATAACCGAATTTTCATTATTTCATCAAAATCAGATATGAAATGGCCAAGTTCCTTCCTAATTGGGCATATTTACAGAACTTTATCTAAAAATCGTTTAAGAATCCCATTTCCATCGGACATGCTGAATTTTATCTAAAAATCGGATAAGAAATGGCCAAGTTCCATAATAATTGGTCATATTGCAGAATTTTATTTAACTTTCTGTCGTCACTTATCGGCTAGTACACTGAGAAAATTAATTCGTTGGCTGACGGTTGTATTAAACAGAATTCGTTTGTCACAATATATCTTTTTTGCCTTAAACATAATATGTTCATCACAAATAAAAATCTGTTTTTTCTATGGAATATCTAGTTTAACAAACGAAATATGTTTGAAGTAAAACATAATACGCACTAGTGGGTAAAGTTCTTGGTTATAACAACTGTTCTTAGATATTGTTCCCACAAATATATTATTTGAACCAAAAATAAATCTATTTTTTTAACTGCGATCACATACTATTATTTCTGGCAATTGTATATCGTTTGTCCCAACCGATATACAAATCATTTGTTTACAAGAAAGGAAAATTCGTTGGTTGCAATAGTTTTTCGTTTGCCTTTCCCTTACAAGGTAACGGGAATCTAGTTTAGAATGCTGCGATATTTTAAATAAAGCGAACGTGTTTTATTCCAGAAAAAAAATAAAAAATTTATTAAGTGCACAGTGTCATTTTAATCTTGTTGATTTTAAATTTCTAAATTAATGTGACTAGTACCGTCACAAAAGTGTATCGTCCAAAGTAAGTATACTTTAGTGTGTCTTGCGCATTTTATTTTAAAGTGAAATTAAAAATTGTAGTGCTGTTTACAATAGTTATTGATTGGATTGATTATAAAAAACACCCATCACAGAATTAGGACAGCTTAAAACTAACGTAATTTTAGAGGATTTTTAGTATATTTAGTATAAGGTATATTTAGGGAGTTCCTTATAATAATAACTTCAACATTTTTAAGTTTTATCAGCATCCCCTGGAAATTTGCAAAGGTACTAACGGACGTCTTACGACACTTTAAATTTTGGTAATCATATTTTCTAGTTCATTTGCAATATTCTGAGGAATGTAGCTAAAAGTTAAAAAGTTGGAAAAGGTAAGGGCCACCCTGTTATACATATAGCTAAATAAATAATCTAAATTCAACAAACATAGTAACAATCTTTTTTTTTTAATTACAGTTTAACAAGACAAAATTATATTTACTTAGACCACATTATTTGCCAAGTATTTATAAATGAAATTAGTGAGGTTACACGTCTGTGTTGAATGGCCAAAAACCGTCTGGAAAATTATATGACGCATTTTCTAATTATCGAAGCCAATTGCGCTCTGTCCGTGAGATAAAACGAACGGCGTACTCAAAACAGATTTCGACAAGCTCGATACTTCCAGTTAATCTTTCAGCTGGTTTTAGCATACATTTAATAATTCCAAAATGTATGTATATCAGTTCAGATATAGATGCAAAAATTCATTTTGATTTTGTCAAAAAACAATACTGTGCCGGCTAGTATATTAAAAGACAAGTGGACGCGTTGCCTAAAGTTATGACAAGCAATCCTTAGTGATAAAAGGATATCTACGAATGATTATCTTCTATTATTTCCTGTTTTTAAATTGAACGGTACTATAATTTTTGATTTTGTAAGTTAAAACAATTAAATAGTTAACAATTAATTATAAAACTGACATGTTTGTTTATTTATAGCTTCAAGCAGACGTAAAGTCACTACACAGCGATTTTCAAATTGGAGATATCTGGGAACAACTCTACTTAAATGTTTTAACAGAGGGATTATTATTACGAGATAAATTTGTGAAATCTATAATTGAATCAATAAAGGATTGCGACGATTGAGGACCACACGAAGAGGATGGAATAAATCAATAAGATAGTAGAGGAGAATATAGGGAAAGCCTGTAAAAGATATGCACATAATTATAATCTTCGTAGCCGAGTCAGGGAATTCCAGGTTGGCGAAATTGTCGCAAAAAAAAAGTTTACGTTGGCGAATGCAGCCAAAAATTATACTCCCAAATTTGATAAAGTATTTGAAAAGTGTCGAGTAAAAAAGAAATTAGGACAAAATACTTATGAGATCGAGGATCTGAATGGAAAGTTCCTAGGGAAATTTCATGCGAATGACATTCAGAAGTTTGTTAGTGATGATCAAATATAAGGGTAGGTAAAATGAGGTGATTAGCTAGTTGAAACAGCCAAATAAAATCGTATAAAGGAATCAGATAGGCCTTCGCCGGAACGAAATGTGATTATTCAACACGAGAATTTTACGCATAATATAAGTATTTTGTGTAAAATTCTCGTTTTCCAACGGAGGGGCAGTGTAACGTTCGCGTTTTTGTTTGGGTTGAAAGTACAATTTTGAGAGGAATGGATAGGAAGGGGGAGATGGAAAAGATAGTTCACTGAAATGCCTTTATCGAAAGGATAGAAAATTGATGTCGCAAACGGGTAAACGTCAGGTGGACTTGATTATCAAGATAGAAGTGGCGCTATATCCCTACCATATACCATGGTCCTAATGAAAGAAATACCCTTCCCATACTCAATTGCTGCTCATGACCTACCTCTACAAATAATAATAATTATGGCGCAGAAAATATAAGTTGTAGCCAATGCGTTAGGCTAGAGAAGTAAAATAACGTGAATATAAAAAAAAATTATTCGTGGTAATGACCGTGTTATTGTATACATTTGAAGCATAAAGAAGTTGAAAATACACAAACATTTGATGAAGGAATATGATGGTGGTGGTCCATATACAAAAAGATGGACAAGAAAAAAAGAGATAAGTAACGGTAAGCGGGACATCTCATGATACCTTGAGTATAAAAACGATGGTAAAACGAAAAACGGGGATAGTATATTCTAGAATTTCAAGATATAAGGAAGTAAGTGGAGTGTTTTGTGTTGTGTGAGGCCGGGAATAAGAATTTTGGGTTTTTTTTACACTCGGTTGGCAACGTGTTGGTTGCTTTGTGTTTTGGTGTTTTTTTTTTGGCCGAAGTAACTTATTGCTGGGAGTTTTTTTTTTGTACCGGCGTCTTAACCACACAGAATTGGTGGTAGTGACAATAGAGACAATCGGAGTGAACCAGCAATAGGCCGATAGCGACACGTAGAGTGTTAGTTTAAATTAGTGAGTGTGTGATTAGTGGCCCATGAGCAAGCTGTCATAAAAAAAAAATACTTGCCTCACACAACAGGTGTCCACAAAAGAACAAAAGGTAAACTTTTAAGACAGTTTAAACAAGTTCTAACGGCCTTTGAACGCAAAGGTCGAGTTTGGTGTGGAGTCGCCATTTAAGTGTGTGTGTGTGTTTTTTTGTGTAATTGTTCGGGCTTTCCCCGAATACCCTTTATAAGGGAAGAAGAAGGAAGGAAAGTGAGTGGTCAAACTTTAAATAAAAGAATTAAATCACCGTTTGTGCTCGTGCTAGATCTGGCGTCTATTGGTGCATGTGGAATTCCTTCGAGATAGCCACACAAATATTAGTAACCAGTTGCCTTGATTTATTGGTTAAAAGACGCTGCCGAACGGAGTCATCCAGAAACACGGCTGAACGAGAGGTTTGAGCGGGGTGAGTATTCCATACAAAATCTATCATATATATGTAAATCCTTTCAGCACACTTGTCCGCGAATTGCTTACCGTCTCGGTTTTCCCACTCACCTACGGCCATTCAGAGTGGATTGCTTGATTGAGCATAGTCAGGTCCAACAATGGGCTTTTCAGGTTCCAAGCTTCTCGAAAGTTTGGTGGCGCCACAGGAAATAACTGCTTACCTGCGGGAAAACCGAAACCGTTTGAACATTTTTATAAGTGACATTTATTTTCTTCTTTTCTTGTTTTCCGCTTTCTTATTCCTTCCTCAGTATATTGACCAGTAATCTATTGGGCATTAATTTTATACAACATCACCAACACGAGCGGTTACAAATACAGTGGGGGGAGCCGTTTAAATGGCAAACGACATTTGACAAAGTTACTTTTCATCAAAATATCTTTGACAAATTTGCACATTTGGCAAATATCATATGACAAAACAAATTGAATGGCAAATGCATGTATGATCAAAAAATCTATTATAAATTTAACAGGTAGGTACGATGTACATAAATATAATTTTTAAATGATTTTAGATACATTTTTGGAATATAACTAGCCTATAACCTAGCTGTTTCTTAATCTTTTGTGATTAAATTCTACAGGTAGGGTGGAAATAGGATTGTTGATTTTTGGGTGCAATTTTGGAATGTCGCAAATTAGCTTGTAACTTGGCCATTTCTTTCGCGATTTTGATACATTTTGACACGTACGGTGGAAATGGGATTGTTAAATGATTTTTAGATGAAGTTTTTGAATATGCCCAATTCGCTTGTAACTTGGCTATTTCTTTAGCGATTATGATGAAATTCGACAAGTATGATGGAAATGGGATGCTTAAATGATTTTTGGATGAACTTTCAGAATATAGCCAATTACCCTGTAACTTGGCTATTTCTGAACTGATTGTGATGAAATTTGGCAGGTATGACGCGCGCTGGAATTAATAAAAATATTTTTGCTTGAAAATGGAGATTTAGAATTACATATCTGGAAAATAGAGATTTATTAGTAAAATTAGAATGGAAATCTCTATTTACCAGAATAGTTCAAAATGAAATTCTGGAAAAGGAAGATTAAATTTTCATTTTCCAGAATTTAAATTTTCATTTTGAAGCATAAATATTTTTATTAATTCAGATTTTGTTCAAATTTTAGAGTAATCCCTTTTTGGCAAATTATTCTTCAGGAATTATGAGACATTTTGATCGCGCGATCAAAATGCCTCATAATTCCTGAAGAATAATTTGCCAAAAAGAAATTTGTCAAACAACTATTTGACATAGGTGAATTGGCCATTCATACTTCTTTGCCAAAGAAATGTTTGCCACAGTGGGGACTGCTAATCATTTGAACGAAACGGTTGTGAAAATAAAATTAAGCATAATAATAAAAAACTTGAGAGCGAACTCTATAATTATTGTAACGGTTATGTATTGAACTTGGCAACTCATCCTCCTAAAAAATATAACTAACTGGTCTGTAGAGTAACTTTAAAGCATTGTTAAAATTTGTGTAAATATCAGTTTCTTCTCTATTGTTGGCCGGACCGGGGCTGAGTTGATCAAGAAAATTGAGTGAACGAAATACAGAGTCAAAACCAAGATCAAGTGGTTTCATTATCCTTCAATTTCAGGAAGAGATTAGCAGTCGTGAAAAACCAACGTTACAATTTCCCAAACAATTTTATTGCATTGTTTGAAAATTATATAAGTGATGAATTTGCAATATATAAATCAAACTAAAATTGCATTTAAGTGTTGAATACTTAGAAATGTAGTTTTGAATAGGTTACTTTAGGCTATTAATTCGGTTTCTTATGATCATTAGAATGGTTCATTATTTGCAGCACCTGGAATCATAATCGTAAGTACCTAAGTTGTCGTATTTAAACATTTATACTAATAAATTAATCATATCTACATTGAAATAGACGGTTATTACAACTGAATCGGGTTTTCGATCAAACAAAAATTAGACGACCCAATTGCCAATTCAATATAATTGTAACCACAATTTCATTTACAGTAACGCAAAAATTATTTATAGTAACTAACTGTTTATTACAACCAACTTCGAAAATCTCTTATTATTAAGAAATTACACGGTTATAGCAACCAAATTACTTTGACTCAAATAACGTTAGATTTTCCTTCGAATGAGATTTATTCGCATTGAAAATTTTTCTTTCCCGCATTACCAACTATTCAGTTGTAAATATAAAAAGAGGATTGTGGCAATATAATATTATTTGAACCATTTGAAAATATGTTTGCAATAACTTAGAATTAATTCTGTCAATCAAAAAGTGATATTAGAACAACAATTTTAGTATAGTTGATACAATAGCAATATTCGGGAGGCGCAAAAATCAGTTGTGACAACTGAAACTGTTTTCTCAGTGTATTACAAAAAAATCGTGCGATTGTTAGGGGTTAACAAGTAACTATCGCAAAACGTGAAAAAGGTCGTTTATTTATTTTGAAGACCATTTGTTCCATTAATTGTTTTGTAAAACTTTGATTAATCTGTCCAGAAAAACGATTAGATGGATCAATTTGAAAATAATACAGGGCTATTAGGAGTACATTAAACTGTAAAATGATCTGGCAACATTAGTCTTTTCATCAATATTTGTAAAGTAACGGTAGATTTACTAAGACAACCTAAAAAGTCGTTTTTTGGTACTTTTTCCAAATCAGTACTGAGGGTGAAAAAAAATTTGTTCTCAACTAATCATTAAATGGTCTTGTAGGAAATTTACTCAAGTTTTTAAGGCTGTCCTAAAATTTACTGTGCTATCATTAGTTGCTGAGATATCGATGATCAAAAACGAAAGGATCTTTTTTTGATTCACAGTCAGATATCTCAGCAAAAAGTTGACATAGAGAAACCAGAAAGAAATTAAATTTACTAATTGGTTTAACTTAAAAAAAATTCTCCGAGCCCTTGGATCGGTATCTTACAAAAATTTTCCGCTCAGAAATCTCAAAACTAGAGATTTAAAGCTTTAAAATGCTTTTCTTTTCACCTCTGCACGACCGTATTTTACAAAGATAGACATAGGTCTTCAAAAAACACTAAAAAATTGAAGAAAATTTGTGTTACTTTAATTTTTTCGATGAGTGTATTAATAAAATCTCCTAAACCTTTCATTATTACAACGAAAACCGACAAAACTGTTTGGATACCTCATATTATACACGTGATATATTCGACTATGATAACTATTGCTACGAACAAAAATTATGTTCAACACTTTAAAAATATACAGAAACCTTAGAGGCTACAAGTTAAACTCACGAAAAGGCGGATTGTGGGTGTATTTCTCGGACAAGCATAAATTAATTTAATTTATAAAAAGATCTATATAATTAGTATAGTAAATTTCACGCCAACTTTATACCATACATTATGATAGATTCAACAAGAGCATGATATAACCTTCTTAAAATAAAAGAAGAGCACAAAGGTCGAAGATTATAAAATGTATGCACTGCAGTAATTACAATTTTCCTGATATTAGTAAGGTGGCAGGTCCAATTTAGCTGTGAGCCAATTGTTACACCTAATTATTTAAACTTATTTATCCAGGGCAAATCAAAACCATATTTTATACCTCATGAACACTGCCTTGTTAATTTTTACAATTTGACTACGGTTACGAAGGTAACTTATAAACCAATCTAATATTTTGCCTCTAACAACAATACTTGACAATTTTGTTATTAGGACGTCGTGGTGAACAGTATCAAATGCTTTTGAAACATTCAAAAATACTGCTGAGGATTTCTGAGAGTTGTTAATGGCTAAATAAATATTGCTCAAAAAATTTAAGAGAGCTTCTTCCGTATATTTTCCTGCTATAAATCCAAATTGGTGATCACTAAAAGATTTAATTTTACCAAGGTATAAGATATCAATCGTCGTTTCATTAATTTCTCAAATAATTTGGAAAAGGTACTCAGTAGAGAGATCGGTTGGTAATTTTTCAGTTGCAGAGCATCACCCTTTTTAAAAACTGGAATAACAACCGCTATTTTTAGAGCGTCTGAAAAAATTCTACTCTTTCGACTTAAATTAAGTAAAAATTTTAATATATCAACCGAAAACCAAGCCCAATTTTAAACAATTACATTATCTACTCCGTCAAATCTTTTGGGATATTTGTTTTTTTACTTCTGAATTTCGGAAAGATTTTCGATAGAATCAATTTCATAACAAGAAGTACAGCAGCTATTTCGGTTACCAAAAATATATTTATTGAGTTCCCACTATTATAAGTACTATTAGGAATTATGCTAGAAGTAAATCAGATGATACATAAAAAAATTATTAAATTCATTACATATACTCTGATCATCAGTAAGAAGAACATTAGATTCATATTCATAAATTTGCTTTATTTGGTTTTTGGTTTGGGGCATACTTCTACCCAAAATATCATCAATTTCCTTCCAAATAAACTTAAGATTATTCCCTACTAAATCAAATTTATCTTTGTAATATACTCTTTTAACCTGTTTAACATTCATATTTACATGCTTTGAGAGTTTTCTTACTTAATTTTCTAACCCAGTGTTATTTGGATACTTTCTTAATTTTTTAGAAAATTTTTTAAGTTTATTAGTTTTACACAAAAGATAATAATTCATCCAGGGCTTTAACTTCTTGCTACTGCGATAAGTAATTGTATCTTTGGAAAGTTCAATATGGGAAATTAATTTATTTAAGAAAATATTGAATGCTGTATTACAAATTTTTTCATGGTAAATACGATCCCAGTTTTCAACTAGGAGACGATCTCTAAGTTTGATAAGTTTTATTTTCAAATATTGAGAGTAATTAAATTATGATCAGAAAAATGTATTGGTAAATTATCAATACTAACAGTATATGTACTACTGGATTTAACAAATAAATGGTCTAAACATGATGTCTCACTGTATAAATTTGACTGAAACGCTGTTAAGTGATGCATAATGTAGTTACGCTGGACTGGATGGTTTAGTGGTAGAAATACATCCAAACTTTGAGTAGACAATGATTTGTGTTTTGCATTTGCGTTAAAATATTGTTTTTAAATTCAGTTGAGTTTAGTTTCACAATAAAAAATCTCTTAGCAATGGATTGAAGTGGTTTTTATTTGCTGCAGCGTTTATCAATATTCTCAACTGAGACTATTTCATCACCATTTATGTTCACTCCAATTTTTTTGATAATACCAGTGATTAAACTACGAATCTCCTCATGGTTAGATTGTAAGCCACTGATAACAATGCTGAATACATTTGGCTGTTGATTTGGTTTATAAATGTTAGCTTTCAAATGACGGAATTTGTTACCTTGCACAAACAATTTTTCCTCCAAAACACAAACTTCCGACTTAATTCCCTCATATTCAAATTTTAACGATGTAACAATGGCTTTTAAATCTTTAAGTGCTGATGGCTTACTTTCCATGCGTTTAAGCTGGATTATGACATCGGATAAACTAACGTTAGTATTTATCGAATCCGCCACAACCTGATCATATTCCTTAAAAGATTGGTTTGACGGATCGAATTTTGATGCCTTGTAGAAGATCATCAGATATGCGAGGGCATTTGATATGGAATGGTTTCATACAAGGTCCACCACATTTGATACCAGGAAATTTTCCCTTTGTAATATTGGAACAGCAAGTGTTACCGGTTTCAGGCATACTACAAAGCACAGTTTAAAAATGATCTAGTGTACACAGCAATCAAAATAAACCAATAACGATTTCCGAAAATGAATTAAATCATAAATTTAAGTACACTAAAACGGATTTTTAAATATAAACAAGTATGATAGAACTTCAACTGACCTATTTCTCAACCGATTATGATAAAATTCGATATATGTATTGCATATGGGATTCTAAAATGTTTTTTGGATAAAGTTCTGGAATATGGCCAAGTATGATGGAACTTGCACATTTCTCAACCGATTATGATGAAATTCGACATATTATGTTAAAAATGGGATTCTAAAATGATGTTTGGTAGAAATACCGGAATATAGCTAATAGAGGTGGAATTTGGCTACTTCTTAACCGGTTTTAGTGAAATATGATATCCGCGATGAAAATGGGATTCCAAAATAATTTTTGGATAAAGCTCTGGAATATGGCCAAGTATGATGGAACTGTCCTATTTCTTAACCGATTAGGTTATGAGGAAATTCAACAAATGGTTGGAAACTGCATTCTTAAATGAATTTAATAAAACACTTTACTTTACACTCTCTTACATACATTAGCTATTTTTAACCGATTATGATGAATTTTGCCGTTTCCAACTAATAGAAGGAAATGTGACACAATAGACCTTTTTCCTTATCCGTCAAAAACATTTCACATGACCTCAAAAATATTGTCAAAAATATCTGTAGGTGATAGAAAGTGATAATTAAAATTATTTTAGACTTGAAACATTTCATTTTTTTACGGAAAACATATACATATATTTTAGGTTTAATATTACGATTAAACAAGGTTCTAACTTGTTGTGTGCTTAATTGTTTCATGAGTGGAGACAAAGACCGTGGAATACATTTTTTTAGGTTGCCTGTCATTCAGAATACTCGGAAAAAATTTTCAAAACTTGCTGAGGAACAACAACGCGCTTGGTTAAAGGCGATTAACAGGGAAAATTTGGAGGTTTCTTCGTTAAAGTATCGCACTGTGTATTCAAAACATTTCTTGACCAAACGTAATGCCGACATTAAAAACTTTTTTAAATCCCGATTGGGTGCGATCGCTAGAGTTTGGTTACTATAAAGCAACCTCAACAAGCAGAAACAACAAGATACGAAGGAACGGAAAAAAGACAGAACGGAAAGAACTGGTAACCAGTCCTCCAAAGCCAGAACCATTTTCAGAAACTTAAATATAACCCCCCCCCCCTCCTACCCCAAGTTTTCAAGATAAATCTTGCCAAAAGATTATTATATGTGAGGAAAGGTAGATTACAAACGATTGTTATAAGGAAAATCAAATCGAGGAACTCAAAAGAAAAACGAAGATACTATCCGAGAAGATGAAAGCCTAGAGTTAAGATAAGTGCAAATAAAACAAAATACTTTACATGTTGAGCATTTTCTACCGATTAATTAATGTGTTCTGCCTACAAAAATCAACAAACCATAAAATACCTTATCTGCATCTCAGCTTTTAGGAGCATAGCCTTTATATCTAATGGCTAAGGGAGACGATGTAGCGACAAATTTGTTTTTGAAAACTATGGAATTTTGGATTTCATAAAAGAAGGAGACATAATTATGGCGGACCAACGATTTTTGATTGAAAATCTCATAAAAAAGGAAAAGCCAGATTGGTTAGGCCATCTTTCAAAACTGGTGAATTCCAATTAGAACCCGTCGCTATTGAAAACAGTAGAAATATTTCCAGCTTAAGAATACATGTAGAACGAGTTATGGGAGTCTTAAGGCATTTTTAGTAATGACCATCCGGCAACCGAAAAATAAATAAAATAATATGTACTTCGACAAAATGATCAAAATACCGTGGACAGCTTTTAATTTGAACCCATCAATTTTAATAGTTCCCGAATAAAAAAATATTTTAAAAATTGTAAGGTTTTGTTTTTATTTCACAGGATTTAATATTGTATAAAATCACATTTTATGGATATTTCAGTCAATTTTTCAGTTAAATTTAAATTTTTTTTAAATATAAACTACTTGTTCGTTGGTAGTAGATTCTCGTTGAATTCCATTAGACACGGATCTAGACTAAATTCATCTATTTTTATCATAGCTCGTACCGGTGTCTTTCGGCTCCCTGAAAACCCTGGGGATATTTCGATAACAAACTATTGTTGTTAAAATCACCCATTTCTGAAAAATAAAGAATTTAATGAAACACTATCCAAAAACATAACCTAAAAAATATCATTTTTACTTACATTTTCAAAAAAATTGTTGTAATTTGAAATTTTAATTATTAAAATAATTACACACATTGATTAAGGTAAAAATTAGAAAAAAAAACATTTTGAAGTATAATAAACCGACAATAAATTCATAAACGCACAAAATATAGATTCACCTACGGATCACAAAATAGCTGATTTTGTGAGTCAAAATTTTTGGAAGAAAAAGGTCTATAATTATTTTGGGATGACGCTGTGAGGAATATAATTATCAATAAAACAAAATTATTGGCTGATGAGGTTTCTAAAAATCATGCGGCTTTTGTAGTTTCCTTGAGGCAGCGTAAAGTCTGTTTCAATTACTTAACGATCGAGATTATCTTCGAAATAATACTCAAGTTCACCTAGAAACTTTTCTCGCCAATATTTTGCTTTAAACGTTGAGGTATGTTTCCTGATTATTTACTGTCAGAGCTGTAAGTTTCATTTCTCCCAGACAGTATGGATTTTTCGATGGTAGGTCAACCGTTACTAACTTAGTTTTATTTACAAACTGTATTTCAAATGCACTATTAAATGGTAACATTCTACAGGTTGTTTACACTGATTTCTGCAAAGCCTTTGACAAGATCGATTATGAATTGCTGCTGCAGTAACTTTTCTCTTTGGATTGTAATTTTTTGCCAATTAATTGGATTAAGTCTTATTTGGAATATAGAATTCAAATTGTTAAAATTGGTAGTTTCACTTCAAGAGAGCACAAAAGCGCTTTTTATTGTACGCTCTACGAAAGCCACCTAGAGATACAAGCGTACCTGCTTTTAAACTTCCAGCGCATCGAGGTAGATGTAAATTAATATGAGCCTCTCTTTATTCGAAGGATAAAAATTAGCGCAAACTTTGTTCGAGACCTACTAGTATCAAAAATCGATTATTCAGAAATATTGTGTTTGCTCGATATACCCCTTTACGCGTGCTGAGCGATAAAGATTTCCAAATCAACCGTCCACTTTGTAGGCAAAACTACGGTAAATGTGAGCCGATTTATCATTCATCAGCATATTTTAATAAAGTATGGTCGGCTTTTGACTTTAATCTATCTAGAGATTCATTTAAGAAATTGATGTCGAAGCATCTTTTAGAACATTGGTAAATTTTATATTTTTTATTTGATTTATATTTGTATTTGAATTATTGTATGTTTATAATTTTATCAAATTTTGATAAATGTAACCAGTGTATAATAAATTGATAATAAGAAATAATAATAGATAGACTGTTACGTAAGAATCCTATTTCCAACACACATCGAATTTCATCATAATCGAATGAGAAATGAGCAAGTTCCATTAAACTTGGCCGTATTAAGTTTATCCAAAAATCATTTTAGAATCCCATTTCTATCGTGGATGTCAAATTTCACTAAAATCCGTTATGAAATAGATAAGTTTTATCCTAATTGGCCGTTTTAAAACTTGCATATGTGCAAGATATTTAAACAAATCCACACTTCTTGACCGATTTGAACCAAACTTTACACAAATATTGTTTTTAGAGGTTGAGCTGAAGATTGATTTAAGATATTTAGTTTTGTATTGATTTTAAAATAGACTTAATTTTGAAGACCGAAGTTCTGACTAACAAATTAGTTTGAGCGTAATTAAACTAATTAATTAGTATTAAAACGTTTCAACAAATTTCGACGCAAGTTTTGCATCGAGCCTTATGCGATTTTACCTTAGATCTTATTGTGATGTAAGACACACCAATAATAGGTACTATTTTGATATAAGGTAGATATTCAAATTAGCTATAAACACTCTTAAAAGTTTTTGATGCAAAAATAACGCCGATAATCGTTGAAATTCTATTGCGACCAATTATAATGTAAAATTACGAACAGAGATTTAATTTCTTACACTTGGCGGGTTAAATTTAAACAGATATTCGTACAATTACTCTTAAAATTACAAATGACTTAATATTGTAACCATGAGATGACCGGTTAATCGAAATTTTTCGCTGTGCTAAATGAAAAAAATATTTTATTTTTGTGCTTGTATTTAACATATTTTAACTTAAATTTATTTCTAATAAATTTTATTAACTTAAAATACATTCATATTTCACATACTCGTACATTTTGGTATATAAGTTCAAAATAACCTATAACGAATTAACGACTAATAGGTTATTTTGAACTTATATAATGGCATTCACAACATTTTTCGCATTGTTAATCAGAAAAAATAAAGAGGCCAATCATTTATAATATAACACTGTGTGTGTCGATCGTTTCGGAGGCTTTTTTGAAGTTTATAGAAGTTCTTATATTTGTATCATGTTCAGATATTTCACATTTTTGCATCAATTTTGCTTTTAGAAAACCAGATCCTCTAAAATGTTTAAAATAAAATAGAATTTTAAGTATAGTTGGTTCGGCTTGTATTTGTATGTATATTTATTTAAGTTTCTTATCTCCTTTTCATGAAAGTACAAAGAAAAAAAAACTGCTTCTGAAAGGGCTTAAAACGTTCGAAATAGAGATATTTGGGTTCCCTAATTAGTTTTACGAATGACCATCAAACCATTCCGGACGTCAAACCATTCCATAACGGTCACCATCATTAAATTCTGGCAATGCATTGACATAATAAAACTCTTCAAGTGTTAAATATATTGACAAATCCAGATAAAACACAAATAAATGAGGCTCAAAATTTCACAGAAGTCTCCATAATCGATAAAATATATAATCCGTCTCAAAATAATTTTCTCATGACTAAGTATTTTAAAGTTCCAGAAATGCTATAAAAATCAAGAATAAACCACATAAGTAGGTATTCCTCACAAGGCCGCATTTTAATAGAATTCTCAAGAAATAAAAAAAACGAAAAAAAAAAATGTTTATACATTTCACAATTTTATTGACCGCCGTCGCAATTTAATCTCATAAAGAAAATTCCATCACTAAGATGTAAATCTTTAAAATCACCATAACATAAATCTTGATGATGATAAATTTAAATAAAGCAAAAAATGTTCAATAAATACAAACTCTATAAATCACCAACCGAAATTTTTCGACCAACATTTATATTTTTTTGTGACTGTGTGTGTGTGTCTCTATGCCTTATTTTATTAATCCCAAAATTTATTACGATAAAATGTTAAAACATATAAAAATAGAGATAATTTTTTTTTCTCCGTATTTATAGAAGGAATAACAATGATATTCCAATTTTTAATTAGTTTTTAATATTTTTGTAAATTTTATTGTTAACCAACCGATTCATACACATACTCGTTTACAGTGTTTATATAATATTATGAATAATATTGTCGTAATAACTACCTATAAATTTTAATTCTCATTTCCTGAATTTAGAAAAAAAAAAAAACAAAAATAATAATTAAAATCGTAAATTAAAATTTGACAATATAATAATAAAAAATTTACCACAAATTTTAATTTTAATTTTGTTTCTTAAGAATTTAATTTTTTTTACGGTCTGTTGCGGAAAGATACGTGAGCACGAATCCAAATTGTATGTGTTATCATCATCATTGGAATATTTAATAAGTTTAAATAGGATTTATACGATGCGGTGCTTATATTTTATAAAGCCCACTTATAGAAATGATTCATGCAAATATTACATATTCCGTACACGAATATCCTGAAGCAAAACAATATATCTGCGTATTACTCATGATTATATTATCCAGCCGCAAACATATTAAAACTTCCGCACTTCTTGTATTAGCTAATAAAATACTTGATTTATAGGTACCTGATCAAAGTTGCATATTTCAATTATCCACTTGTAATATTAATTTTCAATTTTGTTTGAAGTTCATAAAAATTGTTAAGGGTATCAAAATCACACAATTTTTCTACCAGTTTTAGTTTTTCTAATAACTTCTAATTTATGAAATTGATGGCTAAAGCACTAAAATATAATTTATACGTTACCTTTGTGCGTATGCCACAGCTACTTTAACGAACGAAGCGGTAGCAACCTACGGGTTCCAGTCATTTGGACGTGCCATCTGGTAATAAGTGTATAAAATAGTAGTTCTCGCTGTTGCTTGTTAGTGAGGCACATGTTTTCAGTGTAAGGTCACTTGGTCGTAAAGATGTTACGTTGTCGGCTGGTTGTTTTTGTTAAGGCGAAATATTTTCTCGGTAGGCATGCAGCTTGTACTAAGCCAAGTACAAAGTCTGCCAAATAGGATTCCTTAAAATCTGGCGTGGCATTGTGGAAGCTCGTATGTAATAAAAATTTGCTGATTTATTGTTAATATTAAATTGTATCTTTGGTATTTTATTTATTGTTGTTAATGTTATTGAATTCACTCCTAATTTTTTATCGGTCCTTAGTTCAACTATCGTTGACTGGCAGCTTAATAGGACGCTTAAGTGTTGTGGTTGTGATCTTTAGTGTAACAACGTGAATTGTTTCATCAATTCCTGTATGTAGTATTTATTCGATGCCAATATGTTGTCATCCTTAATTTCAACCAAATCAATTATCATAGAGTATGTGTTTTCTCCTTGTGCGTAATTTCTTTTGTAAATGCTGCCATCTTGATATTCGCGATGACGTAATTTGCATCAATTTACGTTCTACTTACATCAAGAAATGGCTCGTGGGTTAAGGCATCAATTTCAAAAATTGATTCAGTACATTTTCGATTTGTGTCACGACTATTGTTAATTCCTCAAACGAGTATGTCGTGCTGCTCATTACTCTCTTCAAACGAAATTTAGCAGATTTGACTACTACGCCCCACAGTCCGGCAAATGACGCAGCCCTATATAAAATGCCATTTTAATCATTCGGTGGCTGGAAGTTATGAAATTCTGTCAGAGTTATACTTTATAAAGGTATATAATTCCGCTAAAGAATTCCTAGCACTAACAAAATTAGAAACACAACTTCTTATAGACTTGCCATAAATGCATCGACTGTAATATCGGTAATGACCTTGATATGTAAAGCCTTTGATTTTTTTTCTTCCAATTTTTAGTACATAAAGGCTATTAGGCATTGACCACATATTAAGTGGGTTGGAAAAAAATTATACTCATGTAAAAAGTTTCAGCGATACCACTGGTATAGTCGAAATAAAAAATGCAGGGCACTTCTAGCGGTTGAGTGAAATAGTAATTTCGATAAAACGCTTTTAAACTACGTCGATACTATTGAGGACACCTATTGCGACACATGGAAAAAATTGTTTGAAAAAAATCATGGTTCACAAAATAATATCTCGATAAATGAGATAATGCAAATTCAAAATAATTTTCTTCAACAATTACGTTATCAATATTTCAAACAATCCAGTAAAAATCAGAAAATTGGGCATATTCCCGAAACCAGTGATAAAAATAAGTAAATAAATAAATAATTAATGAGATCGCGGTAAAATGGTGACTTAGAATTCAGCGAAGACGTTAGTGATGATTACAAAAATGAAGTTAGCATCATGTAGAATTCTAAGCGAAGGAACCAACCGACATGGTGCCATTACCAAATTCAGAACCACACGAAGATTCATTTAATAATGCCTCATCATCGGATGAAGATGATTGAGGGATTAATCGAAACCTAAACTTTTTCAATCGAAACGAGGTTATCTTGAAATGTAATCAAAACTTGAAAGGTATATTAGTGACATGAAACCTGTCAAAACAGTGAACAAAACTTAGCGATAAATACATAGTGAAAATGGAAACATCTACAAAATACCTCCAATGAGCCCGGTTTGGATTTTCTGAATAATGTTTGCTTCAAGATGAAATTCGCTGTTTCCGAAATCCAAATACATAAGGATCATATTGTTTTATTTTGTGCACGGCCAAATATTTGGGCTGGGAGAGAGGTGCTATATGATCTTGTTTCTTTACAGTTTGATCCAAGTTGTTAAATTTTTCGTAGCCATCTTCAACTATAGATTTATCTCCGTTTCGCCGTTTCCGTTTGGACCATAAATTTCGCGAGTTTTGTAGGCATTTTGAGTATTTTTCCTAATTCCTCTTCCGTTTTATTGTCAGCTTCAAACAGATTTTTACTCTTTACAAACCGACGGACAATCAGCCTTCCATCATTGATGAGGATGATAAAGTCGCTGTGCTTTAGCCGCTACATAAACCCGGACCACGCTAGTGGTTTGACCATTTAGTTGCTATAGCAATCTGATTAAAATCATTATTACCGTTAATCGGGTTTATCGCCTTTTTGGTTGGTCGCATCTTACCAAGTATTTTATACTAGTTTGCTAATATGGCGCCAAATATGTAGTATTTTTTGACGTATGGGTTGCACCACCAACGGTTTCGATTTACAGGAAGAGCTTCCACATTCTAACATGCCAAATTAATTTTCCAGGAATATCATTTGTTGTTGCTGCACAATTGGTTGTATTCGTGCGTAGGGATGTGGTATCGAAACGAAAGTATCGATACTTTACTCATTATTAGTATCGTAATAAAAGTATCGATACCAATATTTGTATCGTAATAAAAGTATCGATACTCTTAAGTATCGAGTACAATTTAAAAACACGATTTATATACCCGATTTCTAATGTAGGTAAGTTTTTTAATAGTAAGGGACCAATAAAGCATTTATGTAAATTTATTATAATGCAAAGTTAATATATTTATGTAGCTCATATTTATTTATTACACAAAAGAAACCCAAAACAAACAAAAATAAGTCACTTTATTTTTGTAAGCCCCAAACTTCATCATTACAATCAGACAAAAAGAGCAGTTCGTTCACCCTGTTACCCATAAGTCTATTTCGGGTTTGTATTAAAATCACTCCAGCTTTATAAAACTGTCTTTCTCATGATACGGAGACACTGGGTATTATCAAGTACTTCTTGGCGAGGTGGTACAAGTGAGGGAAAGTGTTTTTTATTTCTTCCCATTGAATTATAGGGTTCGATTTTATTGGTAAATTGAATTCGCCAAATACAAACTCAGCTCATCTTTGACTCCGTCTTTGCCAGAACGCCTTTTACGACAGTAGTGAGTTAATCTTTTGTTATACCTCCAAAAATCGATGAAGCTGAGGGATTTTCTGGCCGATCTCCTTCATCATTTGATCTAGACGACGATGATGTGGTATCAGAGGCGTTCATTATTTCTCTGACGGATAAAATAGCACGGGCACCAATTAAGGTATCTTTAATCGAGAATCGTTTCAATCAATTTCGATTTAAGAGAATTAATATAGGAATATAAAAATGATGTTTTTTGTGTTTCCCTAGTTTATAGGAACTTCCCCGGAAATAATCAATCATAACATAAATAGTAGCAAGTACGATTCCTTATTAAAAAGTATCGATATTTCGAATAAGAAAGTATCGATACCAGTTGGGTATCGTAATCAAAGTATCGATACTATAAAGTATCGATACTTTTTGCGGATCCCTAGTGCGTCAGATTACTGCACCACTTCCGTTGCATTCTCTGTTTTCACATGAGTACATTTAAAAATAACAATGACTCGATCATCTTCTTACGATGATGAGGGCTTAATAATTGCATCTTCGCGTGATTCTAAAACTATATAAAGGTTTTCCAAGTTTTAAACAATGCAAGTGGAATTTAAAAATTCTGAAATATTACTTTAACATTGGTTATAAGTATAACTAAAGTGAGCCTTCCTGATGGATCGAAAGTTCAGGCTGAAAGAGACAATATATTTCGCTTTGTTGGTTTTACCTCATCATTGCAACAAAAGTTTAAGTGAAATTCATATTCTACCGGATGCTATTGAATTCACAGTAGTTTAAAGTATGCGGCATCGTCTATAATATCCACATGAGCATTTTGCTTGTCATATTCATTAATGTGATTTAGCAGCTCCTCACAATTCAACGACCATTTTCGACCAATTTTCACACCAAATGAGTTTCAGACACCTTGCTTTAACAGTATGAGCCCCAGACATCAGGTCATCAACATAGTTGTTAATATTCCATGTGCTGCAGCCGGATCGGTTTCCAGTAAATCATTACCTATTATATTTGGATGGTTTATGTGGCAAGGTACGGTGCAGATGAAATACTGTTTTAATTTGTTCTCCATAAAATACGTTGATATTAAGTTTCGCTAGGTTCGGCTAATATCTGCCTGTACATCTTTTAGGTATCAGCAGAAAATGCCAATTTAAACATACGGAATCTGAGCAAAATGTTAATGAGCGGTTGATATAAGGTAGGACCGACTAGCAATGCGTCATAGAATGATATTCCATTCCACGATTTAAACGACATGTCATTCTATTTTTCCAAATGTTCGATTTTTTGGTTTTGAAGGGGAGCAACCGGACATTGAATCGACAATCAATAATTGTTATATGTTTTCATAGTGTTTCTCACATCTTGTATTATTTTCAGTTAACGGTGGTTATGTGTATATTTCGTCGGCTTCTCACAGTCCCTTTAATATGGCAACTAAACTGGCACTGGTAAACAGGTGGTTGATAATTATTGATTATTTTTGTTAATTATGCCGGCAATAACCCGGCCAAATCGCGTTTCATGAGCAATTGGTGTACCCAGCTCTTCGCATGTCCTTTTATTGCCTAATATATGAAAGAAAAGCTCACATCCTACTATATCGACAACGCCTGGAGCTTGAAGCATGATTTGTTGGTATCAAATTTACAAGTGGGTAATTTATAGAAGCTAACTTGGAAATGATAAAAAAATGTACAATTATACACAATTCTGTGCAGTGGCTGATTCGTCAAATCTTGATGATAAACGCACACTGATAGCATTCGTTTGCATAATCCTTGGCAACTTTTTTTGATTGATTGATTGCTTGATACAGATGTACGACCAAGCCTAAGCAAGATACCAGGATACGCCGGATCCACCATACACCATTTACATATAACAAGACGGCAGGATTGGAAAGGAATGTTAGCATTATAGACTCGACCCGGTTTCAGCCTTCTATGCAGTCGGCAGTTAGTAAATTTAGTTATTTTCTTTTTTTTTTATGAAAAGTTATTAGCCACAGGACAACACAGGACCATCATTGTTCCCCATTCGCGCCGCAGGTTTTTTCTGAAAAGCTGTAAAGATTTTTTTGTCTTCTAATTTTTCCATCGGCGGTTGTGAGCGGGGGGGGGGGGGGGGGGGCGAGGTTTCGTTCTATCATCATGTTCACATGGGGTAGCAATATTCGATGACGAAGTAGCCTAAGGCGTTGAGCACACCCTTCAGTGATAAGCGAGCATTATAAACCCGAGTCTAATAAAGCTCAGCATAGTTGCCAACCTAATGCTTGATTTGAAATCATCCTTGACCCTTGGTATCTTTATTCAATCAGTGTGAGCGTAGAATTGAATGTGTCTTCTTGAACAAAATCGGCATAGTATTTTTGATCAGCAATTATTAACTGTATCATGATTATTAAAGGCAATTTAAACATCTATTAACTTTATTTTAATTTTCTTCTGGCGTTCACCTATATCGCTTTAAACTTGTTATATTCAAACAAATATTGTGTGCTTACTACAGAAAACCCTCTTGCTGAACTAGTTGATTTGCTCTGACCGTTGTTGGGCGCCCTAATACATTCAAGTAAAGCAGCTCTTTTACCTAAAAAGTCATAAAATTTGGTAAATTGTGGGAATCTTATTTCCGGCGTTTCCCGCATCCATAACTGCTTCGTTTCCTCCTCAAGTTTATTAAACAAAACCAAGACTACCCAAATATCTTTCGAATCAGCATTGGTGGCTAGGGGCCCTTTTATTGCTTTGTCGGCATTATCCATCAGCTTCTTAATGTTAATTGCATTAGTAAAATAGCTAAATAATTTGCTAAATGTATTAGCAGTTAAGTTTTTGCGTTTAGTTAATTTTATGAGGGTTTTGTAATAACTAGATTTAGTTACTGCAAAATGTCTTAATAACGTGCTTGATTCACCTTTATTCATGTACGGCTGGTAATTATTGAGAGATGCTAAATGCAACGACATCATTCAATCGTCCAAATTTTTAATTACCGGTGGTATGTTGATGAGATGCATCCAATACGGTTTAACGAGTTGCAAATCTCACTGGTAGCCATCATACATCAGACTGGGTCAGCATATTAGACAGATGTAATGCTTAGTTCTCCACTACCTCAATAACTGCCGATATGTAAAATGGAGCAACAAATCGTTATTATAGAAACAAATCGTTTCACACTTACGAAAGCTTATCAACTAATCAAACACTCAAACTAGCATTTTTAATAAGCATTTTGAATATTTTTAGTACTACATAAGTTTCGAATTTATTCAGTGTTTTTCCGATATAATATGATCATGACAAATGTTTGTCAAATTTTGGAAATTTTTTGTCGGTTAAAAGGTAAGATTATGATTTGTTTTTAAATTTCTAACATACCTAATAATGAACAACTTAACTTCTAAGTATTTCAATTGAAATTCAATTGGGCCAAATCGAAAGACGGGAAGTCGTAAGTACAAAAACTTACAGGATTTGTATTATATGATGTAATCATTCAGGACAATTCAATTTTATTTTATTTTATGTATTTACTGTATGTGCGCTCTGTTTAAGACAGTATTTAAAGAATTTAGAAAATTTTGACAGGAGTTTAAAAATTTAAAGAATTTAACGAATTTAGAGGTGACAAAATATTTATATATTTAATATTTATAGAAATGAAAAAAATCTAAAAAATCCTAGAAAATTGAAGAATTTAAAATATTTAAAAATGATTCAAAAAATTCGAAGGATTTCAAAAATAAAACATTTTAAAGGACTTACTTAATGCAGTTAAAAATTTAATTTATTAAAGAATTTAAAATTTTTTAAAAATTTAAATATGTATAATTCAAAGATAAAAACAAAAATTGGAGTCTATAGAATTAAGGGCTTTAAAGATGCTAAAGCTTTTGAAAATTCAAAGAGTTTAAAGCGAATAATTAGAAAACTAAAAGATTATTTAAATTCTGATTTTCTATGCTTTATTCTCCAAAAACTCAGTATGAACATTGATTATTTAAGCGATTGTCTTGTACGCTCTCATTGGATTTGACCTACAAAACATTGTAATCTAATCCGTTTGGAATGTGACTTCAAGCTTATCAATTTTAATGCGGTTGAGTAACAGTATATAGGAGTATGGGTGTATTTTAACTCGGGTAGTCAATAAGAATGGTATAATTTTAACCAAATTTCTGAATCTGCTGGCTTGAACGTCTGTAGTCAAATTACGTCGAAAGTAACACACTTTGGTCGTTGATCTAAGCAATTGTCTGTATTAATAAAATTTACAATAAGCCTTTTAGCCATAATTAATATTTTCCGTGTAACCTTCTTGTCTGGTGCTGATCCGGATGCTTCGCTTCGTCCACAACAATTAACAATGGTTTACGTACCGTTAGGGGAAGCGATTTTGAATACGTGTTTAGCTTAGAAACCCTATCCAATTCAATCAGACGATCGAAACCAATGGTAGATTTTCTAATCTAAATATACGTATCGACCAAATCCGCTCGACCTAATAGATGCGACCCGTACGAACCAAACTATAATTTTTCAAAACTTAAACTGTTTTTATTATTATTGCAGGAATTTTCCGAAATAGCAGGAATCTCAGAGAATTCTGATAAGCCTCAAATAAGTATGGCTGTAAATCACAAACTGTTATAATACAAACTCGCTCGGCACGCTGTGTGTGAAGTTTTTAAATTTTAATTCAAACACTGCATTTGTCAGCCCATAACTTTGAACTATGAGTTCCATTTTCCCGTTTAATAATGTGGCGATGGACCGCTTAGAATGTTGTTTTGGGTATATACATATATAGCAGCGCTGGTCGATAGGTTAAATATTAGTTTCGGCCAACGGGCATTTACAGATACGCTTAAATGATTTTTTCTTTCGAAATTAAAGAGGAACAAAATTTTACCTAAAAAATTGCTGGGGCTTTGTTATAAAAAATTTGGATTTGTTTAATTTTTCTAAAATGTACTACCGGATATACCTAGATCTGAATTTATATTGTCTAAAAATAATGCTGGCCATTCGAACAATGCGGTCATGTGCTCACAAATATTTGGGACCTTCGATCGAAAAATCGAACTTTTTCAAAATCAGAATTAACACTAAGTTTTGCGGTTTTTAGCTGTAGACTTAAATGGCGGATATTTATTGTTTTTGCACCTGAAGGTGGCCTCAAACAATTATGAATGTGAAAATTTCATGTGATTTGGTTGGTGCATACAATATAAACGTGCTCGGCAATAAATACTGATTTTGACAGCCCATTATTTTCCACCTGAAAAGCAAATTTTTATGTTTTTGTAACGGAAACTAGTCCCCTTTATTATGACGGCCATGTTTCATTTATGTGTTAATGGGACACTTACATCGCCCGCAAGACTAAACCTGCTCAACATGCTGGCATATAACAGCGCTGGTCCACAGGTTAAGCATTATTTTCCGCCAACGGGCATCCAAATTTATGCCTTAATGAATTTTTATTGAGAATAAATTCTGAAATAATTTAACAACATTTCATTTGTAATCTAAGGATGATTAAAATGAAATATCTGTGCCTACATATTGTGCAAAAAACAAAATTCCTTTTTGGTCTTTTTTTGTAATTTAATGCTGATTCAATGTCTATTGTCCCATAAAATTGAACCTGATTAATAAAATAAAAAAAATCGTATTTGAACGTGCCAAAATGCTATCTCCCGCCTGAACAGACTCTACAGAACGCAGAATGTCTTATAAAAATATATTGCAACAACAAAATTAAGGATCTTATTTTATTCACGCGAAAAAATTTAATAGACAAAATATCTGTAAACATTTTCTTCGAAATCAGTCATAATAAAACAAACCAAAAAAAAATGTGTCATGGCCATAACATTTTATTAGAATCTGTTCGTTCATTTTATTACATTTTATTATTGTTTTTGTGTTTCGAAAAGTAAAAAAATAAAAAAGTCTTCTTACTTCTTGTGATACTTACTGCATTGTTTTATCTTCTTACCCCCATATATATACACAAAATATAAGAAAAGGGCCCGAGAAATTTAAGAAGAAATTTTTTGTTATACTTTAACAATCTTTCATATACGAGTACGGGCTACTATTTTGTCTTTCTATAGACCATATCCAAAAATGGTAATTGATTTGTGACCATTTATTTATGATATAGCCCGACCATTTACTCGTTTATATTACTTAAATACTATTCAGCGTACTTTTTATGGAACGAATTTCTTGGATTTTATATGGAAGTAGAAAATAGAATGATGAACAAAAAAATATGATTTTGGTATCCGCAATGCCACCTAAGTAATTGTTTCTTATGGTTAGATTTGGGTTTTATGCGTATAAATTGAAATTTCATAATTTTTTTTTTCTTGGAATGGTATATACATAATATGGTTTGTGTGCGTAAATTATAATGAATATGAATCATTTGCTATAGTATCTTTTTCTTGAAATTTTGTTGATAAGATTGGCAGAGTTGGTAATTTTCCAGTGTCGATAAGTTAACTGACTTCTTAATGTTAAAGGAATACTGGGAATAATATTTTTCTCTTCCGTAATTTCACATTTAATTAGTTTTTTAAGTTAACCAAAAAATACATTATTTTCATATTATTTTAATTGTGGATGAGTGATATTCTCAATTTAACAAGTTCAAAATAAAGAACTCTAATTAGAATCGCAACATTAACCTACACCTTAATAGTTTAATACATTTAGCTAGATCTAAGTGATTCTTTTTAACATTCTAACGCGTTGGCATTGCGTTCTAGTTTGAATTGGTGCTTTTTGGTAGACATTAACTTGATCGCCCCGGTGGCACAGTGGTTAGCATACTTGCTTTACGCTCCGGAGGTCCCGGGTTCGATTCCCGGCGGGTGATGAAAAAATCACGGCTGGTTAAGGGTAGGATCAATGAATTAATCACTCATTATCCGTTAACAAAAATTGATTACGAAACTTCAAAATGAAGCGGCCAAATCCCTCTATGGGATGTAGCGCCAGCGAAAAAAAAAAAAAAAAACTTGATCACGCATTAAATAATCGTCGATTAAAGAAATCAACATTTTTTTATTATTTTTTTTTTTAAATCAAAATTGCAGCTTTGTAACTCGGATTTTATTAGCAGTATTCCAATGATTTATAATTTAAAACCAATCATTTGCTCCACAGTTGGTTAAAACAGAATGATTTGCTGGGAGACTTAGTCCCCTTGGTAGGTGGGTCTATGAGGAAGAAATTATACGAAATGGATTGTTCACCCAATTCAATTTCAAATAAAAAATTTATTTGAGAAAGACAATACTCTAAAGAAAACACTTTACAATATGAAAACTTTAATAAAAAATCCAGAAGTTAATTCTAATTTCATCAATGGCAAATTGTGGCATAAGAAAATATCTGAATATCAAACGTGTATACCTTATTTTCTGTTTGCCGATAATTTTCAAATAAATAACCCTTTAGGCGCCCAGTGCCAGTCCGTTTGCGGATTTATTACAGTTTTCCTTTAGTAAATAACCTTTCTAAATTAGAAAATGCTGAAATCGGAAATTAATAAACCAATTATTAGACAAGTATGGAAGTGTCACTTCCTCCAAACCATCAGATGCAAGAGTTGCTGTAAAGGACTCGGGCCCGAATTCTATCATTAATTCTCGGAACTATACTCAAAGTGTTATTGGTACAGGTGATCCTGTTGATTCAATTAAACCTGCCGTTATTCCTGCCAACAATAAAAAATATTTGTATATGTATAAGCGAAATCGATCCATCCGTTTCACCGGAAATGCTTGTAGGCTATATTCAAAGTAAACTTGATGAGAGGTCGCCTGACTAAGTGGATTGTAGGTTATTACTTGCAAAGGGGCGGGTAATGGACAACTCCATTACGTTTATTTCATTTAAAATTGGATTAAAGATGCTCATTTTAATAAGCTAAACAGCGCCTCGTGGTAATCAAAAAGCGCTATCAACGACTTCACCTCGATATACTACCACAACGCCACCCTCATTCGAGGTAAAGCTAAGATTTTTCGTTTAGGCGTATTGGACAACAGTTATGACGTCATAATAATCAGCGAAACCTGGCTTACGATAAATATATGTTCGCCGAAGAATACTTTCCATCCGATTATGTTGTTTATAGCATAGCCATCTTACATATATCATAGCCGTAAGGTAGAAATAGAAGCTTTCTATATGAGGTGAACATTTTTCTGTTTCCCATAAGAACCAATGTAAAATTGTTAGTTTTGGTTTATAAGTTTATTAATGAAAATTCAATTAAATGTAATAACATTTTTATTAATTTGCATGTTTAATATGTTTCGTAGATATGGTTTTAAAATCGTAGAAGAAAATATGTCTACATTTTCAAATAAATTGAAAGAAGAAAACCTTTCCATTTTCAACAACTACACACAAACCATTAAATCCTTATATAAAAAAAATGTAAACAAATAGCATCATCCTTGTCTTTTCAATATAAAATTAACAAAAAAACAAAGAAAGCGTAAAAGTAAAAGTTCGTAAATAAAAAAATAAAAACAATATTTAGATTGTCTTTGTCTTTTCAATATAAAATTATTAAAAATGAAAAAGAACACTTTAATTTAAAGTAAAAACGGGCAAACACGAAAATAAAAACAAAAAAGGTATAGATGGCTTTGTCTGATCTACATATAGAAAACAAAAAGGCGAAAAATACAATAAATAAGAACAATAGACATCCTTGTCGTTCTAATAGATATCCAATATATTAAATATTATATATGAGTTGTTTATTTTTCTCGTTTAAAAAGCTTTTGTAGTTTTGCATGTAGTTGTGAATAAAATTATTGAAATTTAAATTGTATTTTACGGATTAATTGATAGATTCCGAGTTTGGTTTTCATATATGTCTAAATATGATTATTCACCTACAAATGGGTGAAATAAAATTGCCGAAAATAATGAGTTTTCATTCAAAAAATGTAAATTTAAAAAAGTCTTTTTTACACCGGCTTACATGGAACATCACAAAATCTTCACCTCTTATAGAAAGCACGTTTAAAAAATGGCGGCATCATTAGGGCTCTTATATATACAGAGGGCTCTGTTTATAGAAAGGATAGATACAACATTGACACCAGTCGTAAAGGTGGTGGTGTTTTGATTGCGGTAAAGAATTCGTTTCCTAGTGATGTGATTGCATGTCATCATAGCCTAGACGTGATTGCTGTTCGAGTCAGACTGGCCAATAATACTTCGATTGTTGTAGTCGCCGTGTATATAAAGTATGGGTCGAACTTGGATTATTATAATACGTTTATCAACTATATCGACTCAGCTGTTATGCCTCTAGTCCGTCCTAGCAATCAATTTATCATTGTGGGTTACTTTAATTTACCCATGATATCTTGGGACGATGTGGACGGCGTATTTTATTCATCTTCTACTGATGAGAGGGCATTGGCTGTCATCGATTGCTTTGCTGCCATCACAACTACGCAGCTCAACCGTATTGGCAACAATCGGGGGAAATTTCTCGATCTATTATTTGCTAATGATGTTATGCATGTCGTGATTTTTGCTTGTCCGATTATGATAAATATTTTTCATTCCAATTGTACAAATAACTATGTCTCTAATGATTATTATTTTAATTTTAGAAAGTTCGACTACACATCCTTGAATGAATTTTTTAACATTACTGATTGAAACTTTTTACAACGCGGTTGAGATTTGAACTGTACGGTGTTGAGGTTCAACGATCTTCTCAGGTGTGGTATCGGAAAGTATGTGCCGTGGGCGAAAAAAAACAAAAACGGCCGTCGGAAGCCATGGTATAATAATCAGTTGGTGTTGCTTGACCAACAACGCAATAAGCTTCATTCCTTGTATAGACTACATGGTGTCAAATACTATCCTGATTTTTATAGAGCTCGCAATGAATTTAAAAACCTAAACTGGTTCTTTTATAACAACTATATAGTGCGAATTGAGGAAGAGTTAACATCTAGTCCTAAGGAGTTCTGGAAGTTCATTAATAGTAAGAAAAAAGTGGCTGGCTTTCCGTCTACCATGTCGTACAAGAGCTCCGTCGCTAGTCAGCCCTCGGACATCTGCAATCTGTTCGCTAATTTTTTTGCGTCGATTTACAAACCAGTTCCTTCGCCCACTATCGTGACTCCAGCTTTCCCCAGCTTCGGTCAATTTAAAGACCTCAAATTTACCGAGAAAGAAGTTCTGGATTGTTTGCTCCAGCTCGAGGTTGGAAAGGGATCGGGTTATGATGGTTTTCCTCCGATTCTGTTTAGGTGTTGTGCTGAGAGTTTGCTCCTCCCGATTACCTTCATATTTAATGAAAGCCTTCGTTGCGGGCTTTTCCCCGATCCTTGGAAGATCTCTTCTAAGACGATGTTGTTCAATGCTTTGAGTTTGCTAACTGTCTCCTCTTCGCAGACGATATGAAAATTTTCGCCCGTGTTGCTATTATATCTGATTGCGTAAAGTAGCAGGAGGACTTAAATAAATTTTGCAGTTTGTCAATTAACAATAGATTGGCTCTGAATATGAGCAAATGTAAGACTCTTTCCTTTAATCGTATCCACTCACCCATTTTTCACCAATATCAGATGTACAATGCAGACGTTGACCGAGTTGAGTTCATTTTCGATCTTGGTGTGATTTTTGCATCTGACGCTACATTTACTAGACATGTTAACACCATTATTTCATATTATGTTGGGCTTTATTAAACGAAACTGCAGGGATTTTAGGGATAACTTTGACATCATTCTATGTCTCGTTTGTTCGTTCTGTTTTGGAGTATGCATCTCCAGTTTGGGCTCCATCCTACCACTGTCATTCCGGGAGGATTGAGAGTGTTCAGAAACAATTTGTCCTTTTTGCGCTTCGTTGTTTGCCGTCCATGCGTGCTGTGGATTATGTCCTCCCACCTTATCAGGATCGGTGTAATCTTTTGAAACTGCAACATCTAGACTGTCGCCGGGACGTAGCTTCCGCGCTGTTCTTGTGTGATATTATTAATTCCCGCAACGATTGTACCGAGCTACTTGCATGTCTAAAAATATATGATCCAAAACGTCGAATGCGGCAACGTGATGGGCTTTAATTCATTGACCCGGTGCCAACTAACTATGGTCTTTCGGAACCTATCCTGAGAACATCACGGATATTCAATTCAGTATTTGAAATATTCGATTTCCACTTGTCGAGAGATTCATTCAAGAATGTTTTATTTAAACTTTTTTTGTATAATTGTAATTAATTGTAGTTAGCCGTAATTGTTTGTACCGATTGTAAATACTGTAGGTATCAAATAAAATTAATGTTTTTGTTGCCGCTTTTATTAAGTCCCAATACATAAAAAAATTCGGTAATGACGCTTATTTAGCTCATTTAATCAATAAGTTAAACGATATTGAATGCAATGGTATTTCTATAAAAACTTTCACTGGGATTGTGAATGTAAAATTTATTTTAGAACTTTTACTATGGGACAATTTGAGGATTAATTCGATAATATGGTAATTCAAGATGAACAATATATTCGCAATATTCAAAACTATAAAGTAGATGTCGGCACAAATTGTTTCGGAGAGACTGGAATAATTCAAAATTCTCCACTTAATAGAATTTATTCCATTCATGTAGTTGAAAATTATGCCATTGATCATGTGAAAGCAAACTTTTAACTACGGTTGCTTATAAATTGGAAATTTATCAAAACCGATAATTATAGATCAAATAAAACGTTCTCGCGGTTAAAAATGAAGCGAATGAAAGCTTATGGTAGCAGATTTGGTACCTGGAAATGTTGATATTTGGCAGTTTTAATCCTTCTTATAGAAATAAATGAATTATTTTTCAGAATTGGTTATACCTCCGAAGACATTCCGCTTCTCCATCATTTAATTGCAAACCATAATAAGAAATATGTGGAGCTTTTTTCAGATTCCTTTAAGCCAAAACGTCATATTTTAATATACACTATCCAACTATCAAGTAATTTTTCGGGCCACCTAAATATTTTTGGTCTTTTAGGTTTGAAGCTAAGCATAAAGAAATAAAATCCTATAAGCAAACGTCATATAATCAAGAAAAAATATTTTATTGAGCCTTGCTAAAAAATGGAACTTATGTCGAATTCGTTTGAAGAAACATTTTCAATCGAAGGGTAAAAAGAGTACTCGATTGGCTGTCAAACTGTTTGATTGAAGAAAAAAATTCGTTAAACATTTTTTGTACTGCTTTCTAGTGCAATTTTTGCTACTCTAGCTTTTTTGGTCGAGTAATCCTTCTTTTTACACTCGCCAACAAATATGACAATGGTATTTTGTGTAATGACATTTTGATTTATAACATTTTGATTTACGATATTTTGATTTATGACATTTTGTGATTTGTCGTGGACTTCTTGATTTTAGGCGGCATTTCGAATTTGGTTCATAATTGGTTCATTATATAAGAATAAAAAATTGGTGTATAATAATTAATTTGTCAAAATATTCATTTTTATTAAATTTTTATTATTATTATTGTTGTTATGTTTATTTTGACACAACACACGATTACATGCAAACAATAGTGCAAATAATTTTTAGTGGGTTTTTTTATTCGCTATCCGGAGCTGCTATCGAGAGAAGTCATATGAAAATAGCTCCGGATAGCGGCTCCATATAAATAGGTAGAGCTAAATATTTTTTATTTCACGTTTTCATTTATGAATTGAATTAAAAATTATATTTTGACGTTAAATAAATGTAATTTACCAATAAATAGCACGTCAAATTTAAATTGGGGTGAAGAAAATTGACTGCTCCGCATAGCAGCTATTATCATTCAATTGACTATTAAAAAATCGGGTACTCTGTTGAGTGTACTCGAATGAGGGGAAAAAATCAATCGAAATCGACAATAAAATCTTCACTACACTCTCGCTTTTAAAGTTCAACATCGTATTTATAGTAAAAATTTAGATCTGCTTTTCACGAAGGCTAAAATTATAGCCACAAGCAATAATAGCTTTGAATAAAATTGAATATAAAGGCACAGTTTATAAAACTGGACTAATTCTTACATTTTTTAGATTCGAGCTAAGCGTCTTTGAAATTGTTGAGATTTAAAAAAAAAAAAAAAAAATCCGAAATATTTCGTTTAGTAAATTAGTTTTTGGTAGACTCATTTAGTTCGTATGTTGGCGCTTTTGAAATAAATCCCCATAAAACTTTAATTGCCGAAAATTTATTTTATAAGATTATACAGATTTTGAAATACTTCCAACAAACATTCATCGTACTGTGCACAGAAATGTAATGATTAAGCTAAAAGAATACTTGTAGCTTTCTGAATTTTAAATATTAATTTATAGTAAGGGGTATATCCTCCAACAGGTCGCAAATAAACTATTTGCGCCTCAAAATCTGACTCCTCGATTGATTTTAACATGAGTTTTTCAATTTTTTTTTTGTAATTTATTTGCTTTTGCGACTGAGTAGTATTAATTGTCTTGACTTACTTGATTTTATTTGCATCGTCAAAAATTCCCTGGTAACTTTTCTATAATGTTTTTACTACTCAGTCGCAAAAGCAAATAAATTACAAAAAAAAATTGAAAAACTCATGTTAAAATCAATCGAGGAGTCAGATTTTGAGGCGCAAATAGTTTATTTGCGACCTGTTGGAGGATATACCCCTAAGTGTAGTAACATTCTTAATTATCATTTGTGTTAAAATATAAAAAGATAGAAGACAATGAATAAGTAGAATTACCAATATTGCCTTCTGGCAATAATGAATATGAAATAATAGATGACATTATACAGAGCAGTCGAGCTATACAGACTTGTTATAACAGTCGTCACCAATAAATTCCACCGCTGAGTCCTCAATGTCAAAAGACTACCAGCAACAACTATACACCGACTATTTCAACCATATGTGTATATTGAACATATGTCCAACGTATTTTAATATTTCTTTTAAATCACATTCTCAGATGAATGTATTGATACTGAAAGTTTCTTGCTTATAAATAGCCGTCATATTCAATAAATAGTAAATAAATACGACATTAAGCTTTGAATTGAGGCGCCAACGCCAGCTAAAATCTAGTGGATTTTTGACATTTATTTGAAAAATATCTACATTCACAATTTTTTATTATGCTGTCCGCATAGTATAATAATTTTTTGGTATATTTCCCCACCTCACATTTTTGTTGCTTCATTTTAATTACAGTAATTTTCGAGAAATGGATAGTTGTTTGGACAAAAAAATGTCACACAATCACACTAGTAAATCAAATAATAAATTTATTCTGTAGCTGTCACAAATGATCATAGAAATTGCCTATGATAATTTGGGTGTGTGCAGTTTTTTCAAATAAATGTCAACAATTAGTACTAAAAAATATTTATCACAGGTTTCGGACAAAGTAGAGAATTATAATCATCAGAAATATTATTTGAAAAATTTAAAATAAATCAAAAAAAACATTTCGTTTTTGTAATCTTATTAGAAAATATTCTTATTTGAAAAGAAAATTCTTTAAAAACAAATTAAGCCAAGATTAGTCTTCTATGAAAAATACACCTTTATCTTGTTAAATTAAAAGTATTTAACAAAAAATCTTCCTTTTGATTTAAGAAGATTTCACTAAAAATCTTTATAATATCAAACGGCAAATTTTTCTCAGTATACTGTTTGCTAGATTTATAAGTTCAAAGCATCCGCAGAATATAGGCATAAGAAACATAATACTTAAAATGTTTAGTTTTGTGTCCAATATCTGCAGTCTATTACATAATTTGTTTGCTTGATTTTCGTTTTTTTTTATTACGGCAGGTTTTGTAGTTATTCGCATAGCGAATATAGTTACTTGAACTAGTAATCAGTAATAAATTACCAATAGGCTCGTTTAGCTATTACTGGTTTAATTTGTATTGTACACGCATATACTATACCTACATAGATAAATCGTGGAAACGCATTTACAAATTTTACGAGTATACTTTATCGCTCTCATTTTGTTCTAGTTCTCATCCATGCAAGGTGTACGATATTCGTGATTCTGCCATAAAGTTATTTTGCAGAAATGGGTCAAAATATGCACAAATTAACTATATAAAGACTGGAAATCCATACCTAAAAATCATAATAGCAAAATGAAGTTTACTGTATTGTTCGTTGCATTTTTTGTATTGGTAGTTTTGAGTGAAACTTATGGATTACCACAACGGAGAAACTTCAATTGTAAATTTGAATCATTAATTTAAAATTTTAAAATATTCTAATATTTGTAATTTGTTTTTACAGTTTTTCAAGATTTGCTTTGTCACAAAGAATGGGCTTGCAGTATTTGTGAGAATCATTCAGAAATTCAGGAACCAACGGATTCGTCCTATCATTAAATAAATATCGAGCTTAAAATATATTGCCATTAAATGGTTTATTTTATTGGTATTTTAATTGAGTAATTTAGCTCTAAATTTAATGTTTTTTATTTTATAAATTTGATTTTTCGCCAAAAACTTAAATGCACTTTAGAAATAAAATTTAAAACACCTGATAATCGATGATTTGTTCGTTTTTTTTATTTGTGTGAAATTTAGAGTTTACTTGAGCTTTCGTTCGGACTTACTTCAAGTCCATTTTCAGAAGCGTTCTAACATTTGCCAATATAATTTTTGTTTTATAATTAAAATCAAAATATTGAAACATTTTTCGTAGAAACCAAAATTGCTATGTCTAGGTTGAGAGTATCAATAAATTAAAAACGGCCGTAATTGATAACTAATTAATATTGACTTTAGGACGCCAAGGATGGAAAATAGTTTTTAGAAAAAATGTAGCAAAGTAATTATTAGAAAAAATATAACTAATTGACCACGGTGTTTGTAACCGGGTCGATCTCAATCCTGTACTAACAATCCTATCCAACCCTTCCAAGTAAATGTAAAAAAGGGTGAGATCCTGCTAAACGCTTGGTTCTACATTCAAAATCAATCAATTAATCAATTCAGATAGAAATTCTACAGTTATGGCAGTTATGGCATTCTACAGTCAAATCAAATGATGTTCACCAGATTCAATGCTTAAATACTAGACAAACGAAACAATTTATTGAAAGATGTCTTTACTAACATAAAAGTGCGGTTTATAGTAATTTAATCCAAAATAGTGCTCTCACTCAACATTTAAAAAATACGAATCCGATTTCTGGTCACTTCTAAAAATCGCAATTGTTACTAATTTAAATTCCACTTAAGAGTTAAAAAACAGTAGCTTAGGGCCGACCTAACATAATAAATATAATTAGCTAGTCTCTGCTACTTATTCAAACGATTTCCGACATTCTGGTCGCTGCCGCAACTTGAAACTACAGTTTAGCCCAAACTACTATTATAAATAAAGCATTTCCGCGAACCTGCCACTAAGTTTATAGAAGTTGGGATGGACGCTTTCCTGCAATGAATTACAATTAATGCCACCAGTGACCAAAATCAAAATGATAAGACGTTAATTAGACAAAAATCAAAACAATCCAATTTCTAAACTACCTACATCCATTGGATTTTTAATGTTTCGGGAAATTCGGTCATGTTTCACACGTGTTTCCAATCCAAAACAAATTTATCGATTATTTAATAACCAACTGGTTCGTTTCCTATTCTATGAGATTTAAATCCTAATTTCTTTAAAAATAAATTATTAATTTAAAAATCAGCCCGTAGCTCCCTAAATATTAATTAAATTAGGCATTTAAATTGTCAAGACAACAAATTAACCACTAAATTTGGCAAGCCTTAAAATAATAACCTGCACGGATTATAAATTTGTAACATAGGTATTCCAGAATAACAATAAAACGACGCAGCTTCAATCTTGTACGAGATACACACACCTAAGTATTGATTAGTTAGTATTTTGGAATATGTTTAGTGTTATACATATGTATATGACAAAGATAAAGGTTAGCTCAAGAATGCACAATTTGAAAAACCAAAAATCCTCTAGATGCTTGAAGATTTTGGAAGGTCGAGTCAGGTTCCACGGGACTTCCTAAAAATCAAACTCGACATCGAAATCGAAATCGAAATCGGGATTATTTAGTTATTTCTAAACTTTACTTACTTAAATAAAATCGAATTTATTTAATTTAAAATTTGGAATTAAAATCAGAACTAAAAATTAAATTTAAAATTGTTCAAGTTTAAGAACAAATTATAAATCAATAGACAGATTAATTTCTTTTTTAATAAATCCCGCCAGCGACCATATCCTAAAAGTCACTCCCGCGAACCCCCGCCCTCCTCCCCTAACTAACCGCATTCAACTATTCGCATCAACTTTAAAATTTAAATTTAAATCTTTAAAAATTCTTTCTTTTTCTTAATCTGAAACCATCTATAATTAATATCTCACTCCAACATCTTAGTAAGCCTGCAGAGACGCAGCTATATTATGGAATCCTATTTACAAATATTAATATTTATGATCATTAATATCTCTGACAATTGAGATCAAATTCAATCAGTTATTTTTAAGTCATAAACGGAGCCAAAAGTTATTTCAATTTAGACTCTGAAACAAAGTTAAAACCTCAGTATACCAAGTTCCACAATTCCACATTCGCCTACTGCTTCACGTTCAAGGTTCCTATTTTCGGAAATCTCGTGCTGATTCAGATGCTGTTTAATCATAATCCAATTAAGCAATTCACATAAAGTTCTAAATATCTATCTCTAAATTTTCATTAACCGCTACTACCAACCACGACCATCTGGTTGATTTCAATTATATTCTCGTAATTCTTGTCCTGTAGAATCACGTCACAACCCGGTAGTGTTCTATTTATTAACTGAAGGGTCACTATGTTGCTGTTCCTGTATTCGCCTATTTGATCTTTTATTTAACAATGATATAATCTCAAACCGCAGCACTAAATTAGGTGGATTATTGATGCTTTCACTAACAGCACACTTCATCAGAATTCTAAGCTTAAACTGGTTCGGACACATTTTAACCTGCTGGTATACACGCGTACATCACGCCAGAAATCCCATTTTAGAAAACCCACGTTTTCTATATATAATTCGCACCATTGGGATTGTGCAATTTTGTGCCTGTGATTAGAAAATTTGTGCATAGCCTACTTTAGGAAACAGGGTGGGATTTCCCACGTGATTATCACACCAGAAATCCCATATATACCGTTTACGTAATAAAACATATTTTTCAGTTAACAATGATTGTGCAAAATTGTGCGTTACTAAACTTACCTTAAAAAAAGTTTATATTGGCCAGAATCGGCCATAGAACATCCACAATTTATCAAAATTGTGGTTTTTCAAAGAGGTTGTATGGGTGATTTCCAGAAACCCCACCTTTTATTACAATTTGAATTAAAACATAGCATAGTCAATATTTTGGCCAAGATTCACGTTTGTGCATATTATACTTTAGCCAGAATCGGCCATAGAACATCCACAATTTATCAAAATTGCGGTTTTTCAAAGAGGTTGTATGGGTGATTTCCAGAAATCCCACCTTTTATTAACATTTGAGTTGAAACATAGCATATGTAATATTTTGGCCAAGATTCACGTTTGTGCATATTATACTTTAGCCAGAATCGGCCATAGAACATCCACAATTTATTAAAATCGCGATTTTTCAAAGATGTTGTATGTGTGATTTCCAGAAATCCCACCTTTTATTAACATTTGAGTTGAAACGTAGCATATGTAATATTTTGGCCAATATTCACGTTTGTGCATATTATACTTTAGCCAGAATCGGCCATAGAATATCCACAATTTATCAAAATCGCGATTTTTCAAAGAGGTTGTATGGGTGATTTCCAGAAATCCCACCTTTTATTAGCATTTGAATTAAAACATAGTATAGTCAATATTGGCCAAGATTCACGTTTGTGCATATTATACTTTAGCCAGAATCGGCCATAGAACATCCACAATTTATCAAAATTGCGGTTTTTCAAAGAGGTTGTATGGGTGATTTCCAGAAATCCCAATTTTTATTAACATTTGAGTTGAAACATAGCATATGTAATATTTTGGCCAAGATTCACGTTTGTGCATATTATACTTTAGCCAGAATCGGCCATAGAACATCCACAATTTATCAAAATTGCGATTTTTCAAAGAGGTTGTATGGGTGATTTCCAAAAATCCCACCTTTTATTAGCATTTGAATTAAAACATAGTATAGTCAATATTGTGGCCAATATTCACGTTTGTGCATATTATACTTTAGCCAGAATCGGCCATAGAATAACCACAATTTATCAAAATTGCGGTTTTTCAAAGAGGTTATATGGGTGATTTCCAGAAATCCCACCTTTTATTAACATTTGAGTTGAAACATAGCATATATAATATTTTGGCCAATATTCACGTTTGTGCATATTATACTTTAGCCAGAATCGGCCATAGAACATCCACAATTTATCAAAATTGCGATTTTTCAAAGAGGTTATATGGGTGATTTCCAGAAATCCCACCTTTTATTAACATTTGAATTAAAACATAGCATATGTAATATTTTGGCCAAGATTCACGTTTGTGCATATTATACTTTAGCCAGAATCGGCCATAGAATAACCACAATTTATCAAAATTGCGGTTTTTCAAAGAGGTTGTATGGGTGATTTCCAGAAATCCCACCTTTTATTAACATTTGAATTAAAACATAGCATATGTAATATTTTGGCCAAGATTCACGTTTGTGCATATTATACTTTAGCCAGAATCGGCCATAGAACATCCACAATTTATCAAAATTGCGATTTTTCAAAGAGGTTATATGGGTGATTTCCAGAAATCCCACCTTTTATTAACATTTGAGTTGAAACATAGCATATGTAATATTTTGGCCAATATTTACGTTTGTGCATATTATACTTTAGCCAGAATCGGCCATAGAACATCCACAATTTATCAAAATTGCGATTTTTCAAAGAGGTTGTATGGGTGATTTCCAGAAATCCCACCTTTTATTAGCATTTGAATTAAAACATAGTATAGTCAATATTGTGGCCAATATTCACGTTTGTGCATATTATACTTTAGCCAGAATCGGCCATAGAATAACCACAATTTATCAAAATTGCGATTTTTCAAAGAGGTTGTATGGGTGATTTCCAGAAATCCCACCTTTTATTAACATTTGAATTAAAACATAGCATATGTAATATTTTGGCCAAGATTCACGTTTGTGCATATTATACTTTAGCCAGAATCGGCCATAGAACATCCACAATTTATCAAAATTGCGATTTTTCAAAGAGGTTGTATGGGTGATTTCCAGAAATCCCAATTTTTATTAACATTTGAGTTGAAACATAGCATATGTAATATTTTGGCCAAGATTCACGTTTGTGCATATTATACTTTAGCCAGAATCGGCCATAGAACATCCACAATTTATTAAAATCGCGATTTTTCAAAGATGTTGTATGTGTTATTTCCAGAAATCCCACCTTTTATTAGCATTTGAATTAAAACATAGTATAGTCAATATTGTGGCCAATATTCACGTTTGTGCATATTATACTTTAGCCAGCATCGGCCATAGAACATCCACAATTTATCAAAATCGCGGTTTTTCAAAGAGGTTGTATGGGTGATTTCCAGAAATCCCACCTTTTATTAACATTTGAATTAAAACATAGCATATGTAATATTTTGGCCAATATTCACGTTTGTGCATATTATACTTTAGCCAGAATCGGCCATAGAACATCCACAATTTATCAAAATTGCGATTTTTCAAAGAGGTTGTATGGGTGATTTCCAGAAATCCCACCTTTTATTAGCATTTGAATTAAAACATAGTAAGTCAATATTCTGGCCAATATGCTCGATATAAAACAAGTCTGGTAGCCTGAGTGAACGGTTTTGTTTTTTAATGCCACATTTGCACGGGACATCATTTGTGGTGAAATAGACTGCTCCGAGATTCTTTCATGTTTTAATATTTATGCTCCTCAACGCAGCTTACGCCCCCGGGAACTTCTTCATATTCCGACTGCAAGTAGCAACTACAGCTTCCATGGCCCTATAGCGCGTATTCAACGAGATCTCAACGCCGTAGCGGATTGTTTCGATTTCAATATTTCCAGAGATGAGTTTAAAAAACGAATCGCTAGACTTTTGTTTTAATACGTTTAATATTATAATAATAATAGTTTCATAATGTTTTGTTGTATTGTTAGATCTATTGATAACGTTGTAACCTTACCTTTTATTGTATAAAATTGTTTAACTTTTTATAATATTTTTTAATAATGTAAGCCATTTTTGCATGAACATGCTGTTGGTTAATAAATAAATAAATAAAACACGATTCCTATATTTTATTGTGATCATTTAGCTTTCCCCAGGAAGCACCACGTGGAGGCGATCAAATTTACTTCCCTTTCATTTACAGTGCTCTGTAATTTTTTTTAATTTTTATTTTTTTTTATTTTTTTTTTAATTTTTTTAATTTTTTTAATTTTTTATTAGTTTTCTAAACTTATATTTATGAGAATTTAATTTTCTATATAAAACAGCGTTATTGTTTTAAATGTTTCAGTTTTTTTAGCAGGTGCGGGTTCATTATTTTGATCGTCGTACAAATGAAATGTGTCATCCTTCCTGTGCACATAAGCCACAAAGTGAGCGTGATCAATTGTACGGGCTACTACAGATAGTATTTTATATGTTTTTGCTGCTATTTGAATTTCTTTTGGAATATCATCCAGATTGTAAACCCTTAAATTTTTTTGAGACTCGACATCAAATAATAGTAAGCGGTTTAACATAATATCACTTTGATACAAATTGCCACAAGAACAAAATTTTTGGTCATTAATATTTATTGATTGTTCTAAGTTACCCAGATTAAATTCAATATTATTAATTAGTAGGGGTATTATTTTTAGTGTTACAATTTTTTGTTTTGTTAAACAGTTGCGACACTTATATTTGATATATCCACTAATCTGGGTATCAAAATAATAGTTGCCCATTATTTCCATAGGCGAGGACCAGCAATCTACTCCTAACATATTATCTCCAATGGATTTTCCTTTAAAATGTGTTAGTAATAATTTTTCTCGCATGAGTTTTGCTTGCTGTGTGGCACCGTTTTCACTGAAATATTTTAGAAATTCAAAAAACATTGATTCTTTGGCTATGTTGTCATTAAATATTTTTTTTAAGATAGGATAATCGATAGCAGCCGCCCCAACTGAATGAGCAATACTGTTGAACGCACACATATTATACATATAAATGGATGGTGAGTTTCTGTTATTGCTAAATGTATTTGGTAAAATTTCTTTAGCATTATACTTTATTTCAAATTTTCTTATATTGGTATTTAAAATAGAATTTTTACCTCTGCGCGACGTATTTTTAGAATCTCGCCCTTCACTAATGCAACCTTCTGCGTTACCAGTTTTGTTTTTATTACGCCAGTTTTCTTCTACAAATTGACTTGACGCGTTGTTTTCACTCTTCTCTTTTTCATTAGTTTGATGATTTTGTTTGCGTTTAGTAGTTAAAGAAGCTTGCAATTTCTCAGAATTCGATTCTAAGATGCAAGCTTGAATTTGGTTTAAATGCAAATTCATAAATTCATCGACCCGCATTGGTTTTTTAATATTTTCTGATACAATGTTTTTTAAAATATTAAATCCGCTTTCTACATCAGAAGAGGTGGCATACAAATAAGGTGATTTGAAAATAGGTACCATTACTCCACTCCAAAGCGGCAATGTATTTAATAATTTTTTAAAATCACTAGCAATTAATGGCTCGTAGTAAAGGTTATCTCTACCATTGTGCGTAAAATTACTTTTTTATTTTGACAATTAAATAACGAGTTAATCACTTATATTTTCTATGCCCATCGATAATTTCTATCATCTGAGCCTTTTTGGCAGAGGTCTTTAAAATGCTTCATAAGATCTGCTGATAATAATAAATCGAACAGGAGCTGTGGTCTTGCTAGAAAGCTATTCATGAGCAAAAGCCTAAATCTACTAGTTTCTTCCAACTAATACTAAAGCTAACTAATGCTAAAGTATAATATGCACAAACGTGAATATTGGCCACAATATTGACTATACTATGTTTTAATTCAAATGCTAATAAAAGGTGGGATTTCTGGAAATCACCCATACAACCTCTTTGAAAAACCGCAATTTTGATAAATTGTGGTTATTCTATGGCCGATTCTGGCTAAAGTATAATATGCACAAACGTGAATATTGGCCAAAATATTACATATGCTATGTTTCAACTCAAATGTTAATAAAAATTGGGATTTCTGGAAATCACCCATACAACCTCTTTGAAAAACCGCAATTTTGATAAATTGTGGATGTTCTATGGCCGATTCTGGCTAAAGTATAATATGCACAAACGTGAATCTTGGCCAAAATATTGACTATGCTATGTTTTAATTCAAATTGTAATAAAAGGTGGGATTTCTGGAAATCACCCATACAACCTCTTTGAAAAACCACAATTTTGATCATTTGTGGATGTTCTATGGCCGATTCTGGCCAATATAAACTTTTTTTAAGGTAAGTTTAGTAACGCACAATTTTGCACAATCATTGTTAACTGAAAAATATGTTTTATTACGTAAACGGTATATATGGGATTTCTGGTGTGATAATCACGTGGGAAATCCCACCCTGTTTCCTAAAGTAGGCTATGCACAAATTTTCTAATCACAGGCACAAAATTGCACAATCCCAATGGTGCGAATTATATATAGAAAACGTGGGTTTTCTAAAATGGGATTTCTGGCGTGATGTACGCGGTATACACCACTTTACTTGTACATCAATATTTTATTATCACACGAAATATAACCTTCACAGAATTATTTATTGAGAATTTAAATTTTATTTTAATTAATAACTACTAATTTTTGTGAAAATTCTACACAGTTCAGTTCTTAATACAAGCTAGTTATTTATGTTATATGTAATGTGAAATGTACACAATCACTTAAACTCAAAAACATAATTCTTATTTGCCAGCAACGTACTAAAACTGATCGAATATACCTTAATTTGTACTAAAATTTTCAGCAATTTTTATATTCCAAATTCTAAATTAAATGGTGGCCCTGAAAATATTACCTTGTCAATTTCAAATAAATTCAAAAGAAAACTTTCGGATAAAGCTAAATGGCGTGTTCGTAAATATTGGGACAAACGTAAATCACTAAACTGTTCAATTTCGGAAATTTTCATTACCAAGTATTTAGATGATAGACCATACGCTAACGTGGATATTAACTGTATGAAGGTTTAATGGATAGTGGTGCGTCTATTACTGCTTTGGGACATGGCTGTGAACAGTATCTTTTAAATTCAAATATAAAAATTCATAGCGTATCGTCAGAAGTCAAAACAGCAGGTGGTCAAATTTAGGAATAATTTAGGGGGACGGTCTATTACAACGGTGAACAGAAAGAAATGAACATTTATCTACTTCCAAGCCAAAAACAAGCTTTCTATCTAGGTATAGATTTTTGGAAGTTATTTAAAATAATTCCAAAATCTATCTCAGAGTTAGATAAAGATGATTCTGATTTCCACGTTCTTTCCAATGTTCAAAAATGTCGCCTAGATGCAGTCGTTAAACAATTTCGTTCGTTTTACACAATATCGACGTACAATGTGCTACGCCCATCAAATAACGATTTTATCCTGTATCTCCTGCGGTACAAGCTGATATGTTTTCTGAGATAGATCGGATGGTGTCTCTGGGAGTGATTGAAGAATCCATAAGTTTGTGGAGTTCACCCGTGACATTAGTTCGGAAACCAAATGGCAAGGTCCGTCTTTGTTTGGATGCAAGACGAGTGAACGAAGTGACGAAAAAGGATGCGTATCCACTGCCTATAATCGACAGACTCATCAGTCGATTGAAGGGAAAAAGATGGATCTCAAGTCTTGACTTGAAAGATGCATTTTGGCAAATCCCGTTGAATGTGGAGTCCCGAGATAAGACGGCGTTTACGGTTCCTGGTCGTCCTTTGTATCAATTCAAAGTTATGCCATTTGGTCTCTGTAACGCGCGTCCGACTATAAGCCGGTTAATGGATCGGGTGTTTCTTCATGAATTTCACGATCGCATCTTTGTTTATCTGGATGGCCTTCTAATTGCTTCTAGGACATTTGAAGATCATCTCGAATTGCTATCACTTGTTGCTAAAAGATTGCTTGATGCTGGTTATCTAGTAAACCTTGAAAAAAGTCACTTCCTCCTCAAACGCATCAACTATTTAGGTTATATGGTTGGGGACGGAACCCATTTCAACAAAGGCGGATAAGGTGAAAGCCGTACACGATTGTCCCATACCAACTACTCCTAAAAAACTTCATCGTTTCGTAGGAATGGCGGGATGGTATCGGCGCTTTATCCAAAATTCTTTTGCTTCTCTGGTTGCGCCTCTATCAGATCTTACCAAAAATACCTCAACATGTATTTGGTCCGCAAAAACCCAGCTGGCGTTTGAGAGTGTCAAATTGGCCCTTTCAAATGCACCAGTGTTGGTACACGCAAAGTTTTCCAAACCGTTTGTGATTCAGTGTTATGCTAGTACAACTTAGGTCCCATCCCATCCCATCGTGTATATGTCTCAGAAGTTGAACGCAGCACAGCGAAATTACTCCATCACCGAGCTAGAGTGTTTTGCGGCTGTGCTTAGCGTAAATAAATTCCGAGCATATATCGAAGGATATCCTTTCACTATGACCACGTAAGCCTTAAATGGCTTATGAGCCAGAAAGAGCTCGCAGACAGGCTAGCGCGTTGGAATCTGAGACTGCAAGGACTTGACTTCACAATACAGCATTGTAGTGGATCACAGAACGTCGTACCGGATGCACTTTCGAGAGCCTTTATGGAAGAAATCGTTCTAATTGACAGTGGCTTTAACATTAACCTTGACTCCGTATCATTCACATCTATTGAATATTTAGAATTAATTTCTAAAATTCTATCTTCGTCTGACTCTATTCCTGATTTTATGATATCTGATGGCAAAATCCTGGTCAACACTTCGGCAAATAAAAATCTGTCTTTTACTATGTCTGACGTGCTTAATTGGAAATTATACCTACCTCATTCCTTGGTGGCGTATATTCTGGTACAAGCTCACAACCCTCCTACGTCTGCTCATGTTGGTTCTGCGAAAATGCTAAAGAATGTTCAACGCTACTTTTATTGGCCTAAAATGGCAAATGATGTACGCACTTATGTCAGTGATTGTCATAAATGTAAGGAAATTAAGCCAGTAAATTACTCCACCAGAACCGAGATGGGTAGGCAGATAGTAGTTGTACGACCCATGCAGCGTTTATTTGTCGATTTTCTGGGTCCTTAACCTAGATCCAAACACGGAAATGCGTACATTTTTATTGTTTTGGTTCATTATTCTAAATTAATTTTTCTGAAACCGTTTCGAAAAGCTCTTGGTTCAGACGTCTCGGATAATGGTCCACAATTTACCTCTAAAATCTTTCAGAGTTTCCTGTCTAAGTTCGGTGTCAAACATTCACCTGTACCGCGTTATTGCCCTCGGTCTATACTATCGGCAGTCAGAGCTCATGTTAACGACAATCACATTATGTGAAATCACTACCTTCCAGAGATTACCTGTGCTCTGCGAAATGTTATACATGACGCGACAAAATACGCTCCTCATTTTTTAATGTTTGATCAGCACATGATCACGCATGGCAAGGAATATGATCTGTTAAAACTACTAAACTTAGAAGGTGAGGGAATTATTTCGGTGGAGTCAAAAAGCGATACTTTAGATGCATGTCAGAGTAACGTGTTAAAACATTTGGAAGATGCTTACAAAAGATCTTGTCATACGTATAACCTCCGGAGTAAGAAGCGAAATTTTGAAATTGACCAAATGGTATTTGATAGGAATTATGTGCAAAGTAATGCCATAGCTAAATTGTTAGTTAAGTTGGCACCTAAATTCTTAAAATGTTCGGTACTCAATAAGTTAGGAAACATTGCGTACGAGTTAGTAAATGAAGGAGGCAAAAATTTTGGAATCTACCATATCAAGGATATCCGTTCTTGAATAATTGTTGTGATTAGGTAATGTAAAATTAAGTTACTTCATCCTATTAGATAAGAAAAGATGGAGGTTTGTGGTGCCCGGCCTGATGAGACATTCAGGGTGTGTGGTACGTCCCCACGAACGTAACAACTGTATGTTACTGGGACTGTATGTATTTTAATTTTTGAAGACTCATAGCTATATGGTTTTATTAGTGAAATCATAATTTTATTTAATTTCCTATTAATGTCAGCATAGTGTTTAAAACGTTGGTTTTTAAAAGACTAAATGTTATGAAATGATTGCTTGAATTTGGGTACCTATACACTAATGTAGCAAATTAGTATGATTTCTAATTTATAGTTATTAAGTTGTGTAATTAAATTCGAAACTTCAGAGAATATAAGATATGTATAACAGAGAAAATATTGTCACACTCACCAATTGTCTCCGCAAATATTTTAGTTTTAAAATCTATCAACAAATGTTAAACTTCAGTTGTCAAAAAACCATTACGTTTTTGTAACCTTATTATAGAAAATATTCTTATTTGAAAAGGAAATCCTTTAAACAAAAAATAAAGTGGATATACATATAAGTGAAATAAGTTTGCAAAAAAAGTAAACGTAATGTTTGCAAATTGTAATTGGAAAAAAATAAACCAAGATTATCTTTAGTTTAGTCTTATATGAAAAATACACTCTTATCTTATTAAATTGACAGCATTTAACAAAAAAATTTGCTTTTGATTTAATAAGATTTCACTGAAAAGGCTGTCTTTATAAAATTAAACGACAAATTTTTCTCAATATACGTTCCCCATTTATAGGTTCAAAGCATCTGCAGAATAACTATAGCCTGAGATAGCAGCTTTGATTCTTTAAGAGTTAAAAAAAAATCTTCCTATCTACTCTTACTCTCAATCGTCAAATAATTTTATTTTTACTTCTTCTATAACTTCGTTCTTTTATGTGTGAATAAAGAGTTAGAGAAAAATATATTGTGAGACTTATTCATTGAATTGGGAATATTTTTAACTCGTTGTATAAAGACTAACTCGTGGTAAAAAATATATGTACTTATTCTCAATCATTAAATTTTTCAAATTAAAGTAAGTATTTTACTTGGGTCTAAAAAGACCAAAGTATTGAAATCCTGTCAAAAATGACGAAAAATTTGGTTGGTCCAAAACCACTTTTCTCGACGTTTTGAAAGTCCCTGAGTCTGAAAAAGCAAAAAAAAAAAAAAATGTCCGTCCGTCTGTCTGGATGTCTGGACTCATGGTATCTCGAGAACGGCTTGTCCGATTTGGATTTTTTTTTCGCCAATCTGTTTCTATGGTTAAGGCGGAGATTTGAAAAGCTTTTGGAGACTGTACGTCAAGGGGCTGGGGTACCTGCCATACGAATTGACCCGAAGAATTTCTGGAGATTTGTCAAAATTAAGAAACATATTAACGGCTTGCCGGCATTTTTAGAGTTCCATGGTCAAAAATCAGATAACCCAGAGGCAATCTGCGGTTTCTTCGCTGATTATTTTAGCAGTGTTTTTGTTAAGGATAGCTCGCTCTCTCCTATATTAGCTAACGGCAATAATTCAAAAATTGTTTTTTCAGAACTTGACGTAATGAGGGCTTTGATGAACTTGGATGTATCTAAGGGGCCTGGACCAGATGGTTTACCAGTGTCTCTATTAAAGCTGTGTGCAGTCGGTTTTGCCGCTCCTTTATGTCATCTATTTAATCTGAGCCTCAGCCAAGGCAAATTTCCTGATCTCTGGAAAATATCAAGTATCATACCGATCCACAAAAGCGGCCCCCGCAGTGATGTAACAAATTATCGTGGAATTGCAATACTGTCTTGCATTCCTAAAGTATTCGAGTCAATGGTTAACAAAGTGATCTACTTCCACTCCAAGCAACATATTAGCACTCGTCAGCATGGATTTTTTCCTGGCCGCTCAACGGTCACTAATTTAGCAATCTTTCAAAATAATTTAATTAATTCTGTTGCCTCGAAAGTTCAAGTCGATGTAGTTTATACCGACTTCGCTAAAGCTTTCGATAAACTTAATCACAGGATATTAGTAAATAAGCTCAGTGAACTTAATTGCGACATTATTCCCTTAAATTGGCTTATGTCTTATTTATCGGATCGCAAAATGTTTGTCAAGATTAACGATACGTTCTCAGATTGTTTTATTGCGACATCTGGAGTGCCTCAGGGTAGTCACTTGGGCCCACTATTATTCTTATTGTTTATTAACAATGTTGTGGATTGCTTCAAATTCGCAGACTGTATTCTATTTGCTGACGACATGAAAATATATGCAAACATATCATGTGAATTAGATCGCGATCAATTTCAGCGGGACCTGAACACATTTTGCGGTTGGTGTGTTACTAACCTTATGTTTCTGAATGTCGATAAGTGTCACGTGATCACCTATTCTAGGTCTAAGTCTCCAGTAGTTTTTGATTACTTTCTAAATGATGTTAGTTTGAAGAGAGTTAATATGATTACTGATTTGGGCGTTATCTTTAGCTCGGATTTAACGTTTAACGCACACATCGATGCGGTTGTTAACAAATCCTTTTCGATGTTGGGGTTTATTAAAAGAAACTCGAAGGATTTTCATGACACAATAACTTTCAAGTCACTGTACACTTCCTTTGTTCGTTCACAGCTTGAATACGCGACTGTCATATGGTCCCCGTTCTACCAGTCTCATTCAAACAGAATTGAAAGTGTTCAGAAACAGTTTTTGTTATTTGTTCTCAGAAAATTACCGTCTCGCGAACGGGACAATAATTTCAGACTATCACCATATGTAGACCGATGCCGTTTTCTGAATCTCCAATCTTTAAGTGATAGACGTACATGCGCAAATGCCACATTTGCACGGGACATCATTTGTGGTGAAATAGACTGCTCCGAGATTCTTTCACGTTTTAATATTTATGCTCCTCAACGCAGCTTACGCCCCCGGGAACTTCTTCATATTCCGACTGCAAGTAGCAACTACAGCTTCCATGGCCCTATAGCGCGTATTCAACGAGATCTCAACGCCGTAGCGGATTGTTTCGATTTCAATATTTCCAGAGATGAGTTTAAAAAACGAATCGCTAGACTTTTGTTTTAATACGTTTAATATTATAATAATAATAGTTTCATAATGTTTTGTTGTATTGTTAGATCTATTGATAACGTTGTAACCTTACCTTTTATTGTATAAAATTGTTTAACTTTTTATAATATTTTTTAATAATGTAAGCCATTTTTGCATGAACATGCTGTTGGTTAATAAATAAATAAATAAATAAATAAAACGATTTCTGGATGAAGTTCTGGAATATGGCCAAGTATGATGAAACTTGCCTATTTATCAATCGATTACGATGAAATTCGACATTTGTATTAGAAATGGGATTCTAAAATGAGTTTTGGATGAAGTTCTGGAATTTAAAACGATTTCTGGATGAAGTTCTGGAATATAGCCAAGTATGATGGAACTTGTCTATTTCTCAACCGATTATTATGAAATTTGATTTGTGTGTTAGAAATGGGATTCTAAATTGAGTTTTGGATGAGGTTCTTGAATATGGCTAAGTATGATGGAACTTGCTCATTTCTCAACCGATTATAATGAAATTCGACATGTGTATTGGAAATGGGAGTCTGAAATGAGGTTTGGGCGAAGTTCAGGAATATGGCCAAGTATGATGGAACTTGGCTATTTCTTAATCGATTATAATGAAATTTGATATGTGCGTTGGAAATGGCAATATTTGATATGTGTGGAATATGGCCAAGTAGGATGAAACTTGACTATGCCTTAACCGCGGGTATCATTGTGTTAGACATGTGCGTTGTAAATGGGATTCTAAAATGAGTTTTCGGATAAATTTCTGGAATATGGTCAGTTAAACGGTTAGAAGTATCAGTATAATTTGTTATACTACTTTCGGTATAAAGTTCTAGAATACGAATTTTCGTTTTAAATTGGATGCCTGTACCCATGTTGAAGCTTTTGACCTGTTTGGCTGTTGTTGTATAAGTAAATATAATTTGGTTAAAATAGAAATCAATAATGTAAAAACAGACACCAACTTTATGATATTATTGAAGATACCAAAGACCGAAGTTCTGATCACCTCGTGAGGTTTCAGCCCTTTATATTTTTGCAATTGAAAATGTAAAATTTATTATTCTAAATCAATCTGTAATTCATCAATAAATTAGAACGTAGAAAACAATAACAATCCACAATCAATAAATTTAATAAACAAAGAGATTATAAATAATAAATAAAATTTAATTATAAAATTATATATGTATTTTTAAATTAAAATTCTGCGTTGAGACCTATAAGCAAAAGCTTATTAAGATTTTCATCTGATAATCTATTTCGTTGATCGGTTATACCATAGATACACACAAAAATTATCGCGATAATCTTCGATCACGATTTCGAATGATGTTTTCGTGATCGCGATCTGCAAATTATGGTGACACACAAAAATCCGATTAAAAATAAAATTTTTAGTTATAAACGATATTTGTATCGTGTCAAACTTTCATTTTACAAGATAATGTCTATAAGTTTATACAAGTTATTATAAATGGCATAATTGTTATCCCATTTAAACAATCATTGTTTTATTTTTGTACACATTTCATGATTATCTTGTTTCTACAACTAGATTTTGAAATCGAGTTATCTATCCTGATTTGCCAAAATCGTGCAGTGACAGATTGGAAAATTAACTAGATAATGTAGAATATGCGATTATCTAGTTTGTGTGTATCTATAGTATAAGGATTGCACAACAAGTTGTAATGTATGTGCAGCGCAACGTACACAATTAATTATCGCTGAATCATTCATATTTTATAATTGGTCAAATTTAGTTTAGTTGCATGCTTCACTTTTAACGTGGTTATCTGCTTCATCGTCATCTTTATCATCAACTAATTGCGAGTGCAATGATTCCGTAGTTTTAATTATATTGCATCCATTATCGGTTGTATTACAATAAATTTGATTTAGATTTATTCCGTAGATTTCTAGTTTCCATTAACCGGTGTCTCAAATATTCCGATGTCTTTCTGTTAAAAGCCATTTCTACCAAAAATAAGATTTTTGAAATCTTTAAATAAGAAAAAAAAAGAATACTCGGGGAATTCCCCCCGAATACAAATTTCCTGAATAATGTATTAAAAATTAAAATTTTTGTTTTCATTTCTGCAACGTAAATTGAATATGTGAATAATCATGCGAGAAAATAGAGAGTAAGAGTAGTGAGTATTGAGATCATAAATTTATATTCTCAATCAAAACCAACAAAAATGTTTATGCAAGCCATCTAGTTCGCTCTTTACACAGATCCTATCAAAAAAATATGCTCTATATTTGTTTATGTTTTTTTTTTTCAAAAACATTTGTTTATAGCGGACTTTTCTTATATCTTAAGTATTGGTTTTGTCTAAATACTCCGAATTGTTTTTATTTTTTTATTTTCTTATTCTTACTCTCTATTCTCTCGCATGATTATACACATACATATTCCATTTATGTTGTAGAAATGAAAACCAAAATCAAAAATTTTAATACATTATAGTGAATACTGAATAAAATAGTTTCGATCTAATCTGTGAAAATTAATTTATAGTTTAAATAAATTATTATCAGTGTTAGTGCTTAGTTGTGTACAAAATAGAACCATGGCAAAAAAAATGTTTTAATTAGAAAATATTTCAATTACAACGAAGCAAACAAGAAACAAGTTTGTTTAACTTGCAACGTTGAATTATCCGGGGATAATACCTCTAATTTAGTCTGTCATATACAAAATAAACATTTAGATTTATTTGTAGAATACAAACAAAGTGTTTCAAATAAAAAAAAATTGGAATCTAAGCAAACAGCTTTAGACGAAAATAAATGGTACAAAATTCGACATTCTGAATCGGCTATTTGGGAAGGATGCATTGAATTAGTGTCAAAGGGTGGTCTACCATTAAAATTTATTTCTAATAATGGGTTTAAAAAAATTGTTGACCCTCTAGTCATGCAAATGAATTTTAATATGGCTTTAAATGAAAGCAATTTAAGAAAAAAAATTAATACATACGCTGAAAATATTCAATCAGAAATTTCTAACATATGCAAGAATAAAATAATATCTCTAATGATTGACTCCGCGACCAGGTTTAACCGTAGCATATTAGGTGTCAATATACAGTATATTCAAAACGGTCAACTACACATTAAAACTCTATCCATGGAGCTTTTAACAGAAAAACACACATCGGAATATTTGAAACACCGGTTAATGGAAACTTTAAAAATCTACGAAATAAATTTAAATCAAATTTATTGTATTACAACCGATAATGGATTCAACATGATTAAAATTACGGAATTATTGCACTCGCAATTAGTTGATGATGAAGATGACGATGAAGAAGAAAACCACGCTACAAGTGATGCACGCAACTTAACTGAATTTGAGCAATTTATAAAACATGAATCACCGATGATTAATTGTGTACGTTGCGCTGCACATACACTACAACTTGTTGTGCAAGATGTATTAAAAACCTCAAATATGGCAGAAAAATTGGAAGAAATCCGAAAAATGTCCGTGGAACTACGCAGGCCAACAAATATCAATCAAATAAAATCGCAGAAACTTAAACTTCCTATTTTAAACGTGCCTACCCGTTGGAGTTCATCGTTCTTTATGGTAGAGCGTATACTACACTTAAAAACGATTTGGCGTCTGCTGGTGGGGGGATCAGCTGATTAGATCAGCTTCGTAACCTTCAGTAGGGTGCTCTTCACGTGAGCTGTTCTGGTCATGTTTCAGGCAGCTGGCGGGATGAGTACGATTGTGGTAGGGGTAACCTTGCCACAATTCGCAGGTGTACGTACTGCCTCCACGTGGCAATCGTCGGTAACTGATGTCGTCTATTACAGTTTTGTTCTAGTTGACTCAGGCCAAAGTACGGCGCTAAAGGAGAAAACCTTAACAAAAAACCCTAATCTAAGGTGGAACAGCATATGCCGATGGATGAATGACTGATAGGTTAATCAGTCCCAAATAGGCGGACTCTGGATACCAGGCGCCCTCCAGTTTTATTTAGCCTTCCTGTGGTAGCTGGGTGTCCCACAGGTGACCTTCATTTCCCAAATACTCGTGGGAATAAAATGCCTAAAAAAATAAAAAATTATGATAAGGATGGTAACGCTCCTAAAGCGTCACGGACCAGCGAGGATTCTGCGGTGGCTTTCGAGGGCTCAGGTCCTCTCTCCGCTGTGGAATCCTCAATGGTTGACACATCGGATGGGGAAATCCGTTCGGAGATTGAGAACTTAAATCTCAATTCCGATATGGTAACCTCAGGAGATGAGGAACTGGCCCCCGTAAGTGGGGGGATCTCCTCTGTGAAAACAGGGGAAAGTGCGGACGTCGGGGAGTGTCGGAAGGAGCAGGTTGACATCATCAAACCTGCTGCGGCTCCTCATGTGAAAAAAATGTGTGGGGCTGCGAAAAAGCGGTACAGGAAGCTTCTGGCTGAGGGCAAAGCGCCCGGTAGCGAGACAAGGCTTCTGGCGGTGCGGCCACGGAAGGAGACTTGCGCTCCTACGATGGACCAACCGCCAAAGAGGGACCGCTCGGAGGACGGCACTTCACCGGCACAAAAAAAGGCCAGGGGGGAAGAACATGTCCTGGTGGCCTCGGGTTCTGCGGTCCGGCCTGGAGTTACCTTCAGGCAGGCTGCGGAATCAGAGAGCATTGGGATCTTACCCTCTGGCTTTCCTGAGGTTGCCCTCACTGGAGAGCAGCTTAAAGCTGTCCAGGAGGGAATCTTGGATAAGGTGCTGGAGCAGGAGGCCAAGGAGCTTAAACCTAAGTTCCTTGGCAGTCAGCTTCGGCTTGGTTGGCTGGTAGTGACCTGTGCCGACCGGGCCACTGTACAGTGGCTCAGGGAGACCATAGGCACTATTAAGCCATGGGAAGGTGCAGAGCTGATTGTAGCTGAGGCGGGAAACCTGCCTCGAGCTAGGATCGTGTTTGGTACCTTCCCAAACAGTGCCGAATTGCCCACGGATAAGCTTCTGGGTTTTATCAGAAGCCAAAACGAGGGCATGCAGGCGATCAACTGGAGAGTGGTCAGGAGAGAGGCGAAAGGCACTTCAGCTTTTTGCACGTTCTCCATGGACCACTCATCGGTTGAGAAGCTCAAACAAATTGACTTCAAAATCAATTTTAAGTTTGGGATTGTCCAACTGCACCCCAAGGGGGGCCAGGGTGGTGGAAAGCTAGGTTCCAGGGGCGGGCCCCAAGTGGTCAAGCCTGTGGAGGACATCGTGGCTGCACCTGTGAAGGCGATCGAGGCCGCACCTGTGGCGGCTATCGGGGCCACACCTGTGGTTAAAACCACTGGTGTGGCGGCCCTTTCCAGGAGACAGGCGAGGAGAAGGAGGGAAAGGGAGAGGAAGGCGTCAGCGGTTGTACGGGGAATGGCCCCGCGAGGGGTCACCCCGCGCAAGCCACTGGTGAAGCCTGGTGGCTCTCACTCAGCTGTGGACAGCAGCAGCAAGATGGAGGACATGGATTCGCCATCTGGCAATGGCGGTGCGAGCAAGGAGGCTAATGCAGGCCTTCAGCAGACGTCGCTGCAGTGATGGCACACTTAACCTGCCTACAGATAAACCTGCATCATGCAAAGGCGTCTTCGGACGTCCTTTGTCGTAGGTTTATCTGCCAGAAAATTGGCATGGCTCTAATACAGGAGCCATGGGTAATAGGTAACCAAATTAAAGGTATACCAAAACAAATGGGTAAGTTGATTTATTGTAATGGAACTGAGAGTCCAAGGGCGGCCATTTTGGCCAGCTCGCAAATTAATTTTATTCCCATTTCAGAGTTCATCTCCAGGGACTTAGTGGCGGTAATGGTGGAGGTTCTGGGTGAAAGAGGGAAACAGGAGGCTATAATGGCCTCCGCCTACTTTCCTGGAGACTCGGAAACGATACCTCCTCTTGAAGTTAGGCGGCTCATAGCTCATTGCCAGCGCAATGGGCTGGCTTACCTAATAGGATGCGATGCAAATGCGCACCACACGGTGTGGGGCAGCACAAACATCAATAATAGGGGTGAGTACCTTTTTGAGTATATAATTACTAATAATGTAGATATTGTCAATAGGGGAAGGAAACCTACTTTCATAAATGCGATTCGGCAGGAGGTCCTAGATTTGACCCTCGCTAGTCCGCATTTTAGTCATTTTGTTAAAAATTGGCATGTGTCTGAAGAGGCCTCCTTATCGGATCACTTGCACATCAGATTCGATTTGGCGGCCGAGGCCATGCAGCGGCAGGAGATAAGAATTCCAAAACTGACCGATTGGGACTCTTATAGAGTCTCACTCGAATCAGAAATGCCCTCGGTAATGGGGAACATAGAGTCTCCAGAGGGCTTGGAATTCTGTTCAAACCAGCTGCATAATTCTATACACTCGGCTTACGAAAACAGCTGCCCAGTTAAGCGAAGAGAGTCCATTAAGTTGGTCCCTTGGTGGAACGGGGCGCTGAGTAAGCTGAGGAAAAAATCTAGAAGGTTGTTCAATAAGGCTAAACGCACCGGGGAATGGGGCGAGTATAGGATGGCCTTAACGGAATACAATCTGGAATTAAGAAGATCCAAAAGGGCTACCTGGAGAAACTTCTGTGAGGGAATTATTGAATTACCCTCTGCAGCTCGTCTCCAGAAAGTCCTTGCTAGAGATCACTCAAATGGTTTGGGGCTTCTTCAGAAGCAAAACGGGATGTTCACTGAAAACCGGAAGGAAACCCTGGAGTTACTATTAGGTACCCACTTTCCGGACTCAATAGTGGTAGGTACCCAGGAGGACCCGCATGACCCTTCAAGTGAGGTAGACTATTCACCCCACAGTAGGATCTGGAGCCTCTCTGGAAAAATGTTCACACCCAGCAAGGTGAGATGGGCTATTGGCTCTTTCAAACCGTTCAAATCTGCTGGAGGGGATGGTATCTTTCCGGCTTTACTTCAAAGAGGTATTGAGGAAATACTCCCCTGCTTGGTCCAGTTGTTTCGGGCAAGTTATGCTTTTAACTATATTCCGAAACTATGGAGGAAAGTAAATGTGGTCTTTATACCAAAGGGAGGGGGTCGTCTGGACACCCAGCCCAAGGCTTATCGGCCAATTAGCCTAACATCGTTTCTATTGAAGACGATGGAAAAAATCCTGGATAATCAAATAAGAAATGAAATCCTTGTAAATAACCCACTGCATCGGAACCAGTTTGCTTATCAAGCTGGCAAATCCACTGTGATGGCTCTTAGTGGTCTAGTCACGAAGATTGAAAGAGCGGTGGCTTTTAAAGAAATTGCCCTGTGTGCCTTTGTGGACATTGAGGGGGCATTTGACAATACCTCCTATGGTTCAATAGAGAGGGCAGCGATGGAGAAGGGGGTTCCGCCATCTACAACTAGGTGGATCCGCTCCATGCTGAAATATCGCGATATTACAGCCACACTAGGTGGCGAGTCAGTAACCATCAGGGCCGTAAAGGGCTGTCCCCAAGGAGGTGTACTGTCTCCTCTTTTATGGTCATTGGTTATTGATAGACTGCTGGTCCTCCTGAATAGCCATGGGTTTGATGTCCAGGGCTATGCGGATGACGTGGCTATCGTGATTAGAGGCAGGTTTGATGATATCATCTCTGATCTCATGCAAAATGCACTCAACTTGATATGGCAGTGGTGTAACAAGGAAGGACTTAGTGTCAATCCAAACAAAACTGTCATTGTCCCTTTTACGAGGAGGAGAAAGCTCTCGCTTGTAGCTCCCTCGTTAAACGGTACTATTGTTGCCTTTTCCAAAGAGGTTAAATATCTAGGGGTTATCCTGGATAATAAACTGAACTGGGAACAACATATACAAAAAATTCATAATAGAGCCACTAAGGCTTTTTGGGCCTGTCAGAGACTCTATGGACGTACTTGGGGACTACAACCAAAAATGATCTACTGGTCATTTCTAACAATTATTAGGCCTATGATCACTTACGCATCGTTAGTGTGGTGGCCTAAAACTCAACAAAGGACAGCGCAAACTTTATTGAATAAGGTTCAGCGTATGGCCTGCATTGGGGTTACGGGCTCAATGAAAACATGTCCGACCGCAGCAATGGAGACACTCCTAGGACTAACTCCATTGCATCTGCATGTAAAAAAGGATGCTGTTAATATGGCCCTTAAGATGCAGGCGGAGGGTAACATCAAACCAGGCAATATGGTGGGCCATCTGGAGATCCTTAAGGAGTTTCAGACAGATCCCACTATAGGAATGCCTTCCGACTGTATGCCAGCCAAACTGGATTTCCACAAACCCTTTTGTGTTAGATTACCTGACCGGGAGGAGTGGAGTACAGGGGGACCATCCTTTGAGCGAGGGTCATTGGTGTGGTATACAGATGGATCAAAAACGGAAGATGGGGCGGGGGTAGGAATACATGGGAGTGGAGTATCACTCTCGAAGTCCTTGGGTACCAATGCAACCGTCTTTCAAGCAGAAGTGCATGCTATAGAACTTTGTGCTAGGATAGGCATTTCTAAAGGCCTAAACGACGCAAAGGTTTATATCGTATCAGACAGCCAATCAGCCTTAAAGGCTCTTAGGTCTTTTACCATTGAGTCAAGGCTGGTATGGGATTGTCTGAAGGTTATTAAATCGCTGGCAAGCTCAAATAAGGTAACACTTGTTTGGGTGCCAGGGCACACTGGAATTGTGGGAAACGAGGCAGCTGATGTCCTCGCCCGCGAGGGATCTGCCTTTCCATTAATTGGACCAGAGCCCTTCTGCGGCGTCTCTAAGGGGCACCTTAGGGCAGCAGTTAAACGCTGGGAGGATGTGCAAAAGTCCTCTTACTGGCGCGGAATTCCAGGTTTGCGACAGGCGAAGGAATTTATTTCACCTTCGTCGGCCAGGGCCAAGGAATGTCTCGTACTTAGGAAACCTGAGTTGAGGCTGCTTACCGGCTTCCTCACAGGTCACATCCCCTTAAGGTATCACCTTAAGAAAATGGGCCTAAGTCCGACGGATAGATGTCGCTTCTGTGACATGGAAGCGGAATCAGCGGAACATGTTCTGTGCCATTGCCCAGCCATTTTATGTAAAAGGTTACAACATCTAGGAGGGAGAGTAATGAGCCCGGATGGTATGCACCATATACCGGCCGGCAGTATTGTCAGGTTCATTAAGAGCCTGAATATTGACTGGACGGCTCATTAAGTAGGGTCCATGCACAAAAGATCTTTTAGGTCGCAGTGCGGGGTGGCTTGAACGCCCACATGGCCCTCAACTAATAATAATAATAATAATAATACTACACTTAAAAACCTTCATTGATGAAGAATTAAGTTTAATTCATCACAGAAACTTAGATTGGGACTTTATAGAAGATTTCATTACATCATTTCTACCAGTCAAAAATTCCACCATTCACCTACAAAGTGCCAACATCACAATAACAGACTTTTATAAAATTTGGTTAGAACTAAAAATTGAGTTAGCTGAGAAAACCGACGAAATAAGCAAATTAATTTTAAATTCAATTCGTATCCGTGAAAGTAAATTACTTGGAAATAAAGTAGTTTCTAGTGCAATATTTTTGGATCCTCGTTTCCATTTTTTACTAACAAATGAACAGAAAGTCATAGCCCAAACCCATTTACGATCTCTGTTTAAACAAATTAGAAATTTGGATTCGGCGTATAATATTACAGTTCAGGAAACTCCTTTACCAATACCATCAACTTCCATTGAATCAATATCATCAACATCATCGCATAACATATCATCACCGCCGAACAGGTCAAAGTTAGCAGAATATTTGTCGCAATTAGATAGTGAAACAATTGGTAAATCCAGTTTTTCATCGTTTGAGATTGCATCCATAGAAATAGAAAATTATCAACCATCACGACTACAACCGGAATTGGATGTTTTGCAATATTGGGAACTAAAAAAGCAGGAGTACCCAAACTTACACAAATTAGCCATGGTAGTATTTAACACCCCTGCAACTCAAGTTAGCGTCGAAATGACATTTTCTGCCTTGAAATTAATCCTTACCGATCAACGAAATAGATTATCAGATGAAAATCTTAATAAGCTTTTGCTTATACGTCTCAACGCAGAATTTTAATTTAAAAATATATGCATAATTTTATAATTGAATTTTATTTATTATTTATAATCTCTTTGTTTATTAAATTTATTGATTATGGATTGTTATTGTTTTCTAATTTATAATTTATTGATGAATTACAGACTAATTTAGAAATATAAATTTTACATTTTCAATTGCAAAAAACACTTACTTTAATTTGAAAAATTTAATGATTGAGAATAAGTATATTTTTTACGACGAGTTAGTCTTTATACAACGAGTTAAAAATATTCCCAATTCAATGAATAAGTCTCACAATATATTTTTCTCTAACTCTTTATTCACACATAAAAGAACGAAGTTATAGAAGAAGTAAAAATAAAATTATTGGACGATTGAGAGTAAGAGTAGATAGGAAGATTTTTTTTTTAACTATGATTAATCATGTGTAAAGGAATAACTAGAAAGAGTTAATAAAGGAATAAGTCTTTTGAAATTTTATTAACTCACTCCTTACGGAATGAATAAATTTAAAGAGTGAGTTTTGTTTCACTGGATTCTTTACAATACATTGTTTAAACCATACACCAAATGAATTTTAAATCGTTCCTCATATAACTGTGACTTGTTTTATTTAATCAGCAAACTAAACTGCTTCTTTCCCCAAAACCATTATAATGTGGAATACATTTTTAATAAAACCGACATTGTAAAAAAAAACATGCGATTGGTTTTTTCTAGAAGAACATAATATTTAAATGTTTAGTTTGTAGATTTAAGTGTCCAATATCTGCAGTCTCGATATCTGTTTGTTTGATTTTCGTTTTTTTTTATTGTGGCAGGTTTTAAAGTTATTCACATAGAGAGTGGATAGTTACTTGAACTAGTAATCAGTAATAAATTACCAATAGGCTCGTTTAGCTATTACTGGTTTAATTTGTATTGTACACGCATATACTATACCTACATAGATAAATCGTGGAAACGCATTTACAAATTTTACGAGTTTGCAAGGGTGCACGATATTCGTGATTCTGCCATAAAGTTATTTTGCAGAAATGGGTCAAAATATGCACAAATCAACTATATAAAGACTGGAAATCCATACCTAAAAATCATAATAGCAAAATGAAGTTTACTGTATTGTTCGTTGCATTTTTTGTATTGGTAGTTTTGAGTGGAACTTATGGATTACCACAGCAGAGAAATTTCAATAATTGTAAATTTGAATTATTAATTTAACATTTTAAAATATTCTAATATTTGTAATTTGTTTTTACAGTTTTTAAAGATTTGTTTTGTCACAAAGAATGGGCTTGCAGTATTTGTGAGAATCAATCAGAAATTCAGGAACCAACGGATTCGTCCTATCATTAAATAAATATCGAACTTAAAATATATTGCCATTAAATGGTTTATTTTATTGGTATTTTAATTGAGTAATTTAGCTCTAAATTTAATGTTTTGTATTTTATAAATTTGATGTTTGGCCAAAAACTATAATGGACTTTAGAAATAAAATTTAGACCACCTCGATGATTTGTTTGTTTTTTTATTTCTATGAAATTAAACAAAACCAGTGCGATGCACAATTTTACAAGAGCTTTCATTCGGACTTACTTCAAGTAAATTTTCAAAAGCGTTTTAAATCTACATATATAGTTTTCGACTACAGCTTCATGGTTTCCGACAATTGGTTTTTCATAGGTGTAGCTAATGAGAACTTTGATAAGACGGACATTTTTTTTTTGCTTTTTTAGACTCAGGAAATTTCAAAATGTCGAAAAAAGTAATTTTGAAACAACCAAATGTACTACACGTGCAATACGAACGACTTTTCTTTATCTTTAAGCTGTTTAATTCGTCAGTAAAAAGATTTGCTAGGTTCTTGAAATAAAATTCCGTTTTTCTGAAGAAGAAGAAATTAATTAAATAACACTTCTCACACACACATATGTAATGTTTTGTGCATGTAGGTATTCCGCACACATCACACATCGCTTTTGTCTTACTATATCTGCTCGATTACCTTTTCTATCCCGTTTACAAGATTCACACCGTCTTTTATAATTTATATTGGATTGACGTGGTGGAAACTCGTATCCAATCAAATTAATGGCAGTTTTTACAGTATTTTGTAGATTAGGCTTTTGTATTCATGTTTTGAAATGGTTGGCCGCAAGTTCTGAGGCAAGCGTTTTCAGAAAGATCTTTCTTTTTTCGGATTTTTTTTGCTACTGTACCACAATGGATTACTAAGGTCGTACAGTCTGTAAGCACCGAGGGCTGCGACGTCCAGTAGGTTATAAAATAACGTATCAGGCCACCAATTAGTTTTCCGTTTGCAGCTGTAAATTCTAATCATTTATTCAAATGTGTCTACGCCGCCCTTTGTTTTATTAAAATCTAATATTACTTGTGGTTTTTTTGGTTGTTTCATGTACTACTTCATCGTGGTGCGCAGTTGATGATAAAAGCACATTTCTTCTGGTATTACTGGCATAACTGGTCAATTGCATACATCGCGAAAAACAAAATATTGAGCTATATGGTTGTCGAGACCTTTTGAAATCCTTCTCTGGCAGTGTGAACGGCATTGGTATTTCTGGTTTGATCGCTTTTGTTGTGCCAATTAGACTAGTGTTCCGGCTTTTCAAATCTAAAGGCAATGGTACAGAAGTGAAAAAGTTGTCCATGGTAATATTGCAACCATTATCCAGATGTTTTTGTGATAATCGCATCACAAGTTCATGTGATATTCCATGATATTGGTTTTCACCCGGCTGCTGGCCTACGCAAACTTTTCTGTGAAGTGGTTAGTTTGTTGTTGCGTCGACAAACCAAAATAACTTGATTCCATATTTACCGGGTTTACTTGGAATATACTGTCGAGATGAACTTCTGCCTCTGGTTCTTACTAATTGCTCATCGATAGTAAGCTCTTTTGATGGTTAGTAAACTTCACTTAGGTGCAACGGTCTCGCCCGAGAATCATCGAAACGAATAAACCGAGTGAGTTGTTCGAATCTTTCTAGCGACATAACGGAACGATGGAAAGACACGTGAGTTACATGGAACAAGTCTTTCGCTTCTAGCTAGCATGATTTTTCCGCACCAGCATACAACAATACACCTATGTACGCGTATATTTCGTATTCGCCTATGCCATACCAACGGCGCAATTTTTGGGGGTTTTTCTCATAATACCTTTTCGTTTTTCTATTTGTTTGGAGCACGATATCTTGAACAAGAGCTGAAGGAACCAACAACCACTAACCCGTTTGAATGCATCACATTTTGTCTCAAATCTTCCTGAACATACTGCATCATGTTTCAATCGCTCAATGCGAGCTCTAATAGTTTTCTGCTTTTCAATTGGATCGGGCTGTGACCAAATGTCTGAATGCTTTCTATTTCTTGCAGTATACCGCATTCCTCAGTTTGGTCCAATAGGTTCCTCCTCCACTATTTCAGATTGTTGTTGTTCTTCGTTGGATTGTTGCATCTGTACTTCTACTTCTTGTGCTGCAATATCATTTGCTCGACGCGCAAGTTATGCAAGATTGGTATACAATCAGGCAAATTATCGACGTCTGAGAGTTCGCCTTCTACATCATCACCATCGTAGTCCGAATCATCATCACCAATAACTCGTCGAAATTGACGAACCTGCCGAATGGCCCTACTAGATGCACCAACTACGTTGGTTATTTCCTATGTATAGTAGAAAAAATTCAAACCGAATTTTATTCATATCTAGGGGAATAACATAAATCATAATATTACTATCAAACAAAATATTCCATTTCATATGAAATCTATTGTAAACTCACATGGGGCACTGAGTGCCCTAGTACACGACAATATGTTAGAAACTTTAAACCTCCGGCAGCCATTAAAATACCATAAAAATGGTAAATATTTCTAACTTTTGTGCTCAATGTGAGCTTACCTTTTTGAAAATCATGCATTTAAAGCAATACCTGTAGTCCGGTCAATTTAGACATGAAAATAGTGGTCAAATAACAAAAATTCCCGGAGAGCCAAATATTGGTGGAGAGCTGGGGTTTACCATTACAAATAACGTTTTAAAAATCCCCATCGATCCTATGTGTGCTACAAAAGTTATTCGGGGTCAAACGTCAAAATTTGAGGTTTTTTGGATTTTTCTCAAAAACGGAAAGTTTTATCAAAAAAAATCTCAAACCAAAGTTTTCGATCTTAAAATTCTCTACAAAAATGGTCTTATTGATTTTTTCCTCAGAGTTACCATTCCTGAGATATCGCGATTCTAAGAGTCACATTATACATGATATGCACATATAAGCTACGTATATACATAATCAGGCACTTTATAGCTCGAAAAAATGTCTCAGTTTTGCTTTATTTGCAATAAACTTTTAACTGAAGATGAAACAGTTGTGGTTGATCGTGGAATGCCAACTTTAATCGAGGCTAGTGTCGCGAGAGGTGATGAGTTTGCTGAGTATTTAAGAACTCAAAAATCCGTTACAATACACGTGGATTGCAGAAAATCATACACCCGGAAAACTCGACCCGGAGGTCGACAACTTTGGTTTTTTAAGGTTTTTTTTTGATAAAACTTACCGTTTTCGAGAAAAATCCAAATAACCTCAAATTTTGACGTGTGACCCCGAATAACTTTTGTAGCACACATAGGATCGATGGGGATTTTTAAAGCATTATTTGTAAAGGTAAACCCCAGGTCTCCACCAATATTTGGCTCTCCGGGAATTTTTGTTATTTTAAATGTCTATATTGACCGGACTACTGGTGTTTTCGCGAGAAATCGATAGAACATAAAAAAATACGCTATAGTTTATAATTTATAAACGTAATTAAATATTTTTATAAATTTTATTTAATGATTTATTATAATAATTGAATTTATTAGAATTACAATTTATTTTATTTTAGTTAATATAGTCGCAAAATATACCTTTCAATACTCACAGCTTGGGATTCGATCGCAAAGTGAAAGTTAAAATAAATTTTTGTTTGGTTCTTAATTTAAAAAGCGCGAAGCTTAAAAATTTCGAAATAAAAATAAAAATGAACTAATTATTTTACTCATCCCTGATTATGGTAAGTCTCGACAATTTAATGCTGCTAAGTTCATTGTACTATTGTAAATTGTGTTAATCAGCTGAGTTTGGTTTTGTTTACATTAGCAAATAACAAAATTTAATTTATTTTGAAACTTGTTTTTAATTTCAGATTTACGGCGTAAACATTCTGGCCCCGAAAATAAATTAAATTTGACTGAATGGATTGGTAAGTATTTTGCGACAAATAAAAGCTATTCTGAATGAATAACTGTGTTATGATTAAATAATAAGTTATCTGAGTGTAAATATTAATTGACCTTGACATTCAATTTAAAAATAAATAAAATATAGAAAGAAGGTCAATGAATATTTACGAAAATTGATTCTACTTTAATTACAACTTTAATATTAAGGTTTAGATTTAAGTAAATATTTCAAGATAATAAAATATAGAAAATTAAAGTTGTATGCAACGAAATTGTAAAAATAAATAAAGTGATTTTATACAATACAAATTTTTGGAATGGGTACGAAGGGTCGAATTTCAAAGGGCCGAATGGGTCGAAGGGCCGAATTTTTTTGTTTATGGCTTTTTGGTTTTTAGAAATATAGGGCCGATTATTATTTTTTTTTTTGGACCATTCTTTATTCGTTAGAGTGAAGGAAAATTCTATTTAGACGAATAAAATAATTTCATCGTAATTTAGCGATGTAAATTAGTGAATATTAAAAATTCGGCCCTTCGACCCATTCGGCCCTTCGACCCATTTCGGCCCTTCGACATTAGGCCCTTTCATATCATTCCAAATTTTTCTGATGTGTTTTATTGTTGTTGTTGTGCTGAGTTTAATTGTGATGGTCTTTTTTCTTCATCGTCTATTGGCAAAGGAACTAGTTTTACTATTGGGCGGGTAAGTTCGCCCCGTGACGATTTGATTGTTACGACACGTACTGCATTGTCGGAACATGGATGAAGTTGAACAATTCGTCCCATTAACCAACAGGACTGTGGTATACCGTCATCTTGGATCAATACGAGTTGACCAACCTTTAGGTTTTTATATTTATGCTGCCATTTTGCTCGTTGATTAAGCGTGCATAAATAATCTTGTGACCAGGATTTCCAGAAACCTTTGACCCTATTTTGTACATTTTGCCATTTGGACAAATATGATTGACTTAGGTGTGACAAATCTGGCTCAGGTATAGCGGTTATCGGTTCTCCAATTAAAAAATGTGCAGGAGTTAACGCGTTGTAATCAGTGACATCTTCAGAAACTGCACAGAGTGGCCTCGAGTTTAAAATGCCTTCAATTTGTATTAATATTGTTTCAGCTTCTTCGTAGGTAAGTGATGTTGATCCAGTTGCTTTGTTAAGGTGTTGCTTTATTGACTTGATGTTAGATTCCCAAAGCCCTCCAAAATGCGGTGTTTGAGCTGGGTTAAACTGGTATTCTATACGTCTTTGAGATAAAAAGTTATTGATTAAATTATAGTGTTTTTCAGACTTAAATAGAATAAATTATTCGCTCAATTCTCACACGCCCACAAAGTTTGATCTATTGTCACAATGAATTTTAACCGGATATCCTCTGCGCGATATAAACCTTTTCAGTGCAGCGATGAAAGCCGTTGTGTTCATGTCAGTTACCAGTTCGACATGCACAGCTTTAACTGACATACATATAAATAAAGCTATCCAGGCCTTGGTTAGATGCACCTTCCCTGGACCCTTTCGATTACGTATATATAGTGGACCTGCGTCCACACCGACATATAAGAACGGTCGACCAATGCTTACTCGTTCAGCAGGAAGATTACCCATCAGCTGTTAGTTCTTGAACTTTTTTTGTTTGAAGCATATAATACACTTTGATACGTAATATCGACTTAAATTACGGCAGCCGATAATCCAAAAACGTTGACGAAGTAAACTTGTGAGTAGAGTCGGACCGGGATGAAAATTGGTAGTATGATATTCTGCGATCAATAATCTGCTGTAAACGTGACATTTTGGAAGAATGATTGGATGTTTTTTGTCAAAACTGCATGTTGAATTCTGAATTCTTCCACCTAGACGTAGAATACCATCTTCATCGACAATTAGTGATAATGAAACGAGTTGACTGTTATGGTTTAAGTCTCCCGTTTCTAAGATAGCACGAATTTCGGGCTAATAGATTACTTGAGCCCACTTAATGCATGTTTTCTCTGCGTATGAAATTTCTTCAACAGTTGGCGGTTGAATACTGTTGACATGACAATTAATCGTTGTAGTGTTTCGGGATGGTTGACGTTCTGGATTCTGTAATTTCCTACTGGTTTTATTAATGAATCTGTAAATACACTGCGCCAATTTAAAAACGGAACAGAAATTTTCTTCGAAAAAATACCCAGATATGAACGCTTGTATCTTGGTGAAATAACACGTTTCAAAAAAAAATTTTGTTTCTAGTTGAAGGAAATTTTGTTTTGTTTTCGATACTGGAAACCGTTTTATTTTATTTTGTTTTTTTATGACATTTTTGAGTTAAACAAAAGGTGTCTAAAAAGAATAAAAATTTGCTGCTGTTTGAAACTGTAAACGAACTTGCTCGATATTTCATTCAAAAATCCAAATCGAGCATTTTATAGAGAATTTAGAAACCTTGCTACTAGGTTGAATGATACTAGGAAAATTTCTGTGCGGCCACTCCTTGTCGAGTTATTGAAGTTTTAGAGAAAACGTATCGAAAAGCCTAGAAGTAAATTTTTTTTATCTTGTAAACTTAGCACTCTACGATAAAATGTTATGTCACTTTAACACTGAAACTTTAATACGCGAGGAGTGGTCGCACAGAAATTTTCCTAGTATCATTTTGCAAGATTTCTAAATTCTCTATAAAATGGTCGATTTGGATTTTTGATTGAAATATCGAGCAAGTTCGTTTACAGTTTCAAACAGCAGCAAATTTTTTTTTTTTAGACACCTTTTGTTTTACTCAAAAAAGTCATAAAAAAACAAAATAAAATAAAACGGTTTCCAGTATCGAAAATAAAACAAAATTTCCTTCAACTAGAAACAAAATTTTTTTTTTGAAAGGTGTTATTTCACCAAGATACAAGCGTTCAAATCTGGGTATTTTTTCGAAGAAAATTTCTGTTCCGTCTTTTAATTGGCGCAGTGTATAACCAATAACACGATAAATTTTTGGCAATGAAGACATTATTTCAAATAGGACAGAACAAAAGTGCGGCAATACTTGTACATGTTGCACGATTAAGTATTTTTTACGTACTTCTTACACTTTCTGCCGTAGGCACTTGGCGAAACACACTTAATACACACATTTTTAAAATTTTTTAAAAACACTTGTTAAATATTTCGCAAAATTACAAAAGGTTTAAAAAATCACTCGATCGATTTCGGCTTATTAGGCCATTATCAGGAGTATCTACTAAACTGTTTCAAGTTTTTTTACGTATTTCAAGTACATAATCATCGGATTTGTGTGGTAAATTTGTTTGATTTGGCCATTGATCTGAATTCACAGCCAACCATTCTGGACCGTTGAACCAAAGCTGATTGTTGACTAGGTTTTCTGGATCAACACCTCGAGATAATAAATCATCCGGATTTTGTTTGCCTGGAACGTGTGCCCACATTTGCCGTGGAAGAGTTTCTAAGATGATCGATGTTCGATTTCCAATGAATGATTTCCACTTTCTTGGATAGTCTGCCAACCATGCTAAAACGATTATATAATCGGACCATGCATGTTTAGAGTCAATCGGAATCCTTGAATTATCTTGAACATATTTCATCAATTGGCTGAGTAAGACAGCAGCACACAACCCAAGCGAGCGATGGTAACTTGTTGAATTGGTGTAACCTTTGACTTAGCTGGAATTAAATGAATATGAACATCACCGTTAGTGTTGGCGATTCGTAAGTAAGCAACCGCTCTGTAAGCCTTCTCAGATGCATCCGCAAATCCGTGTAGTTGTACATTTTTAGGTGTGATCTGAGATGTGTGTAAAGTATCGTGGAATTTCTATACGTTCCAAATGTTGTAGATTCTTGCGGATCCTCAACCATTGATCTAGGACATCATGAGGTAAATGTTCATCCCATTCCACTTTGCGTAGCCATAATGATTGGAATAATAGCTTCATGGTGATGACAACTGGACCTAACCACCCTAAAGGATAAAATATACGAGATATTTCAGATAGTAAATGTCTTTTGCTTAAAACTGCTCTATTTGATAATGCAACTTTGAACACAAAGCAATCCTTGCGAGGATTCCAAAATACACCCAATGTTTTGACAGTCGGGTCTCCAGTAACATCTAGAAATGAAGCCTCACGATCAACTTCAGGAATCATTTGTAAGAAGCTTTGCTCATTTGACATCCATTTACGTATTTTGAAACCAGCTTTGTTGAGTAGTGAATTCATATTATGATATGGAGTTTTCGATCGAGATTTATTAATCTTTTTAATGCAATGTCGTATAAGTTGATCCCAATTGGTAAGGATTTGATTTAAATGGAAGTCTAACAATATAGCGACCGTCTGCACTTCTGGTGGTGTTTTGTACATAGTAATCTTCACAATACTGTTCTTCTGTACTTCGTTTAACTTTCGCTGATGGAACTTCTTCAAGTTTCCAGAATCGTTGAAGCATTTGCAAATCGGTACCATTATTTGTAGTAGTGATGTGGTGGAAACTAAAGGATTCGAGGCAACCACCAATTATCCAGCCAAAGTGCGTTAATTGAGCAAATAAATGGTCATCGAGCTTAATCTTTTGTTGAAGTAATACCTCCAGAAATATATCATTGGCCCAGAATGATATCAATTGCTGCTGGGGTATTATATGCTGGATCAGCTATAGTTCCAACGTTTGAATAACAGGCCACTGGTGGTCATCAAATTGTTGTGATGGTAATTGTGGTGTTCCTTTGTTGAGAATTACAGCATTTATTGTAAGTCGATATTCTTTATTGTGACGAGAGATAACTGTGACGAAACTAACACGCCTTTAGAAGATTCCACTTTAGTGTAACATATCCCACTGACTGTGATAGCTGAGTGTCTTCTATGTAAAGCAATTTGTTGTACACAATTCTCAGCGATGAGTGTGGATTGTGAGCCTGAGTCTAGTAATGCTCTACAAACATGTTGTTCTCCGCGATCATCTATGATGTAACATAGAATTGTTGATAGCAGAATTTTACTCGGATCGAATGAGTGTGGAGCTGAAATGCTTAAAGAACTGTGAGTAATGATATTTTGCGAATTTTTAGTATTATTATTTTTGTTATTAGATGTTGAAGGTATGTTGATTGTAGTAGCAACATCGTTCGTTTTGGATGGTGATGAATCAGAGTCAATTGCTGATGTAGAACTACTAGTGGCGTATGATTGTGTACCACATTTTCTGCTAGTTGATATATTAGCCTCTTGTTTCTGATCGAACACATGGATTGTTGTGTGGTGTTTCTGGTTACAGCGGAAACGCCGACTTTTGCTTTGGCAATTATCAGTGATATGGTTACTACTTAGACAATTATGACACAATTTACTACTTTCTAAAAATTGCTTTCGAGAATCAATTTTCATCTTTCTATATTCGAAACATTTGTAAAGAGGATGATCGGAATTACATAAAGCACATTAATTATTAGTATTAATGCTCTGAGTTGCATGTACATAGTTGAACACTTTGTTTGGTAGATTTTACATAATTGTTGCGATTTGTGGATGATGAGATGCAGGAATCAAAAGCGTCACATCTATCAGTAAGAAATTCAATTAACTCATCGATGGTAGGTTTATCTAGTGTTTACTGTTTCTTCTGATTATGGTAAGTCTCGACAATTTAATGCTGCTAAGTTCATTGTACTATTGTCAATTGTGTTAATCAGCTGAGTTTGGTTTTGTACAACCTGGTACAAAATTGGCGATATTCCAATTTTAAAATCGCTTGGGGCACTCAGTACCAAGTACACGGGTCTAGGGTCAAAAAAATCTTCCTTTTGATTTAATAAGATTTCACTAAAAAGGCTGTCTTTATAGTATTGAACGACAAATTTTTCTCAATATACATTCCCCATTTATAGGATCAAAGCATCTGCACAATATAACCTGAGATAGCAGCGTTTGTTCTTTACAATACATAGTTTAAACCATACACCAAATGAATTTTAAGTCGATCCTCATATAACTGTGACTTGTTTTATTTTATCAGCAAACTAAACTGCTTCTTTCGCCAAAACCATTATAAAGTGGGTGTGGGATACATTTTTATTAAAACCGACTTTACAAAAAAAAAAAACATGCGATTGGTTTTTTCTAGTAGAACATAATATTTAAATGTTTAGTTTGTAGATTTAAGTGTCCAATATCTGCATTCTCCATATCTGTTTGTTTGATTTTCGTTTTTTTTTATTGTGGCAGGTTTTAAAGTTATTCACATAGAGAGTGGATAGTTACTTGAACTATTAATCAGCAATAAATTACCAATAAGCTCGTTTAGCATTTTACTAGTTTAATTTGTATTGTTCACGCATATACTATACATAGATAACTCGTGGAAACGCATTAACAAATTTTACGAGTATACTTTATCGCTCTCATTTTGTTCTAGATCTTATCCATGCAAGGGTGCACGATATTCGTGATTCTGCCATAAAGTTATTTTGCAGAAATGGGTCAAAATATGCACAAATCAACTATATAAAGACTGGAAATCCATACCTAAAAATCATAATAGCAAAATGAAGTTTACTGTATTGTTCGTTGCATTTTTTGTATTGGTAGTTTTGAGTGGAACTTATGGATTACCACAGCAGAGAAACTTCAATAATTGTAAATTTGAATCATTAATTTAACATTTTAAAATATTCTAATATTTGTAATTTGTTTTTACAGTTTTTCAAGATTTTCTTTGTCACAAAGAATGGGCTTGCAGTATTTGTGAGAATGAATCAGAAATTCAGGAACCAACGGATTCGTCCTATCATTAAATAAATATCGAACTTAAAATATATTGCCATTAAATGGTTTATTTTATTGATATTTTAATTGAGTGATTTAGCTCTAAATTTATTGTTTTGTATTTTATAAATTTGATTTTTGGCCAAAAACTTAAATGCACTTTAGAAATAAAATGTAAATCACCTGATAATCCATGATTTGTTCGTTTTTTTTATTTTGAGTGAAATTAAACAAAAACAGTGTGATGCACAAGTTTACATGAGCTTTCATTCTGCCTTACTTCAAGTCCATTTTCAAAAGCGTTTTAAATCTACATATAAAGTTTTCGACTACAGCTTCATGGTTTCCGACAATTGGTTTTGGATAGGTGTAGCCAATGAGAACTTTGACAAGTCATTTTATCGATAAGTCATCGTTAAGTATATAACGATTCTAGTTGCACCAAAGCATTTACAGATCGAATTGAACTTTCGTTTCGTATACAGATTCGTATCGTATTCAGAAATAAGGTCTCAGGTATTTGGTTTCAATTCGTATGGCAGGTACCCGACCCTCTTGAAATATAGGTTCCAATAGCTGTTCAAATTTCTGCCTTTATGATAGAAACAGACTGGCGAAAAAAAAATTCTAAATCGTGCAAGCCGTTCTGGAGATACCATTGGTATATCCAGATAGCCAGACATCCAGACGTCCAGTAGCTCATTTCAACAGAATCACAACTTTTGAGTGATATTATTTTGTACTAAAAAAAAAATTCACGAAAAATTTTGATATCATCAGAATCCACCCTTGTAAAATACTTAAGAAATTTGATCAATTAAATAACATTCCAATTTCCATAATTTTTTTTATCAAATATCTATTTGGGTGGCTTAAATTGGTTTGTGAGCCATAAAAATACGCAACTTTTTAATATTTTTTTGCTGTAATGGAATGGCCCCATGTAAGCCTTTGTGGTTTAGGAATATCTCAGTTCATTGTAATTTTTCATAAATTACAGTCGTTTTTGTTATTTTTCGGATGAAACCTGTACACAAAATGTAACTTTTTATTAATCCTTAACTATTGATGATTTATGGAATATTGCAATACACATTTTCACTTGCCAGGAATTCGAATTGTACTATAACGAAAATCTCATTATATATTTCCAAAAACTATTTAAATTTGTCGCAATCCCTTTCCATCCAAATAATATTTTTATAAACCGTTTATAATAATATTAAAATGAAAATTCGTGAAAATCGCAATTTTCTGATCAAATTCATTTAAAATCCCAGTGCCCCATATGCAAAATGTTGTTCGCGAAAATAGTTTCACCAAATTTTTGTACCATTGTTTCGCGTAGTAATGCTCTTAGGTATATACAAAATTATTAAATTTATGATACAACCCCCAGAATATAAATACATAAATTTAATGTCATTATACGATGGAGGTACAAGCGAGTATATGGTAAATATACCTAATACATACATTATTTCCACATAAATAAATCAAAAAATTTGTCATCGTTTTAAAGAGATGAAAAACGTTGTGTATGCAGATGAAAATCTTTATGTAATATAAAATAAAATTTAGTTAATGTATACAAATTATGGTTAGAAGATGATGAGGATTTTATTATTGTTTTTTTTTTAAATATTATTGAATAATTCAACAGAAATTAGTAATGGTATATGTATGCAGCAGCTAACAAAACATACATTTTTTTATTCTTTTACATACTTAATGTATAAAAATATGCTTTTTATTTGACATATTGCAATGACATGTTATACATAATTAGTATAAGGTTTGACTGATGAATTATTGATGAAATCTGCGAGCGAATTTGTCTTTATCCCCCACTCCTTCCCCCTCAAAACGTACCAGATGCTTAAAATGTTGAAAATATTAAAATTATTGTATAATTTGCATATTTAAAGTCAATTGTAAGAATTAGCTTCGTATATACATATAATTTATGTTTCATTTTCTAACAAAGAAAAGAGAAAAAATTTCACCATTCCAACAAATTATATTTCCCAGCCATTTGTATGTTGAATCATATAGTCAATACGATATATAAATCCGTTAATTTCTATAAAACCCATTTACTATTCTATAAAATTTTAATTAACCAAAAAAAAATTATTTTCATTAAATTGTAATTATTTATTTATATACGAGAAAATTAAGTTTACGGAAAACGTTAACACAATAAACAACAAGATTTTTTTTTTTTTCGATGTTAAGACGTTGCAAATACTTACGAACGGCACACACGCAGGTGATATTAAATCAGAGCATCAGAGGTCTGTACCTATATGGATTCAGTAGATTTAAACTATCTTTGGTGAAGTTAATAGTGTTAAAATTACTGGAACACTTTATTGAAGTGGCGTGATTGATATCCAATACATAGTTTTTAAATTTATTTCTCCTCTTGTTTCACATTTTATTGTAAATGACCTACTGCTCAAAATAGAATGTGTAGGCATGAGGAATTGCGGAGGAAATTGTTTGAAAAAATTTAAATGGTTTGTATGCCTAATGGAAGGAACTTCATTATCTTTTTGTTCCGATTACTGTGTTGTGTGCGTTTTCGAAAAAATGTGTATCTTAAGGGTTGTTTGCGACTTAAGTGTCAATGTACTTTCTAATTAAATATCCGGTTCACACGACAAAAATGTTTGTTCAAAATAATTTTATTTTCATTTTTATTTTTACAACATTGCTCTCCCTGAAATTCACTTTGGCTGATTGAATTACTCTCTTCGAACATCAAATTTTATCAGTTTCGCTACTGGCCACTTGAACACACCGGCCTTTGTCCTGATGTCCACAACTCGAACTCGTCCATCTTAGTTTCGAGGATTTACGGGATCTATTACAATAACAAGATCTCCAATATTAATGTTCGGACATTCAGTTGTTTATTTATTGGAAATGATGATATGTGATAAGATTTCTTTTACCCGTCTTTTCCAAAATTGTTCCAACAATAGTTGAGCGATTTCCAATGGTTTATAAAATTCAGGTTTTTGTCGCACGAATTATAACTTGCAGTCATGGATTGAATGAAAAGAAACAACACTTTACTTTATAATTTCTTTTTAGTTATAATAAATTTATTTGTTTTATAATTTTTAATCACTGCGTTGGTCGGAGGTTACAATAATTCTGATTTTAATTTTATATTATACAATGCAAGAAAGAAAAAAAGAAGAGAAGTATGTATATAATATACTTCTAAGAATTAGAGTAAAATGCATTGACGAAAATGCAAATGCAGATGTAATTATATTTATTGAAATAAATTTTAGTCAAAACAAAAACAAGAATTATTATTTATTATATTATGTTACATTAAAATGAAATGCTGATTATTAAGAATAAAATATTATTATAATATTATTATATTGAAGATAATATTGAGGTTGTTGTTGTAGGTTGCTGACTCGTCGTTGAAGACGGTGAGTCCACCGGACGTAACTCCTCCCCTCTAAGAGATGGCCAAAATCTCCAGGATTTGTGGGCATCAGTAATTACATTTTTATTGTTTCCAGATCGCCTTCTGTTGATGAATATTACTAGAAAATACATAATTATTATTAGTAGAATGAGGAAAAGGATTCCCCATGAAACGTATTGATGAGTTTCATTGCGTAATGTTTTATGATGGAATGTTTTAATTTCTTCATTATTCTGAATCACCCATTCCTTTAATTTGGTAATGTTGATAGGCTCGTATACTGTATCGATGATAATATCGTTATATGGCTGAAGGATTGTAGTATCAATAAATGTACCCATTATTTGATTAGAGTACCGTTGATTATTTATGTCAATTGTGCAGTTGGAGAAATGAATTAGTTTAATTCCTCCAATATTTTTCTGCTTTTGGTTGCATGTTGATGAGATTTCCGTTGGTTGTTTTGTGGAGATGAAGAGATATTGTGGAAGTATTTGACGTATTTCATCCATATGTAAGGTATTTGTTAAATTGCAGGTTGCTGGTTGATTGTAGATAATTTGTGTGATGCAATTATTTTTACTCTTGCCTATACTTCCTTGTTGACAATATAATATATCTTCTACTTGGTTACATGGCGTAATTATTTCCTGGTATATGTGATCATTGGAAATGATATAATTGTAGGTGATAGGAATGGTATAGGATTGAGTAATATTAACAGGTTGGATAAAATAATGAAATAACTTTTCGCTGTGGAGGTTTGGTATTTGAATAGATAAAATTATATTTGAATGATTGTAGTAGGCTTGTAACGATAATAGATCGTACAAGCTATTTTCGGATTTGATGAAAACGTCTTGTTTCAACAAGTGGTCATTTATATAGTGAAGTTCTTCATTGTTTAATATATGGCGAGATATTACTTGAAGTTTAGCTAAAACAATTATTTCTATTATATCTTCTAGATGTTTATTTAAATATTCAATATTGTATCGTATTTGATATAGATGTTGATCCAATTTCAAAATATTCAATAAATTTTGACTATGATTTCTATTTATTTCTAATTCCTGTTTTGTTATTCTTGTATGATTATTAATAAATTCCCTAATGTCATTAAATCTTTCTATCATTTTAATATTAATGTTAGTCTGGTCGTTAATTTTTTGTCGCAGTTTGTCGTCGTTATTGTTGAGTTCTTCTATAGCTTTACTTTGTCATGTTTGTTACGCATGTGTACTAATTCTCGTATTTTGTCATAATCTTTTTGGTGCTGTATTAGGTAGTCGTGTAGATTTGTCGGATTTTCCCTATGAGGAAATACTTCCTGTCTTTGATAATGCCCATTTTTTTAATTCGAACGGAGTCATTTGAATGCTAGAGTGTATTGAATTGTTGTATGTTATAATAGAATCGGACATTAACTCATCAGGACTATGTTCGGGGTTTTTTGCTTTTAATACGCGATAGATTTCGATGAGGGTTGAATGGAACCTTTCAACTGGTGAGTTACCCGTTGATGATTTGGGAGATGTCAGGTGCAGTTGTATTTTGTATAGACTGCAAAATTGTTTAAAGACAATAGAAGTGAATTCGGTTCCTCTATCTGTGATTAATTTAGTAGGGATGCCGTGAATGGCAAAGAAGTCTTTCATGAGTTTACAAACTTCTACTCCTTCTGAGACTTGAAGTGGGATTGCTGATCCAAATTTTGTGAATTTATCAATAATTGTTAAATACTTTCTTTTATTTATGGCAAAAATGTCTATATGGATAATTTCCATAGGTTTACTAGGAGTTTCTGTTAGTTCTAATTTGATTGGTCTTTCGTTCCGATTGTATTTGAGAGTTTGGCAAATCTCACATTTATTTATAATACTATTTATCAAGACTTTTAATTTCGGGAAATAATATTTCCGTTTAATTCTTTGGGTATTTTCTAAAATACCACGATGATTACTTTCTGTGTGTTGTTCTAGTATAAGGTTCTTTTGCTGTTCTTCATCCACTATATCTATGGCTACGTATTTACTACGGACTATTCTATAATTTGCTTGATCGAAATGGTTTTTTATGATTGAATTTAGAAGTCTGAAACTGTCTTGTTCACAAACTATTCCTGTTACTTTGTTCGGAACTACGTAATCTTTGATTATTTGTGTTAGTATTTGTTCACTGAAGTGATGACTTCTGATAGTAAATCTTTTTTTTCTCTTAAAGAGGGTTTTAAAATCTACTTTAAAATCTTCTGTTATTGATTGACCTGGTTGAAAAATAATTTGGGTATTAAATTCATTTAATACGGTTTCGGTAGTGGGAATGATGTCTTTTCTATACTCAGCTAAGGGGATGTTCATTCCTTCTGACCATTCAGAATTTGAGCTGGCACTATGAATATTGACTTCCATTAATTCAATATTTTCTGGCATCATACGGGATAAGGCATCGGCATTAGTATTGCGGGTTCCTTTTTTATATACAATTTCGTATTCGAATTCTTCCAATTGCAATCTCCAACGAACTAGTTTGGAGTTTGGATTTTTTAATGACATTAACCATGTGAGTGGTTTATGGTCAGTTACAATTTGAAATTTCCTACCGTAAAGGTATGGACGAAAGTATTTCACGGACCATATTATTGCTAATAATTCCTTCTCGATTGTGGAGTAGTTCTGCTCTGTTTGTGTTAGCGTTCGGCTGGCATAGCATATAGGTAAATCTTGTCCTATTGTGCCCTGTGAAAGTACAGATCCTATTGCAACGTTACTTGCGTCTGTGGTTAGCACGAATGGTCGGCTAAAATCTGGATACTGCAATATTGGATCGTAACATAATAATTTTTTGCATTCTTCGAAACAAGTAATATATCTTTTATCAAGAATAATATTTCTGTCTTTTCGAAGACACTCAGTCAGTGGTTTGGTTAAGTTAGCGAAGTTTTTGATGAACTTTCGGTAATAACCTAACAACCCGAGGAAGGATTTTATTTGTTTTTCTGTCTTTGGGACAGGAAACTTTTTAATTGCCTCAATCTTTTCCGGATTGGGTTTGACTCCTTCTGCGGTGACTAAATGGCCTAGGAATGCTACTTCACGGTGGAGGAACTCTGATTTATCCAACTGGACTTTCAAGTTGGCTTGCCCTAACTTTGTAAATACTTGATTTAAACTGTCTAAGTGTTCTTTTAGCGACGTTGAAAAAACTATAATGTCATCCATGTAACAAAGACATAGTTTGCCTTGTAGGTCTTTGAGGACATTGTCCATCACACGTTGAAATGTGGATGGCGCGTTTTTTAGTCCGAAAGGCATACGAATATATTCGTAGTGCCCATGGTCTACAGAAAATGCCGTCTTTGGTATATCTGTAGGGTTGACTTCGATCTGGTGAAATCCAGAGGCTAAGTCTAACGTCGAGAAATACATACATCTACCCAATTTGTCCAATATTTCCGTGATATTGGGCAAAGGGTACTTGTCGTCTATAGTTTGCTCGTTTAGCTTCCTATAGTCGACTACCAATCTCCATTTGGATTTCCCGCTGGCATCTGCCTTTTTCGGTACTATCCATATGGGTGCACTCCAGGGTGAATAACTCTGCCGAATTATTCCATCTTCGAGCATTTTTTTGATTTGGGAATTCACTTCCTCTTTGTGTATGTAGGGGTACCTATAACTTTTACTGAAAATGGGTTTCTCTTTGATGAGATTGATCTCGTGTTTAACTTGGTTTGTGAATGTAAGGGGTTGGTCTTCTTTTAAGAATATGCTTTCGTGTTTTCTACAAAGTTTAAGGATTGCTTGAGATTCTTCACTATTTAAATGGTCAATTCGAATGAGATTTGATATATCTTGACTGTCTTTTGTGTCAAGTGATGTAACAGAAGCGTAATTTATTTCTGTTTTATAATCTGATAATGGTTCAACTTTTATAGGTTGTTCAAAAATAAAGGTTTTTTCTTGATTTGAAAGATTGATTACTTCCATTGGAGCATGCCAGTTATCTGCATTATATATTCCTTCCGGTATCACTAATTGATCATCTATTTGTATAGGTTTTATGTAAAAGTTTCCATTTAAGAAATCTACTGGAACTTTAACTATTAATTTATCTCGTGCAGAGATTTTATATACCGGAGACATGAAATTGGGTTTAAATAACAAGGGTATTTTAACTTTGTCGGTTTCAAGAGTAGAATTCTTGAAATCGAGATGAATGTTGAGTTTTTGTATTAACTCGAGACCGATGAGTCCATCAAAGTAATTGTGGAATCGAAAGGAAAGAAATTCTAGAGGTTCTTTTGTTTGAAACTCTTGGAGTCCAAGTATTGTTACTTGGTCTTCTACTTCGTGTGTTTGGAAAACAGTTGTTATTTTTATGGGTTTTATTTTGGTTATCCGTGAAGGATGGATATGCTGTGGATCGATAAACGATTTGTTGGCGCCTGTATCTATTAATAATTTTAATGTGGTTTTTGGATTAAGTTTTACATGTATGTACGGTAATAATCCAGTTTGAAATAAATTTATATTTATGTACCCGATGGTTCTATCGAGGCGGGTATGAGAAAATCCGTATCATCAATCTCGTTTATTTCAAGTGAGTGCGATTCGTATTCGTACTCCGTATCTAAATTTGGAAAATAGTTCTGATCTTGAGGAGTTTCTTCCTGTAAGCCGGAATCCGTGTGGACTATTTCTGGATTTTCTAAGTTAAATAATTCCTGAGATGTGAATCTCGGTGTAGCTGTTGTTTGAAATACTTGTCTTGGTTGATATCCCTGATTTGGTTTATAATTATTATTATAATTGTTACCTTGGTTTGCCGTATGTTGTTTATATTTATTGCTAATGGATGTGGTATCCATAGGCTCAGGTTTCGGTTGAGGTTTTGGCGGAAGTAAGGCAGGTGGTTTGTTATATTGGAAGTTATTTCTAAATTGGGTACTAAAATTATTTTTAAATGGCTTGTGATTATAATATTCGTTATGTGGGGTTTGTTCGTATGATTTGTGTGGTAATGAAACATTCAACTTGGGTTGGAATGGCTGATTATACAACCTTTGAAAATGGTAATTTGGTTGTGGAATATTATATACTACTTTCCGTTGAGAATTTTGAGGAATGTAAGTGGGTTTGTTTTTAATATAGTGCATATTTTGCTCAGTGATGCATAGCGAAAATGCATCCGCTATATTTTTAGGATCCCTAGCTCTTATCATCGAACCCATAGGTTCCTTGATGCCTACCAAAAAGGTCTAAACACATTTCTTTATATAAGGTGTCTTTAATAGCTCTTGCTGTGAGATTATTTTCATTTAACTTAAGGTTATTAATCATTGTGCTTTGAATATCAATTATTTTAGAAAAATACCTCTCAATGGTATCATTTCCTTGATGAAGTGTATGTAAATCTCTAATGAGACTTACCTCATTTCTTTTATGTGCATAATGCGTGGTCAAATTTTCTTTAATGGAATTCCAATCTAAAGGGGTTCCATACATATTGAGGATTTCATCTGCCTCATTTATTATTTTATTACGAATAGCTCGTAAAAATGTTGTTGGGATTTTACCCTTACCTAATACTGACTCGCATTGTTCTACTATTTCATTGACATTATCGATGAACTCGTGCAGAGTGTGTTTTGATCCCTCAAATTTAGGCAAATCCCTAATGGAATCTGGTAGCTTAAGGCAATTAATTAAACTATTTATGTTTTCTACTGACATTTTGTCAGAATGATTTATCTTTAAAATTTCTTGAACTGTATCTTTTTCTATTGAATCAATATCTTCGTTATTTATTTTTATTTTTTCTATTAAGTTAACTAATTCATCCATAAACCGTGGATTAACTAATTTATTTTATATTTTTCACTTTTCTAACACAATTATTTTAAATAAACTTCATTCAATATTCACTTTTCTTATTTTTATTAAAACTATATTATTCCGTAAACCGCGGAATCTATTCTAATATCTTCACTAAGATATGTTCTTGTTTAACAAGACAGTCCTCATATGCCGTGAGGTTGAGAATTAAAGGTAAGGATTTTATGTTTTATTCGATGGATTTGATCACATATATGTATAAAATGCCACTTACCACGTAACCAGTATGATTATTACTAATTTGTAATTATTAATTAGTTACAGCATGTTCTTAAGTAAAAAAAAAATTCGAAGCATTTTATATCGGTAAACCGCCGGTATTTAACTTTTACGTTAACACTTTGATTTTATTTCACTTTAGAAAACACTGACTGTCTTTGGATTTTAGAAAAAATCCTCTAACGGCTGCGCCAATTATAACTTGCAGTCATGGATTGAATGAAAAGAAACAACACTTTACTTTATAATTTCTTTTTAGTTATAATAAATTTATTTGTTTTATAATTTTTAATCACTGCGTTGGTCGGAGGTTACAATAATTCTGATTTTAATTTTATATTATACAATGCAAGAAAGAAAAAAAGAAGAGAAGTATGTATATAATATACTTCTAAGAATTAGAGTAAAATGCATTGACGAAAATGCAAATGCAGATGTAATTATATTTATTGAAATAAATTTTAGTCAAAACAAAAACAAGAATTATTATTTATTATATTATGTTACGTTAAAATGAAATGCTGATTAACAATTATTAAGAATGTTATTATATGTATTTTATTACATTAAAATGAAATGCTGATTATTAAGAATAAAATATTATTATGATATTATTATATTGAAGATAATATTGAGGTTGTTGTTGTAGGTTGCTGACTCGTCGTTGAAGACGGTGAGTCTACCGGACGTAACTCACGCCTGAGCAAAACGTAAACTTGCATGTGACGACCCAATCAAAAAATAATTTAGTGTCAATGGTTCTGCATTTTCTGAATCCAATGGCACATTTTTCAGTGGCCGGCTGTTTAAGATATTTTCGATTTCACAGAATAGTATTCGAAGAACATATTCTTGCGGATACGTGTTTTTCAGCATTTCGAGTAGGTGTTGTTTAGCTGTCCGTATGAGACGCTTCCAGGCACCTCCCATATGTGGTGCGGCTGGTGGATTCAAATACTATCTATGCATTGTGAATTTTCATTGTAAAGTCTGCTGCATTTCGATATGATCTCAACTGGAAATGGTATCAGTTATTTACGTTTCGGCTTTTCTGAAGTTGGTGCCGTTGCCTGAGTACATCACTTCAGGGAATCCTGTGTGACCAAGTAAATGAAAATTAAACCGTAGAGTTTTATTCGACTTAGTGCAACGGTGACTTCAAAGGGTCGAAAATAATTAATGGCGATTGGTTCAAACCTACACATATGTTATTGTCCAATAATTGAGATTTCTGGCATTACTCTTTTATTTTAGCAGTGTTGACATTCACGGGAGATTTTCTTAAGGTTATTTCTCAATCGAGGAATCCAAAATCTGTCACGAATATTGTAATGTAGATGATTGTGTCGATTCCAATATGATTATTTTTGACATGGTACCATTTAATGATTAATTTGGTGATGGAGTGACTCGCGTCCAAAACAATCGGATTCTTCTTGGCATCATTAAGGTTCAAATTGTCTAGACGACCCTACAGAAGAATAATTCCATCCGTATCTACTACACACGGAAAGTTTCTTACACGGTTATTTTTCGGAATTGACTTACCGATCGATAGGAGATTTATTTCGAAAGAATAGCAGTCGATTTGCATCGATTTCGTTGAAATAATAATTTGTCAGCTTTGGCTATTTCATTGGGTTGCAGAGCATACCTAACGTCATGCGCACTCTGCTTAGTTCTACATCTGTCGATGAAAAGTAGGATCATGGCTGTCGATCGTACAATTCCCCAATACCTTTCCAAATGTTGTGGTTTTTAATTCTTCAATTACCGAATCGTTGATCTGCCACTGAATCTTGTGTTGTTTGGGCCATGTCGTTGTAGGGCCGTAGACAATAAGGAGGCCCTTAAACCATTTTGAATTATCGTCGAAATCATGGTATTTTTTTCGTTTGTTGCGTCATCTGCACTTTGAACCGTTTAGCGTGTGACTTAATCTAATAAAGAACATTTTCCGAGTCGCTCCAAAAGTATGACGCCCTCACATTGAGATCAAGCTATTTCTTCAAAGACATGGCCTGCCGAGCACCTAAAAGAGCAGCTTGTAATTCAAGTCTTGCAATAGACATCGGCTTGAGTGGAGCGATTCGCGGTTTTGCATTAACCAATACACTCTATATGGTCTCCATGTTTGAACCGTAAAAATGCAACAGCAGCAAATGCGTCTTAAGACGCGTCACAAAAAGTATGACGTTCGATTTGGCTGTCGTTTATCAGAAACAATGTATATATCTTCGTGGAATTTGTAGAGTTTTATCCTTCTGAAGATTTGTAATCCAAGTTTCCCACAGAGTTGTCCTCGTATCGAGAAAGATCATGAGTTCTCCGTTAAATTCTTTCTCTGAAATACTAAATAGTTCTTCTTCTAGAAAGCGTAAATCTTGCGGTACGTTAATTTCTGTAATAGTAGTAGGCTCTTTAATCCCTGTCGACCTGATTCTTGTTATGTTAGCCTTCTGTGCCTGTTTACTAGGTAAATATACTCAGCTGCTCGGTTCACATTTAACAGCAGTGATGGTAGCAATGTAGTATTTTTAGCCAACATTTTTATGTTCTCATTTGCTAATATTATATTGTTTAAATCCTTCTGGATAATGAGAATGATCTAGAGGATTTACCACAATTTTATGGCGTAATTCACAAATTTCTGTTTCCACTTTACTTTTACACAAATATTTAACTCTGTTTACATACCCCTATTTAAAAAGTTCATGTTTCCGCGTATCGAGATCGGATTGATTTGATATCCTTTTATAACAACACTTTGATTGCCTTTGTAAGAGTTTACTAAATTAATTTTGATATGACGAGTAATACAGGTCAATCGTAAAATTTAATTATTATTAAATTATGTTGTAACTATAAGTTTTAAATATGTACGGCTCTAATTCAAATTTTGTAGAAAATCAAGGCATCATAGTTACTAAAAACGGAAATTATAGAACTGTCTTAAATAATTATTATAACAACGTGCTTACACTACCATCCTACAGACATTTACCGCTTAGTTGCTATTCTAAAGATAATATTTAATATCTACAAATCGTTCATTTGCAGCAAACAACCATAAATTATTCAAATTGATTTACCACTTTAGGTACAATAATTTCATTAATTTAAAACATTTATTCAATGGAAAATAAATCAAAATTCCGTTTTATGCCGATGGAAATATAAAAGTCGTGCGCCTTTATGTAATTTGGAATTTTGTATAGGAATTTTGTGTTTTTGGAATTTTACGTTTGAAATTTTGTTTTTCGGAATTTTCTTTGATTTGTAGACAGTCGTTCCCAACCCGTTTGGAATTTGGATTTTAAAATTTAGAATTTGGAATTTGAAATTTGAAGTTTCAGGTTTGGAATTTGAAGTTTGAAATTTGAAATTTTGGATTTGAAATTTGGAAATTGAAATTTGGTCTTTGGGATTTAAAATTTGAAATTTAGAATTTGGAATTTTGAATTTGAATTTTAGAATTTGGAATTTTAAATTTGGAATTTAGAATTTGGAATTTGAGATTTCGAGTTTAAGTTTGGGATTTGAAGTTCGAAATTTGAAAATTAAAATTTAAAATTAAAATTTAAAATTTGGAATTTGGAATTTGGAATTTGGAATTTGAAATTTAAGATTTAAGATTTCAAATTTAAAATTTGAAATTGGGAATTTGGAATTTGAAGTTTGAAGTTTGGGATTTCAATTTTGAATTTTGAATATGAGATTTGGAGTCTGAGGTTTGGGATTTGAAGTTCGAAATTTGAAATTTAAAACTTGAAATTTAAAATTTAAAATTTAAAATTTAAAATTTAAAATTTAAAATTTAAAATTTAAAATTTAAAATTTAAAATTTAAAATTTAAAATTTAAAATTTAAAATTTAAAATTTAAAATTTAAAATTTAAAATTTAAAATTTAAAATTTAAAATTTAAAATTTAAAATTTAAAATTTAAAATTTAAAATTTAAAATTTAAAATTTAAAATTTAAAATTTAAAATTTAAAATTTAAAATTTAAAATTTAAAATTTAAAATTTAAAATTTAAAATTTAAAATTTAAAATTTAAAATTTAAAATTTAAAATTTAAAATTTAAAATTTAAAATTTAAAATTTAAAATTTAAAATTTAAAATTTAAAATTTAAAATTTAAAATTTAAAATTTAAAATTTAAAATTTAAAATTTAAAATTTAAAATTTAAAATTTAAAATTTAAAATTTAAAATTTAAAATTTAAAATTTAAAATTTAAAATTTAAAATTTAAAATTTAAAATTTAAAATTTAAAATTTAAAATTTAAAATTTAAAATTTAAAATTTGAGCTAAAACAAGTTCGAGATGTAGCTGTTAGTCAATGGACAGTAAGAAGACGCTTAAAGGAAGCCAACCTCACTCCAAGACGGCCCGCTAGAGGCCCAAAATTGACAACACGCCACCGCAAACAGCGACTCGAATTTGCTCGCGAACACACCAATTGGAACATCGAGCAATGGACGTCCGTAGTGCAGAATATGTCTCCATGGTAGTGATATGAGAGACCGTGTCTACCGGCGTCCAGGAGAGCGATTTTCGCAGTGCTGTTTTGCTGAAACAGTCTCATACGGCGGCGGTTCGTGTATAGTGTGGGCTGGCATATCGTTTGAGGGAAAAACAGATCTTGTTTTCGTACCTGGTGGAGGCCGTGAAGGGGGTCTGACCGCTGAACGATATATCGAGGGCATTCTCTTGGATCATGTAGTGCCCTATGCAAGATATATAGGGGAAGATTTCATATTGATGCATGACAATGCCCGGTGTCACACAGCTCGAACCACTCGACAGTTCTTGGATGAGGTCGGACTCGAGACGATGAGGTGGCCAGCACTCAGTCCAGACATGAATCCAATTGAGCATTTATGGGACGAACTAAAACGGAGGGTCCGAGCTAGAAATCCGGTACCATCTAACATCAGTGACCTGAAGATTGCGTTAGAGGAGGAGTGGGGTGCGATCCCCCCAAGTATTTGTCAAAACCTTAATAAGGTCAATGGGGAACCGCATGCGAACCGTTGTAGACGCAAGGGGGGGGGGGCATACTTATTATTAACCAATAAAATTATTTTTGTTTTGCTTGAGTTTTTTGTTGTAATTTAATTTTAAACACCCCCAATATTTTTTGCTTAATCATCAATTTTGGTTGCGTTTTCATTCAAAATTCATTACAAAAAAAAGTACTAAACCAATTTTCATAAAAATAGTGTCATTTTAGAGCAAAAATATCAGGCTTTCAAAAAAATAATGTCTTATGAAAATCGGTTTGACCGTTCTAACAAAAATCGCCCTTATGTGAGCGCTTAAGGTTTTAGTCGATTCAGTTGCTCGGGAGGGTATATTTAGTATTTAATATTCATAATTACGAATTATAATAGTTTATGCTTCTCGAATTTCAGGTTATTTAGTTAGTGACTAATTTGCAGCCTTTTTTAATTTAGATGTCGAATTGAATTTAATTTATTGATTATGAAATTAAATTAATTTTTCTTAAAATTAAGTTGAATTAATCGAAGCATTATTGTCATAATGTTGGTATTGGTATCGATATGGATATTGGTATTGGTGTTAATGTTAATATTGGTATTAATATTAGTTTTAGTATTAGTATTGGTATTGGCATTTATGTTGATATTGGTTTTTATATTAAGATTGGTAAATTAATAAATAATCGTTAAAATGATTTTAGTTTAGAATCACCTGAGAAACTCGACCAAGCTGGCATTGGCTGAGGCGATATCGCGACGGGCGGAGGATTTATTATAATTTATTTGTAGTACATACAGATTAATTTATAATTTATTTAAGAGAATTAAATGTATACTTAATTAATTTGAGAAGAGTTATTATAAATAGCTTTCCAGAAACTTAAGCAGTAAATGAACTTGACATTTTGCTGTATTGTGCTAAATAATTGACTAAAAATATACGACTAACAAATTTGTTAACTGCCAACTACTTAAGTGTCTGGAACCGGGTTGATTCTTTGTTTCTAACTTACTTTTCCTTTCCTTCGGATTTGTTATTCTGGTCACGGAGGGGTCGGTGTCATCCGGGAGTCTTGCTTAGGCTTCGTCTTACATTCTAATCAATCAATCATTTTAAAAAAATAATATAAATAACGCCCCCAATTAATCCCTCACAAAATAATGCAACTAAGGTATATAGGTGATAATGCCACGGGCGATAATTCACTTCACAGCTTCAACTTTTAAATGGGATGCATGATTTAATCGAACGTAAGCATCATTTACCATTTTGCATCCAAATCAAATAATTTGTTATCAATCTACATTATTAAATTTAACGCAAACATACATAAAGCAACCAACTAAAGTCATATAAAAGCAAACCAAAATTAATTTTCTAACAGTTTTTCTCATTAAAAACCAAAATTAAATAATCAAAAATTTATTAGTAAACAAAAAATAAAATTTACAACTTTTATTTTCAAAACACATGCACTATAAACGTATTCGATACATTACGCCGTTGTTAATTTTTTTTTTCAGAACTTTTTGTTATGAGTATTTTATTGTGTATATTATGTAAGTTTTTTCATTCATTCGTTGATTTGATTTGTTAAAATTTTATTAGTTTTTATTTTGTATGTACCTAGTATAGAAGATTAATAAATAAAACCTAAAGAGTATACGTGAATAAGTTTTCCTAACTATAATAAATTGAAATTATATACATTAAACATGAATATACTGGTTTTTGAAAATAAAGCTCCAAAAAAGCTTAACCTTTTATATTCGTACAGAGTAAACCAAAAAATGAATAGAACGGGGTGAAATTAAATTTATTATAGTTTGCTTTTTGTAAATTTACATTTTCATTATAAAATTTTAAACAAGCAGAATTATAGTAAGTTAACAATTAATGTGATGTGAATAATATAAAATTTTAAACAATTTTCTTTTTTCAAACTTAACAAATTTGTTTGTCTGTAATGTACATTATTATAAACATATTACAAAAAATATAACTACAATGAGTTGATGGCTTTTCCTTATTGAAGAAAATTGAATTAATACAGAAAATAAAAAATTAAACAACTTTTTCTAGAAAATGTTCCTTCTTTGCCTTTTTTATGATATGAAAATTAAAAATTTATTAAGAAATTAAAATATAAGTATGTAGCTTTGTATTACAAAAGTATAATTTAATAAACTACCAACAAATTTATTTTTGTTGATGTGAATAGGACTTTCGGGATCCCTATATTCCACAAAAAAAAAATCAACAAGTTTGAAACATTTACATACAATGATATTTGGTGCTTCATGGCAAGACACGGAATTGTGAGAAAATAATTAGTCGAAGGCAAGTAAATGAAATCGGGCAATGCCAAATGTTTCAGCTAGATTTATCTAAGATTCTTATTAGAAAGTTCAGATGAAAGTAAGTGCACAAATCAAAGTGATTTTAAGTAAATTCATGTATAGAATGAAGCTCTGGCTTCTAAATTAAGATCTCTTAACATCTGCATTTGATGTTGAGAACGTTTCCAGATATTCAAATGATGACTAAAATCAACATTCTAAAAATCTCAGATTTCAGAACTTTTATTAAATTGAAGAGTAACTGCTTGGTTGTGTTACGTTATGGACAAGTCTTAAGTAACCCTTATTGTGAACTCGACTCAGTAAAAATATGTCCAATAATGAAGTAAAACATTCCGTCAGAATCGACACATACGCGGGATAGACAGATAGCCGCGCAGTCGAGAACCCTTACGAATTACATACAACACGATCCAGTGAAGGTTCGAGAGGTTCTAGGCGGTCCCCTACCAGCGATCACAAAATTAAACAAATTGAAATAAAATCGAAAATGCAACTTCTACAGAACGAGAAACAAATTAATATAAAATTAATTCAGTTGCAAAGAGAACTCGACATAACAAAAATTATGGAATAAGACGACAGTATCGTCAACGATAGCGTACAGAAGCCGAACCAGTTTTGTAAAACCGATAATCGTAGATTAAATGACTGCGGCAAATTTCAAAAGACTGATGTAAAAAAAAATCGGATTTTATCACAAAAAATCCACACTCCGTTTCTAAATTAAAGTTTATAAAAAAAAACAAAAAAATTGCGGCATAAACGACTGCAGCCACTCACATCACCAGCTGCTTCACAAACCCGACAACGTTAGTTCTGATAAAGTCATTGCAACACCAACAGCCAACAGTTGCCTCATAAATTATTCTATACACAAAGTATTGCTATAGTGCCCGTTAAACTTAGAGGCCCCGAGATGACCATTGAAACATTTGCTTCATTAGACGACGCATCGACAGTATTGCTTCATCGACGAAGCCATCGCCCATAAGTTGGTATTGGACGGCCCTATTCAATTATTTAAAATATAATGGACTGATAATCAAGTAAAGCAGCAACATGATTCAAAAATTGTTAGTGTATCAATAAGTGAAAATTACGACCAGCGAAACCCTATATCCTACGTCGTGTCAAGATGATGAAGGGCCTTTTATTGCCGACCCAGCGAATCGAATTCGACAGAAAAATGAAATAATTTATACGGCCCGTTTTACATGAGTTATGAAAGAACAGTGGAAATTCGAATCGTGTGGAACAAAATCCAAAGCAGAACTTGGACTGTGTAGACTTTTATGGAAAGATGACCAGCCATATCTCCCAGAAAGTAAACCTGTAGCGATTTCCCGGCTACAATGCTTAGAGCATAAAATGGACAAAAATTCTAATTATGCTACATTCATTGTATTCATCAGACGACATTGACCAATCAAATCCAAAAACATTGTATTTGCCTCACATCGGGGTGATAATTCCGAACATACCAAACAAACTGCGGATCGTATTTGACGCGGTGTCCAAATCCAACGGAAAGTGCTTAAATAGTTTCTTGTTTTCCGGGCCTGACTTCAAATTCACTACCGAACATCTTGAATAATTTTCGCATTCATCCAATAGCATTCATCGCCGACATCAAAGAAATGTTTCTACAAATTAATGTTCGAAAAAAAGACCAACCAGCACAGCAATTGCTATGGAGAGGAATGGATCAAAATCGAGAGCCAGACATTTTTGAGATACAGGTAGTATTTTTCGGTTCCACTTGCGGGTCCCTCTCTGGCTCAGGAGGCAAACAATCAAAATACCCGCGATTTCATATCATTTATTTATTTATTGTACTTTAACAGAGTACTCCGTGGCCAGTAACGAAATAATCAAGAATCATTACATGGACGATTATTTGTGTGGTGCAATTGACGAAGAAAAGCGAAGCAACTGATTAATGATGATGCCATTGCCGTTCAATAGTAGTGCAACTTTGTGATCTGAAATTGGGTTTCCAACTCAAAAACTGTTTTAGAACGCATCGAGAGCAATTTGCGTGCCACAAACGATGTCAACCTAAATTTCGAGGATAATCTACGAGCAAATTTTAGAAATGTGGTGGGATTACAAAAGCAACAATTTTGTATACCCACTATAAACATTAACAAAATACAACCGGTCGTCATCAGCCTATCAAGACGACCGACGAAACGAGAATGTTGAAAATAATCATGTCCGTATTCGACCCACTTGGACTCCTGTCAAATATTCTAACTGGCGGGAAAATTCTCATGTGAATAATATGAGGAAACAATATCAGTAAATATATAGTTTAAGTTTCTCATGCGAAATCTAGGAAAATTCGATTTTCCAAAAATTCTTAGAAATTTTGAATAAAGTCAGCCTCTAAAGTGTTTTGTCTGAAGATGGATTTATTTTATTGATGTGATTTCAGTATAAATTTTCAGTTTAAGTTACCTGTGGGAAATCTGTTAGAATTCGGATTTCCAATAATCAATAGAAGCTTTGTGATTTAAAGTTTGTAAAGATTTTTGAAACATCAAATTTTTCCAGATTTCCCCCGTGAAAATTCAACTGGATTTTTTTCTTGTTGGTCCCAAAACAACAAGGACAACTGAATTTGGGATTAACTTTTGGAAAGCATTAAATTTTTCCCAGCTACAATTTATCAGATAACTCTTTCTGAATATTCAAATGATCTTAGTCCAGAATATCTTAGACAGCTCGAAAAAATGAAATCTTCCCATACATCAATTAACAAACCAGGATTAAATCAAACTTCGCTTACATATATTATATATGATTGACGTTGGAGATAGCGAACATAACAGACAACACCATTACGCAGTATCAAAGGACGTGCAATATCTTATTTATACGATAATAGACTGAAATTTTAGCCTGGAAGTTATAGAGGCAACCTTTAGTTTTGGTAAACCAAATGATAAGGTGAGACTGTGTTTTGATTCTAGTAATGTTAACGCTCTACCTAAAACAGATTGGTACTCACTTCCGCTTATACATGGTCTTTGCCAGATATCGGTGTCGGAGGGTTCCAGAGATAAAACAGCTTTTATTTTGCCAGGCATACCATTTCATTATTCTGTAGCTGTCTTCGAACGGTGTCCGGACTTATGACCAAAATATAGTCCCACATCTCGTCGATCGCATCTTTGTCTATTTAGACTACATTTAATATTATCTGAAACACTGGACGATTACTTTAACGCACTGTATCTCATTAAATACTGAAAAAAGACCCAACCTCACTTCTCCCCACTGGAACAAAATTTTGCTCAAAATCAATCAACGAGTTACCCCAACGACACATTTTCAACCATTCAACCTTGCATGACAACATTTAAGGAAGTCTGTATTTTTTGAAGCCTAAATGAGACGGCGAGATTTCATTCGTACAATATTCTATTCATATCGATACTATCGAATATAGTACGTACGTACCTAAATATAACATTGATAGCCTGGGAAGTTTGTATTTTTGGAAGTTTGTTTCGTCAGATACGCTTTTAATCAATATTCTGGTAATTTTAAGTATATCTAACGCCTCCAACATACTGTCGTCTCGGACTAACATTTTCTTAATTTCCACAAATCATATTAAAATTTTGAAAAAATTAGCTTGGTGAAAATGACGCAATTGGTTGCGTATTTGACATATTTTGTTTGAATTAATATATCAGACAAAATGTCTAACATGTAATAACGAGAAATTTATTTTATTTTGTTGAGCTTCAAAATAAAGAGGGGACATTTTTAATGGACTTTGGGAAAACGACGTAAACAAAATCCAACTATCTTCTTGGTTATAAGTTATCTAGTTTTGTCTACAAATTCAATAAATTCTTGCAATTTGAAAGTGACTAGGTAGTGTACTAAAATTAATGTCACTATACATATCACGTTAAATTCTAATGACATTATGACAACTTACAAGAACAAAATTAAACAAAATTGACTTGTTAAGTAGCACATCGTGGTTATATTAAGTTTAAATTCTGTTTAATTTGTGCGTACTCTAATATCGATCAATAATATTTACATCGTCTCACCGCATATTACATCACTATACATAATGTATTCAGGTATAACAAAACCAATTTTATTTTCACACCACTAAGTTTCCAACCACCAATCTCCATGTGTAAGGGTTGTGTGTGTGTGTGTGGATGTGTGTGTGTGTGTGTGCCAAATCTAATTAAAGAAAACAAACAAAAAACTAATTGGTAAAAATTAAATAAGATTTTATACATAAATTAAAAGTTAAACACAAAAAAAAAAAAAGTAAAACAGAACTCGGTTACCGAAAAGTAAAATATAATTTATACGTGTATTAAAAAAGAAAACTTTTCATGTTTTACTGGTCAGTAATGGAAAAACTTTAAGCTTTTATTAGTTTGTTTTACATTCATTATATACTTTCCTATTACGTAGTTAGGAAAGTATCGTAAACTTATAATTTTCGAGATGATTTTCTTATTTTTTCGGCTAAACTCAGGCGATTTAGGCGAGTAGCACTCGAAATTCCAGGTGGAGGATAATTTTTAAGTCAAATTTGAAATTAAAATAATTTTAAAGTCATGTGTGGTCCCATAATAGTCCCATTCAGTAACACATACTTCTTGTTCTAAAGATATGCAATAAAATACACGCCTATTTGTTCACTCATCTTATGTATACGTGTGCTAGTCGAATTTGTTTGGTTTGTTTGCCGTTGACATTCTAATCTACATTTTTGAAACGTTAACATTTTTTTTTTTGAAGTTTTTTAAGTGGATCAGATGTTTAATAAAAATAAAATTTGCTTTATCATCTAATGCAAAGGTTGTAATTATATTAGACACCGCTTTAAAACGAAATGAATTAAATCGAATGACTAAATAAGGGATGAAAGGTAATTTTTTGTTCTTTTATTTAGTAAAGTGGTTACTCAATACATCATATATAGTTCTTGAATCAATCGAATTTTTTTTTTACCACACCTTTACACCGAGTTTACATAGGGATTGAGCAAAATTTACGACATCCAATGGTGACTGTATATACAAAACAAAAAATAGGTTATGCGCGGTAAAACAATAAAAAAAAAATGCAGTTGGGTCAAGTCAAGCATTTTATGGTCAACATATTTTTAATTTATTAGGCATACTAAAATATAAGGCAGCCAAATAATTAAACGAAATGCGCCCGGTATTATCTGATTATATAATTAAAAAAATAAAAAAAAACATCAACGATTTGAGTGTATAGGTACTTTTATAAGGGGAGCCCCCTCAAAACATTTGGGTTTACATTTATTTATTACAGCGATCGTAAATTTGTTTTATTTTTTAATTTTTAGTATCGCATCACAGTCAGAACTTAAATTAAAGTTTTTTTTTTGTTTTTTTGTTCGGTAATTAAAAATCTATAAAATAATTTATTATTGCTCATTATTTAATTTGGGTTCGTTTAATTTAACAAATTAATTTATAAAATTCTATTTCATTTGATTAAGATGTTCTGTTGAGATAAGTTTAATTTAATAACCATTAAAGCGATTTTTTGTTCGATAGAAATTGATGTACTGATGCTTAATTAAGTTGATAGTGTACACTGCAAATCGGGGATGTTCTAACGAGCAATATTACTTATTTTATTACACTAATTTTACTCCATTTTTGAATGTATTTTACTCAACGTGTATTAAAATTCCTTGAATTTAGGAGTCGCTTCATTTTTGCTCTTACACGGGGGTAATTTAACATTATTACTACAACTGGAATCAAAATTACTCGATAAACGTGTTAATATCTTTGTTAGAGTAATTTTTCTTGTTAAGTAAAGGAAAACACTATTAGTTTAGAGTAATCTTATGTGTACATATTATTTATGCGCATTCTCTCATTCGAACAAATTTTTCAATGTTAAGTGTTGTTTCTGACAGTCCATACGTAATTTAGCCTGTTTTTATAAAAAAAACAGTTATTTATCGCAATATTAATTTGTAAGTAAAGTGCGTTGAAAGAATGTTTTATAATAAAATTATAAAAAAAAAATAATTAATAATGTTTATGTGCAATATTTGTAGTTTTAGTGCAAACACAATTAAACAATTTAATAAGCATGTGTATTTGCACAGAGGAAAAATAAATGTACCTTTTGCTGCCCTATACAGTCGTGTATAAATTTTTTTAATCAATATACAGCATATAAAACGCATTTTTTTAGAAATCACAGCAGTGAAGATTCTGATAATTCTGTTTATTTTGTATGTAAAGCGTTATGCTGCGAATTTAGGACATTATCTTTTTATGAAATTAAAGCTCATCCTCTAAATCATTTATCTAATACAAAAATTACTTGCCCGTTTGGACTGTGTTCTCTAGTTTTTTCGAAAAAACCTTCATTTAAAATGCATGTTTATAGAATACACCCACATAACATAAATTTAACGCCAAGTGAAGATACGCAGAGTGAAATTTTAGGAAATCCAAATTCCGAAGAAATGACATATCTTGAAATCAAAAGAAATGAAAATTTTGAAGATAATTGTGAAGGTGCATTTAAAAATAAATTTGCTTTATTATTTCTTAAATTAAAATCAAATTTTGGTGTTTCGAATCGTGCTGTGCAGTTTCTTTCTAATGAACTAAAAGACATTTTTTCTTTTCAAAATGAAAGTTTAAGAAATGTATGCCAGAAATTAAATGTTAGTGAACATGAGCCAGAATTCCTCCAAGTTTTGCTAGAATCCGATTTTCTCCCTGATATAATGGAGCTAAATTCAATCCGAAAACGTAAAAACTTTTTAAAAAAAAATTGTGTTTACGTTAAACCACAAAAAATAACCTTAGGGACAGATAATTATCACAACAACTGCCATTTTCATTATATTCCAGTTTTAGAAACAATCAAATCGATGCTGCAGGACAAATCATTTTTTAGTGTATTTCAAAAACCAAAAAATAACAAAATTGATATTTTTTCTGATTACTGCGATGGTGCTGTATATAAAAATAATCCTTTCTTTACATCAAATAGCAAAAAAATCGAAATTTTATTATTTCAAGATGGCTTTGAAACCTGTAACCCACTTGGTTCCTCCAAAAAGAAGCATAAATTAATTGGAATATACTTAAATATTGGGAACATCCCCATTATTTATAGATCAAATGTCAAAAATATTCAATTAGTTCTCGTTTGCAAGGAGAAATATATCAAGATTTTTGGATTTGATAAAATTTTGGAACCGGTTTTAAGAGATATTAAAGTATTAGAAACACAAGGCATTGAAATTTTAAATCCTTTGAATAATTCTGTATGCAAGTATTTTGGCTCAATATTTGCAGTAATAGGAGATAATTTAGGAAGCCACCAAATTGGTGGGTTTTCTGAAAATTTTAGTACCTCCGAATATTTTTGCAGATATTGCTACTACACTCAAACCCTTTTAAAGAACAAAATTTTGGATTTTTCTGAAGTTCGAACCGTAGCAAATTATAAAAAGGATTTAGATATTTTAGATTCACCTGACAATCAAAACTCGTTTGAAAAAGGTATTAAACGTAACTCTTGTCTTAACAATTTGAATTTTTACCATGTTTGCCGTCCTGGACTGCCTCCCTGCATTGCTCACGATCTTTTTGAAGGTATAATCCCTCATGATTTGATGTTAGTAATCAAATATTTTGTATCCTTGAATTTAATTTCCATTAATATCTTGAACTTACCTTTGTCTAACCTAAGACGTCAATTTAAACTTCACTTAAATTTTCCTCAGATTGATATGGCAATGCAAAAAGTACCAGGAAAATCAAATGAGGTTTGGCATGTTTTAACTATTTTGCCTTATAGTGTGTGTTTAAAGTACATTGAAAATCATGAAGACTATGTTTGGAAATTTTTATCATTTATGGTTGAAATGTGCCGCTTAATTTGTGCTTCAGAAATTTCTCAAAACCAAATTGCTTTGCTTTCATTCCATATCAGGTCCTATCTTATTTATAGAAAGGATTGTTTTCCAAACTCAAAACTTCGTCCAAAACATCATTTCTGCAGCATTACCCTCAGCTTATCCAACATATGGGCTCACTAAAAAATCTTTGGACGATGGGATTCGAACAAAAACATTCGTATTTCAAATCGCTGCTGAAAACGACAAAAAATTTTAAAAACATTTCTTTAACTTTATCGGAACTTCATCAAGAACAGCAAGCTAGTTTGTTTGGGGATCGTTTCCAAATTCAAATTATAAGTGAGAAGCTAAATATTGTTTCTTCTGATGTAATCAATGTTACTTTACCAGAAGAGTTTATTTTTGTAACCAAAAAAATTAATTATCAGAATACCGTTTACCAAGAAAATGATTGTATTTTGGTCGATTATGACGATTTTGATAATATTGAAGTATTAGTAATCAAGTTAATATTTGTTAACGAATCGCACCTTAATGCAATTTTATATGGAAATATCATCAAAATGTGGTACAACGAGAAATCACTTTTATATGAAAGTTATATTGTGGGAAAATCTTGTCATTTGATTAAATTAGACACAATTTTACTTCATAAACCACTGCATATTTTAAAATATAAATCAACTCTATATTATTCTCCGCAATGTATCATAGTTTTCGTAATTTATTGTAATTACAGTGCACATCATATTTTCATTAACTTCTCATAACAAATGACAAATAATCACATATTTTAAACCGTCAACCGTGAATTGACAATTAACAGTCTAAAATGTATACTAAATATTGACAAAAATCTATTTTGAATTATGGGATGTATAAAATGATCAGAAAAATTTTTATTTGTTAATAGTTTTTGTTTAATATTATATCTCCATTAGAGTATCAAATTTATTATTTATAAAAATAAGAATGAGCACTTATCTATTCAACATTTCTAACAACGACCGATGCATCATTAAAACCTTTGCATGCACTGCAAGTTTGGGCAAAGTGATAGAAAAAGGTAACCGTTAAATCATATTCTTGTAAATATACATTACAATTAATTTTTTTTTTTGATCAGCTATTTCATTTGGCCTTAAAGGATCTAAGCTGATACTTTCCAGCAGTGGCGGTGAAGTGTGTGATGATGAAACATTAGAGATTTGTGCCAGTGAAAAATTTGATTTTATTCTGCTGGCTGACGACGAAATTTGGGAACCAAAAGTTATTTCTATTCTCAACTCAACTAACTTTTCAATTCTCAATTCGGAGGAGCAAATGGAAAATGACGTTCAAACACAACAAAATGATATTCAAAAAGATTTATTGGTGAACATGGACGCAACACTTTTTTGTTCAAGCCCTGATCTTTCTTCAACGCGAATCGAAAATATCGCAGCCACAAATTTACTGTCAAGTTATAAAATTAATTGGCTTAAATTACCATCCGAAATAATAGAAACAATGGAAAACATAAAATACTTCAAAATGAGCAAATAATTATATTTACTAACATAATTGTCAGCGAGATGCGTCGATATTCAAATTTCATCCCAATGACCATCATCCGAAAAGTGGAAAATGAAGCGTCAACTGCATTTTCAGATTCCTTTCTTGAAACTGATGCTAGTGGAGGAAAAATAACAAGTTCACCTACTTACTTATTAACTAAGTTAAAAAATCGAATCAACTTTCTAAATAGAAAACCTAACAAAAAAACTGCCGAGCTGGAACCAAAAATACCAATAAACGCATGGAAAAAAGCTTTTGTTATGAAGGAAACCACCTCAAACTGGCAACCATCGCAAACATGTGATTCGGAAGACAATATTAAACAAATGAAGCAATATAGGTATGATCGACAATTATAGCAACGAACTGAATGCGGAAGAAAAATTACTAGTCAAAAAGTACATGGAAAAAACTTTCCCCAACCAACGCTTATTTTTTAATAATTGCGAAAATATTCCATCCATGGCCGATATTAAACAAAATTGGCGATTTATATTTGAAGATCCGTATTTACATCTTCATTTTCAGCAACTGATGGAAATTGATGCACAAACTTGCAAAGTAAAATTCAATTTAAATAAAAAATCTCTAGCGTCGGTAGTAAAATGTTCCGAATCTGATGAAAATATTTTAAAGAAGACGTTACATACCTTCAGACAAATTTTGAGGTAAGTCCAAATCCAAAAATTAAAAATTAAACTAAATTAGATTTTTCTTTCAGTTTGGTACCACTATAGAAGACATCATAAAGGAAATTCCTACAAACACTCCTTGGATCGCCACTATTAGTAAGTAAATTTTGGTTTTCCACAATAATCGTATCACTGAATATAAAACAATGGTAGTACAACCAACCTGATAGTAAATGTATAATCCAAAAAGCCTGCCAAATAGAGCACGAATGGGAGGTTTTTATGCATCCATCATATAGCTCGGACATTATACCCCCTGACTACCATTTGTTTCGATCACTGCAAAATATGATTGTAAAAAGTTAGCTTCAATAAAGGACTGTGAAAATGGTCGAGTTTTTGCCGATAAACCATAGAAGTTCTACACCGATGGAATTATGAAACTTCCCGAAAAATTGCAAAAGACCATACATAATTCAATGAAACAACAATTTTAATTTCGCTTAATTTTTCATTAATTTACCGTACAGTTTCGATCCAAAGATCAAGGTATCGGTTGCAACATTGAGTTGGAAAGCTTGATAGGTCCATTTGTGAAAATATATTTGCAAAGCTGCTAACATTTCATGGAATTTGGAAAATTCCCATTGACAATTTTTCTATTTTTTAAATCTTTGCCCAACCTATATCAAAATACGTTTCGGAAAAATGCTTTTTAGTCACTTTCACATAATATTCAACAATTTGTCGAACATGTCTGCCGCATTTTATTTTAATAGCAAAAATAGTTTTGGAAAGATTGACCTGTCCGCTCAGATAATAAATAAGCCTACACGTAATTCCCATGCTTATCAAAATCTGATGGAGCTCCTGATTCTACACTCGAGCATATTGTTTCAAGCCATAGAGGTTTTTCTTTAACAAGCACACGTGGCCTTCCTTACCTTCAGTTTCAAATCCTGGAGGTTATGCCTTCTATAAACCGTTTCATTTAATTTACCATGTAGAAAAGCTGCTTTTGCATCAATATGATAAATTGGGTAATTTTTGTGTCCTGCAATTGACAATAAGGTTTTTAGTGGGGCTTGCCGAGCCAACGGAGTATAAACCTCATCGTAATCACCGCATTTTTGATTGAAACGCTGAGCAACAAGTTGTGCTTTCTTATCAGATTTAAGTTCGGAAACCTATCAGCCAATAGCTGAGCGGTTGCTTGGCAATTTAACGAGCTCCCAAAAGTGTCGTTTTTATGAAGCGAAGTAAGTTCATTCATAATTGCTCTGATTCACTAATCTTTGTTCACACTTAATATTGCTTCATTGAATGCCCATGGTTTACAGTTGAAAGCAAGGAAACCAAATTGTGTTACCATTTCAATTTGGCTTTTGTCTATCATCGCTCTGTAGTCCACTATTTAAATTGGCTTGTTAATCGAATTGATTTGGCATAATTCCAGGGAAACTTCGGGAACTTCGAGTATGCATCATTTACGCACTGATTTATTGGAATATTTGATTTTGGACTTAATGTCGTCACAAAATTTAACGTCCCTTGAAATAATTACTTATATATAAGCTTTCGCCTCCATAGTAAAACCGAAGGAAATGGCTTCTTCCCATTTCGGATCAAATTTTTTTCGATTGTCATCCTGGATGCGAACGAAACATTTTGCTCCAGATCGTTGCAAGTTTGTATAGTTCGCCTTTCTACTATGTCAATATTTTTTTTTTTTTTTTTTTTTCAAAAATGTTCAATACCGGAAAATATTTTTTAATCAAAATACATTTTAATTAAAGAGAGAAGATGGAGCTTATAATTATACAGTATAACATCTTAATAATAATTCATAAACATCGTTTTATTACAAATTTAAAATTCTATTTTTAACCTTATCATAAATAGATTGAATCAGCATTGATGTGTTAAATAATACTCCTCAATATATTGTTTAAGAAGCTTTTCTTTCACAGAACTTTTTAATGTTGAAAACTTTTCACATTTTATTTCAGTTGGCAAGTATTCAAATGTTGTAAATTTACTTAATGGTAATATTTTAGAAGAAACCAAAAGTTTACTAGGGGTGCGGGAAGCAAGCCCATAAATTGCTTTAAGAGCCTGCTTCTGTAAAATTTCTAAAACGTCAATTTTTGTAGAAACCGGCGCACCCCATATCAGCATAAGATATAACAAGTATAGATTGGATGTAAGCAAAATTCACATTTAACGCTACATTTAGTGGTAAATACTTTTCTACTTGCGGACCAATCCAGAATTGATGACATGTTTAAACCTAAATATTTTATTGCATCTACTCTATTTATGTCACCTTGAACGGTTCTAATGTGATCAAACCAGATAGCAATTTAACGATTTGTCATTTTATAAACGACAAACTTTGTTTTAACGCCGTTTAGTTTTAGATAATTTTGAGCCAACTATGAAATTAATAAATTTAGATCGTTTTCCATATCTGTTCGTAACGAGTTGGGATCGGAAGCAGAATACCTAATACTCATCTGCAAATAGCTGAAGGTTACAGGGTAAATTCAAACTAAACAAATCATTCACGTAAATAAGAAATAAAATTTAACCTAAGATTAATCGTTGGGGCACACCACAAATTACATGGCGAAAGGACGATTTTACATCATTAATTTCAAGATACTGGAACCGGTTCGAGAAATAGGAATCCAATAATTTAAATGCTTTTCAATTTAAGTTTTAATCGGCTATGATTAACACAGTCAAACGCTTTCTTAAGGTCTAAAAATATAGTAGTTGTAACATGTTTTGATTCTATTGAGCGGCATATTTTATTCACAAGGTTCATAGTTGCGGATAGAGTTCCGCTTTCCCTCTGAAACCCATATTGATTGGAATTAATAATGTTATTATTAGTTGTAAAGGATATAGGCCTGTGTGGAAGGGATATTTTATAAATGTTTGTTACCAGATTTATAAATTGGAATTAGCTACTTTTAGTGTTTTAATGTAATCTGGAAAACACATTTGTTAATGGAAGCATTAATAAAATTGGTTGCTTCTGTAATAAAGTTACTATTGTTATCAATTTTTAAATATTTAATTGCAATATTATCGTAACCGCAAGCAGTACTGGAGTATCTTGTTGAACAGGTACGTGTATGTTAATGGTCTGTCCAACGTCAACAAAGTATTGGTTAAAAGCTTCTGAAATAGAACGGTTATCAATAATTATTTTGTTATGGAGCTCAATAGAATCAATTATGTTAGCTGAATTAATATGGCCAGATAATTTGTTAGAAAGAATTTCATTGATTATATTCCATACAATCTTAGGATTTTTTAAACTTTGATTAAATTTTAAATTATAATATCTTATCTTAGCTTCAGTTACAGCTTTACTACATAAATATTTCCAATATAAAAACTTATCTTTTAGATATTTATATGGATATATTTTTTTTTTTTTCATTTTATAAAATGATCACGGCTTTTAATAAAGCTTTTAATTCTGGCGAAAACCATGGCTTCTGGAAAGGCGTTAGGGTTCGAGTTACTTGAACTAAAGTAGTATTTTTACTTAAACTCGTCGAAATTTGAAGAATCAAAAATATAGCCTTTCATAATCTGCTTTATGGAATTTTCATTAATATTTTTTTTTCATAAAAATTGTTGTCAACGTAGGCAAAGTAGACTGAAGAGCAATAATAAAATATTTATGATCACTTAAAGGTGTATTTTCGTATAAAATCGAAATTTTGTGCCCACCAGACACAATTATATGATCAATTATTGATCCTGAAAAAATTTAAAATTCTTGCGACATATAAGTCGTGTCTAAATTCATTTGTTTTTTTTTGATAAGCTCTCGTATCTGGCTTTAAGGACCAATGTTCATTCTTGTTAATAAAATAATGGACTGTATAATTTTAGGTTTACTTGCAACAAAATTTAACCTGAATATATATAAGTACGTCGTTTATGTAATTTTTCTCCTTTTTACTTTCTTTTACGTAAGTAAAAAATGGAGGTGTGGCCAACACACGACTTTCTTTTACGAACAGCGAATTTTGAGAAACTTTTATAATGCAAATTTCCCGCAAACTTAATTAAGATTGTTTTTATTTTTTCATGTTTTCTGTAAATTGTATATTTTTGAAATATTTGCAAAATAAATTTTCTGTTTCACGGAATCTGCGAGCTGGGAGCTGGGACCCGAAAATTTATGTAAAAAGTTTAAACATGAAGTTGCAGTTTGATTGGTTAAACAATCTGGACTACAAACTGACAGACATATATACCAACAGACACCACTTCGAAACCCAATTTCTCGGAGTCATTATTACCCACGTAAAAGAAATAAAAGGTGATATTTATGAATTTAAATTTTTTCTTTTAATTTTTTGGAATTTGTATTAGTGATTTTTTTGTAAATCTTTTACTTTTTAAAATATGTGCAAAACACATTTTCGGGCCCATGGGAGTGGCCACTTCCGGTTGACCGATTTGGCAATTTAAAAACCCAGTACGTCACTGAAGTGTGCAAATTAATTATAATTAGCATAATTGGGCTAATACACACAATAATTAAAATGACAAATGCAAGAACTGCTGTAACTCCCTGTAAAAAAGTGTGGGGGGGGGGGGGGGGGGGGGGGGGGGGGGGGGCGGAAGTTGCGAAATATTTTTGCAATTATAAAACGACATACATACTAAAGGATCACAAACCCTAATAAGTCGTTAAAAAAGTTAAGAAACATGAAAAAATGATGCACATTCAATTATGTAATATTTGCATTAAAAACCGGAAGTATGTCACTGTAGTGTGCAAATTAATTATAATTAGCATAATTAGGCTATATATACACATATATTTATGTGTTGGCAAAACAATATTTTATTTTTTTTTTATAAAATTTTTTAATTTTTTTTAAATTTTTTTTTTTAATTTTTAATTTTTTTTTTTTTTTTAATTTTTAATTTGTTTATTTTTATTTTTTTTTTTGATTTTTGGAAACATTTTGTATTCGTAATTTTTTGTAAACCTTATACTTTTTAAGATATTTGCAAAACAAATTTTCTGGCCCAAGGGAGAGGCCACTTCCGGTTGACCGATTTGAAGTAAAATTCACTGGGACCTCCCAATTTATCCATAAAGCTTAAATCTGAAGTTTCAGTTCGATTGGTTAGGCCATCTGGGCTGTAGAGAGGACACAGACTGACAGACGGACAGACGGACAGACGGACAGACGGACAGACAGACTGACAGACAGACATCATTTCGAAACCCACTTTTTCGGACTCAGGGGTTGAGGTCCCCGTAAAAGAAAGTAATAAAGTATAGTAATCATGAAAATTTTCGACCTTGAGATTATTGAAGATTTATCTGTTTTGAGGTCCCCTGAGTCCGAAAAAGTGGGTTTCGAAATGATGTCTGTCTGTCAGTCCGTCTGTCTGTCCGTCTGTCTGTCCGTCTGTCTGTCCGTCTGTCTGTCCGTCTGTCTGTCCGTCTGTCTGTCCGTCTGTCTGTCCGTCTGTCTGTCCGTCTGTCTGTCCGTCTGTCTGTCCGTCTGTCTGTCCGTCTGTCTGTCCGTCTGTCTGTCAGTCTGTGTCCTCTCTACAGCCCAGATGGCTTAACCAATCGAACCGAAACTTCAGATTTAAGCTTTTTGGATAAATTGGGAGGTCCCAGTGAATTTTACTTCAAATCGGTCCACCGGAAGTGGCCACTCCCTTGGGCCAGAAAATTTGTTTTGCAAATATCTTAAAAAGTATAAGGTTTACAAAAAATTACGAATACAAAATGTTTCCAAAAATCAAAAAAAAATAAAAATAAACAAATTAAAAATTAAAAAAATTAAAATTAAAAATTAAAAAAAAAATTTAAAAAAAATTAAAAAATTTTATAAAAAAAAAATAAAATATTGTTTTGCCAACACATAAATATATGTGTATATATAGCCTAATTATGCTAATTATAATTAATTTGCACACTACAGTGACATACTTCCGGTTTTTAATGCAAATATTACATAATTGAATGTGGATCATTTTTTTATGTTTCTTAACTTTTTTAACGACTTATTAGGGTTTGTAATACTTAAGTATATATATCGTTTTATAATTGCAAAAATATTTCGCAACTCCTGCCCCCCCCCCCCCACACTTTTTTACAGGGAGTTACAGCAGTTCTTGCATTTGTCATTTTAATTATTGTGTGTATTAGCCCAATTATGCTAATTATAATTAATTTGCACACTTCAGTGACGTACTGTATGTTATAAAAATATTTAGCCTACATGTATGTTAAATTGCCAAATCGGTCAACCGGAAGTGGCCACTCTCGGCCCGAAAATGTGTTTTGCACATATTTTAAAAAGTATAAGATTTACAAAAAATCACTAATACAAATTCCAAAAAATTAAAAGAAACAATTTAAATTCATAAATATCACCTTTTATTTCTTTTACGTGTGTACTAATGAGTTCAAAAAATTGAGTTTTGAAGTGGTGTCTGTTGGTATATACATATGACTGTCAATTTGTAGTCCAAATGGTTTAAGCAATCAAACTGCAACTTCATGTTTAAACTTTTTACATAAATTTTGGGGTCCCAGTTCCCAGCTCCCAGATTCCGTAAAACAGAAAATTTATTTTGCAAATATTTCAAAAATATACAATTTACAGAAAACATGAAATAATAAAAACAATCTTAATTAAGTTTGCGGGAAATTTGAATTATAAAAGTTTTTCAAAATTCGCTGTTCGTAAAAGAAAGTCGTGTGTTGGCCACACCTCCATTTTTTCTTTTACTTAAGTTGGTTGTTTGAGGCATATACAGAGACTATAATATTGATTTATTCACAATTGATATCTAAATAGTGCCCGTTCACCAGAAATATTAGTTCACATGTTCAATTCAGCGTAGCTTTATGTAACGTATAAACATAAATTTTACTTTACAGTAAAATCCTACCGAAATGAAGCAAATTAATGATAATTCAATCCATTTTTTTTTTGTTTCCTAATATGATTGAAATTTCATTAAAAACACGCAGAATCTACATAAATTCTTGCAGGTGTGGAAAGATGACACTGTTCAACAAACCGTAACGTAATTACTTGGATAAAACTTTGTTTGATCAAAAAGACCCCAAGTCATCTGAGTATCAACCCCAGCAATTGTACTAATGCTTAATGGCATTGTTCCAGTAAAATTTAATTATAAATAAACTAAACTTGTATAGAGCTGTGTTAAGTGTGGTAAGATCATTTTAGATAAGGAAAATAAGGAGGCTTTAAAGTTTAGAAATTATATGGCATTTTCTCAAACGAGTTTCGTTTTAATTGCACTTGAAAAATACCTACACACCAAAAAATAATAGTACAAGATTAACTAAAAAAAAGAATTTATATACAGCAAGTCGATTTTGAGAATACCATTTATTCGTACGAGAAGAATAGAACGTAAATTACACTAAAGAGTTCAGTAGTTTAATACCTTTATAGAATTATGTACTAGTAAATCCTAAAAAGATTGAATTTCACTCTGTTTTAACTAAAAAAACTATTAAGTATTATTATTTTAACTTTAAATTCTTCACATAAAAAAATTATATCATTTTCAATATTTGATGAGACATGATCAATTCGATTAAATATTGGTGTATCGAATAAAATCAAAACTATGAAAAGTCCTGGGCGACGGTGATAACCAGATTCATAATATTTTATTATATTTAAATCACAATGTAAGCCATATTTGAGAACAACCGAATCAGTTTTAATTAGCTTTCTTGTACATTGTCCAAATTTAATTGAATGCTGTAAAAAATTTTGATTCCAAACTAATGCCATTTGTCTTTGATGCTTAAACGCCCGAGTGTGCAAAATATTTTTAAAATTCTTAATTCTAAGAGCAATTTGTTTAAAAATAGAGTTTTTGCTTTCATACCTCATTGTCCATAAATGATACAGAGGACTCATTTTCAAAATTATAGTTGGATAATGGATTAGAAAATGGTGTTTTGGAATTAATTTAATTTTAAACTCACTAAGCATCAAAGATAAATGTTCCGTAACTAAAATTTTAAATGTTTCGATATCATTTAAATTTATGTTGTCACTAAAAACAATATTCATAATATTTAGAAGTTTTTCTAATGCTAACCATTTGTTTATTAAGGAAGGCTTAAGAGCAAAATCTGAAAATATAAAAGGAATGTGTAGTAATAGGCATCAGGATTGAGACGCAGGCAAACTGATTGATGATAAATTAATTGGAGTCGGTTTGACTTTTTTAAAAAGATAACCGTAATTAAATGATGTTATTCTATCATTTATTTCTGTCAAAGATATATGTTTCTCAGCAGTCATGTATTTAAACATTTTTTTAATAAACAATTGACCTACACCTTCTAAAATATCATGCATAGTATCTACACTACAGTTTTGGATTATATGATATATTCCATGAATATGGGTTTCACTTTCAATTGCTTTCATCAAATCAATCATCAATTTCATCTAGAGACTGCTTGATGTTTTCTATACAGTTCGTAATAGAGATTCATCTTCTAAACACCATTGATTCGGTTTTTGTTTGAGCCGCCAAGCAAAACCTACAAAAATGTGTGCTCCTATAAAGGAACCGACAAATCCTAAAAGCTGATTAGCAGCTAAATTATCGTGATTAGCTAAATTCTTAATATTCAAATAAATTCCACCCAGTTTATGTATTTTTCTTTTGCTTCCTATGGGGGTACAGAGTTCAAAATCATCGTAGTATATTTGTAGTTGCAATGCGTCAGGATACTTCTGATACAGAGCATTATTTGTAAAATTGCTCCCACAACAATATTTTTAAAGTATCCCTTTTTACAAAAATGATTGTTATTGAAATATGACTCGTAAAATGACGGATTTTGGAACAAGCATTGAATCGATTTTATAATCGGCACATACTGAAAAGTATTTTGTTGAATTGAAATATTTTCATTAACTTTCCAGTGCAAACCAGTACTCTGAACCATTGGAGCTAGAAAATACTGGCTAGTATCTAGTGTCTTTTTTCGTATGTAGCTCGTGCGTAACGTATCTAAATCAGTCAGATATTTTCGTTTTAGCGAATCAATATTTTCTAACGTTTTCCTTATAGATTTAGGTATCTGACGAAACTACATTTGTGTTACAAATGTTTTCAGTTACAATGCGGAAGTATTTTATTATTTTATCAGCGTTTTTTTCTGATATATTTTCAAAACAAGATATTAAATTATCATTAACTGATGATATCATAGTACTTAATTGATCAATGTTATCTACAATATGATTTGTGTTAATACCTGTGTCAATATCGGTATTGGATGTAATTTCATTTGATGAATTTTTACAATTTAATGAATGCCGTTTCAAACTTTGGAAGGAGCAATAATAATTTTCACAGTATTTGTTAGAAACACATTTTAAATTCAAATTATTAAATTTTTTGTTTAATTTGTGCACGCGTTGAAGATGGTTTTGTATATCAGGGTATAATGTAAATATCATTACACAAGTAGCAAAAAAAATTCATTTTATTTGATAAATTATTTGACAAGAAAAAAAAAATTATCAGTATTTAATTTCAATGATTTAAAACTCAAAAATATTAGTTGCAAATATTGTCAAACTTTATAATTATGTTTTTGACAGATGTTAGTGGTTGTCTATTCTTAATTTCCAGTATATAATATTCTAGGCATGAGTAAAACGGTTTTAAATTTGGTTCGTACTCTAAATTAAATACATAATGTATTTGTAATAAAAATTCAACTGCATCGATAATGGTTGCTTTTGGTTGCAAAGGAATAAGATGGCCATCTACGGTTATCAAATATTGGTGTACTGCAGATATTGATGACCCAACCGCTATAATATGTGTAGGACTCGATGTTTTTTCTTGATACTACTTTTCAGTAAGACCAATCTGAAAAACCAAACAAAGCTGTATATATCATACATTCTTTAAAATTATTAATTTTTTTGCTGCTTTTATATCCGTATCTCGTGACTTAGTACATTTTCGACCTATTGGCTGAGGTGGATTTAACCTAAGTACATATATCACGGAAACTTAAAGTGGACAAGTTCCGCTCATCACATAAATTTGCCTCGGTTCTAACTTTTTCCTTTCCTGATTGAATAATAACCGTTTCAATGAACTTTTCAATTTTGTGAAAATTACTCGAAAAACATATTTTTTTTTAAGGCAGGCTTCAAATTCCACCGATATCTATGTTCAATTTATCATATGATCGCATATGTGCTTTGTATATAATATGACACACTTACAAGTTCGGGAGCAGCAAAAAAGTAGGGAAATTCCTTTTACAAATCAATATCCGACTGTTTTTTGTTGATTATGGCACGTCTGGTATCAAAAGTGTTGATCAATTTTTCTTTAATAGAATCGAGCTGTTTTGGAATTTTGGCGC